>OY747131.1:86893568-87343283 GCA_963556465.1 Berberis vulgaris
AGTGATACTCTTTGTTTATCTATGTGGTTGCAAAACTAAGGCAAGCTTCATCTTAAAGCAGGGGTAATGATGATAACCATTACAATCTAATTCTAGAGATGATTAAAAAAATCCCATCTCTTTGTGGTACTTAGAATCTTCAAACAACATAGAAAATAAATAAATAAATTGGGATGTTTGTTTTATATGTGGAATATGACCTTACATGTTGGTATTGTCAGCCATTTGCTGCCCTTGAGTATGTAATGAATAAGAAATTTATTCGAGAGTTTGGTCTGTTAAACTACTTCAATGATGTTATTGTCAATGGCTTTAAGAACATACATATATTTTAAGGTTATATTGAACTTAATATTCTTAATCATGCATGTTGAGGTTATTTACTCTGCACTATTTTGTCTTCTCATCTTGTGTTATATTCACATCTAGTATGCTGTTTGCAGGAAACTGCTGATCATCTGCTATATCCTAATCCTGGTTCAGGATTGGTGCATGAACAACATCTCCAATTCTTTCATTTTTTAGGAGTTGTTCTTGGAAAGGTAGGTTGCCTCCTTTAAATGATTTTTTTTCTTTTCTTTTTTCACTGGGATTTCATCAAGTGAAATTGCATTCTGTTTGTGTTTTTTCATATGTTGCCTCTCTGATTGTAGGCTATGTTTGAAGGGATTCTTGTTGATATACCCTTTGCAACTTTCTTCTGGAGTAAGTTAAAACAAAAGTAAGTTTTGGATACTCTTATCCATGTTGTTACTTTGATTTTTAGTATTTTCCATTTTATCAAGTTGCAGTTAAGACATTGCTTACATTTCAAAAGGTTGTCAATTTATTATATGATCCTTCAAGAAACCTTCATGATTCCCAAGTGGCATCTCACTACAACAGAAATGCCCAATAATAGCATTTGTTAATAGCGTTTTTGCTAAATACGCTATCAAAGATCAAATTTTGATGTAAACAAAAATGAAAACGCTATCAAAAAAAGAGGCGGGCTTTTTGGCGCTCGCAGTTTCCCCCTCGTTTTACTGGGCGCTCGAGTTAGAGCTCGATGAAACTCCACCCTCCCCTCAATCTCGTCGTCTCCCTCACTGCTCCCTCATCTCGCCATCTCCCTCCCTGCTCTCTCCATGTCTCCATCTCCCTCACTGCTCCCTCCATCTCGCCATCTCCCTCACTGCTCCCTCCATCTCTCCATCGCCCTCACTGCTCTCTCCATATCTTCATCTTCATCTCCCTCACTGCTCCCTCCATCTCTCCGTCGCCCTCCCTCTTTCTATCTACTGCTTTCCCTCCCTTTTTTCGCTTGATCTCACTCTATCACAGTCGATTCACCTCTCTTGCACTCGATTCACCTCTCACTTGATTCGACAATAGTTGTTCGTCTTTCTGGGGTCTTTCCTGACTTTATCCAAAAGAAAAATCGTTCATGGTGGGCCGAATTAGTTAAGGATTTCGATTTTAATGGCGTTGATGGAATATGGAATGACATGAATGAACCTGTTGTTTTCAAGGTAATGCTAACAAATCGTCGTACACCCAATTCTTATGTTCTTTGTTCTTTTCGTTGTTCTTTGATTTGATTTGTTTTGTTATCAATAGTAATGTAATTCCTTTTGAAAAATCCTAAACATTTTGATGGGTTTTTGCAGCAAGATGAGAATTCGGTGGAGAAAGAAGTGGCGCCACCTCCGCCACCGCGGCCTCATGTTCATTCATTTTGTAAGACAATAACTGCATCAGATACAAGCACCCATGGAGGATTCTCCGTGTTAAGGCGGCACACAGATGAATGCCTACCTCGTCTGGTAAGTTTCTCTTGTCATTTGTTTTCGATTCGGTATATCGTATATGATTTTGATGTGCTGTTGTTAACAATATCATGTTGTTTATCAGGATATGGCAGGCAACCACCAACTCAAGAATTGGTAGCTAAGGATTTACATGGAATAGAATGGAGATTTCGGCATATTTTCCGTGGTAAAATTCATCTCCTTGTTTGCATTTGGTTGCGAGCCGAGTTGTTGATCATTTGTTTTGATGGTTGCACAATTGCATTCTTTTTTAGGCACATATCATTTGATAATCTGCGCAAGTTGAATGTATAGTGCAAGAGAATCAAGACCTTAAGTTATCTACCATTTTGATCATGATCGTGATCATGTTTCTCTGCTGATTAGAGGCTTTACTCCTGCCACTATCTCATGTCTTAGTTGCATTTAGAGAGATTGATTGTCATTTTGGATGAGAACTATATATATATATAATTTTTTTTTTAACAATTCATCGTCGTACACCCAATTCTTATGTTCTTCCATATTGAATTTCAAATTGACGTGTTTAAGATGCGAATGGTTTGTGTGCCAGGTCAACCAATTCTTATGTTCTTCCAGTTTCGTATCCTGTCATTACATTTGGTCCATATGCGTCACCGACCACTGTCTTGATGTCTTTAGCCCTTGCAACAGGTGGGTTTTTTTTTTTTTTTTTTAAGAGAATTCAAATTTTCCTCCGTATGTCTCTAATGTTTTCTTTTGGAATAAGTTAACTGAATGGCACTGCATCACTTTACCAGTTTTTCTCGTACAGGTTTTATTGTTTGCTTTTACTAAATGAACTTGAATTCCAAGTATTTTTCTGTCTGTTAACTACTTTTTTCATACTTTCGTTTTGGGCTATTTGCAGATATTCAAACATCAATGTTAACTTAGAGTTTGTTTATTTATTTATTTAAATGATATATTCATAAAAATTGGAGTTTACATAGGTTAGATGATCTCAATTTGACAACAAGGGTCTTTACCTGCTCCTTAGCTTGGGCTAAAAAATCAAAAGAAAAAACACAAAATTAGAGAATATAAATATTTGAAATACTGCATTGCAGTATATGGCAAGAACAAGATGTGAGTTAGGTTTGTTGGCGCCTATTTCCTAGGTTCAGTTTTGATGATGGCAGAATCATTGAAAACAGCTTGAAACAGAAACGACGTTAAAATAGAATATATTAGAAGACAAATAATAGTAAGTGTGGGATACTAATTGATTTTGGATCTATATTTCTTATATAAATGTTGGAAACAGTGTAACCAGCTAGAGATTCCTCAGAACATGTCATGTAAGATTTAAGTAGAGACCAGAGAGAACCATGTCATTTTGAGTTAAGTGGGTGTTGACTTCGTATATCATAGATAACTAAGCAAACACTTTGAAGAAGTTATATTACTTGTATGTACAGTACACAGGTTTTCTGTTAAAAAAAAATGTACAAGCAGCCCAAGAGAATAGGGGTTAAGTGTTCAGGTGTGATGCGAAAACCATATTTGCTTAACAATAGGAATTTTGAAACAAAACCAATAAACTGTTTAAATACGGGTTGCTTTATTCATCTGTTTCCTCTCGACATCCATCGTATTAAGGGGAAAACAACAAATAGGTTTTTGAACCACAGTTCCATTTTATGGAATGAGGGCATCTTGTTTGAACTACATAAGAAATAGAAACTCATTGGGATTCTTCCATCTATTAATTGGTGTATAAATCACGGTTTGCCTAGTTGTAGTCTCCATGTTTTGTTCTTGTTTGTGGTTTGCTTCCTGAACTTGATGTCTTTAATTTTATGTTCAGGAACTGTATTTATGCCTCCTAAGTGGTCTCTTGGCTATCATCAATGTCGATGGAGCTATGCCTCTGATGTTAGAGTGCTTGAGGTGAGTAATTACATCAATTATGAAATTTCCTTAATCTCTAGAGAAAGCGACTACCTGCTGCTTTATATTTCACTAATTTATATAAAATAAACATATTTCTTGTTTCTCATATAAAAAAATTTCTCAATCTGATGGTCTTAAATAATACCAGTTCATATGACTTTGTTAATTGAAAAAAGGAATAAAGAATAATTGTGCATTCTGTGTTGTTTCAGAATAAACTGTGGCTATGGCCTACTATCACCATTTCTTTCTCCTCCACATTTGTTCGTTTATCTGAACATTGTGTATGTTTTGAAGGTGTCCAAGACATTTCGCAAGAAGGGTATTCCTTGTGATGTCATATGGATGAATATTGACTACATGGATGGCTTTCGTTGTTTTACTTTTGACAAAGTATGTTTTTGTTTGACTCCTAACTATGCTTATATAATTAATAAACTAAGAATGGTTGTGATTCCTAGAAGGCATGATTCAAATATTATCAATCCTTGAAAAGGGGAAAGATATTTGGATATTTTCGTCAAATATCAGGATATATATGAATATATCCTAGATAATTTGAATATCTTCACCTGAAAACGAAAAGATATCATGGATATATCAATAATATTTCAATCCATGCTCGCGGGAGGATGCCAAATTTATTTGAAATTTAAACCATTTTCTTTTAGTCCGGAGGAAACTCGTCTGGATGAAATTCATTTATTGAAACAGGGCGAGAAGATAAACACGTGATACCTCCCTTATGGTGTTAACACCTTTGTATAAGGAGGTGTTGAATTTTATAGTCTAGGGGCCAAGTATTTGATATTGTTTTGTAGTATGTTAATTTCATCAAGCACAACGGTGTGTGTAATGGGAATTGTTAAATCCATGCAAGCAAAAGTCTTCAAAACTCATGTCCTGCTGATTTGCACAACTCAGTATTGCAAATAAGAAAGGGGAAAAAATGCACATCTGAAAGACTCTGATTTTCAGCAATCCGTGAAAATCTTGGATCTGCGTTCTTTATTGTGGACGCTAGTTGGCTTTCTTTCATATTGTTTCATTTTGTCTTAGAACTTTCCCTTTCCTAACAGTTTTCTTTTCCTTGCAGAGTCCATCTTGGATATTTCAGGAGATTTAAGGGAAATTTTGTCACGACTGAATGCAGGTTCATCCAGATTTTGGAACAGGTGTGTGGTTTTCTCCCCACTAGTTAATACTATTATTTAGGACTTCTTTGTGTGTGTGCCTGTGTGGTGATCAGATTTGTCTATGATAGAGCTAGTATATATGACTTGACTCATAGATAGTGTGAGGTATCCAGCATGCAATACTAGTTGGTGATGAATGTCAATTGCCTGCAATGATCAAAAGCCAGGTTTGTTTATCTTCTTATTGTCTGTATTCTCTTAGCTTTGCATGCTTGATCACAATTTGTTGTATTGTTACAATATTTTTTTTCCTGCTTAATAGATTTGTATGGAAGCTGACTTTGGAAGAAGTATGTTTGAGAGATCAGCTTGAAAACCGATCTGCCAGAGAGATGGAAGGAAAAAGAAGAGGCGATATTACTTGTTTATAACAGAGGAGGATTTGAAACCCAGAGTCCTGAAATGGACACATGTACTTCCAGAGAGGATTTGATTGTCAAGGTGCTTTTAAGTGTTATTTTTGTCGATTGAGACTTTAATTTCCAAGTATTTGTTCTTCTTCTTCCATAGATATTGAGTGCTGTTCTGCTTTTCGATTATAGGCAAGAAAACCATATACTATTACCAAACAAAGAGAGAAGTGGACAGAGGAGGAGCATAATAGGTTCCTTGAAGTGTTAAAACTGTATGGAAGAGCGTGGCAGCGGATTGAAGGTCATATTCTAATTAGACCATAAGTATTGTTTAGATTTAGCACTTTAAACTCTAAATTGAAGTTACTCCATTTTATACTGCTCCAGAAGGATTCTGGGTTGCTGTTGAAGAATATTCGTATTTTGGTTTAGCCTTGAATTTGGATATGATACTCGAATTATAGTATGCGATGCCTCTTGATTAGAGATCTGTTTGTTCTCCTATTTTCTGGTTTTGTTTTGTACAGAACATATTGGGACGAAGACGGTTGTGCAGATCAGAAGTCATACACAATTTTTTTTTTCTCAAAGGTCTATTGGTACCTTCTCACCTTTTGATTTTCTAGGACTGATTGAAGCGCTTGTATCTGGTAGATTCTATCTAATATAGATTCAGAGAAGCAGCACTCAGTGATAATTATATTCTTAGAAATGATCCATATATGATGTCTTTTATCTTTTGTAGACTTGCAATAAATTTGGTATTACTGATTTGATATTGGTTCACCAATATAGGGTTCAATGCATGTAATGGTTTTGGCGATCGAAATAAAAAGAAGGCAAAAATTACAGTAAAATCTAGCTTCAAAGTTATATTGATGATCACGCTAGAAAACCCAACATAAAATTGTCACGTGGAGCACTATGATGACTTTTGTATGATTTTCTAGAAATTGTTCATTCACACTACTAGAGATCCTTGAACCCTTGAAACTACATTGACTATTTGCTATTATGACTTTTATGGAATATACATTTTAGATGCATGCTAATGAGGGTTGCACTTACAACACAAGAATTTGGCTAGTTAAGCACCATCCTTTGTTGTATTGTTTTGAAACATTGACCATGTGATAAATGACTTGGTTTGGATTGGTCTCATTGTCTCAGTTAGGAATTGGTCCTGTTGTAGTGGGAAAAAATCTAGTCCTTGAAGCATGATGAGGTTTAAGGTTGAGAAAGTTGTAGCCACTCGAGTCCTTTACGGCAATTTGATTTGCGGGTGGAGTGTCGAAGAAGAAAATAACCCCATGTATGGGGGTAAAAAATATCATATAGATATTAATATTAGTGTGGACCCATAGAAACTCATTTACTTTCCTACCCCCTCAACCAAACACAGCCTAATGCAAAGTACCATAGCCTCGTTCATTTGCCCATATGTATTTATATAGATATCTATATATAGACATATAGTCATTCAGATAACATTCAGAGAAAAGACATGGATGAGTATTCCAATGTTACTTGCTGGTTTAGACAGATAACATTCTTGATTTGTTATGCACCCTTGTGAATTCCTTTCCATCTGCAGTGTATCGCCATTATGAAGCTGTGAGTGTTATTTTTGCCTTCATAAGATCCCATACGGTTTTGTTCCTTATGCGAAATGTAATCTTTTCTATAGTGTAGTGCTTTCTGTTTTTTTTCTCTCCAAAGCTTCCTTAACAATAGGATAAACCTCTAAATGCACTGCCCCTCCAAACTTGTCTCATTTATTTAACTAATTGCTTAGTACAAGCCACTGGCCCTAACACCTCAGTTTTTGACAAGTGAAAACCTATGTAACAATGACACCGACATGTGTGTCGGTGTCCAAGATGGATTACGAGGTGTCCGACAATGACTACCATTGACATGATTATATTTGGTTATTTTACTGCCATTTCTTGCTCTTCTTCTTCTTGCTTTCGTTCCCTTTTTTCCCTTGAAACATTATGTACATTCATCATCACAAAAATGTTTAGATCATTCAACATTTCTTTCAGCAAAAGGAAGTGAAAATAATACATTTTATTTTCTTTTGCTTGATCACCAACATGGTGTTTCTTGTCTTTGTCACAATGAACTTCGAGTGCTCAGGCTAATGCATACATGATAAGATGTTGATATGTTTCTTCTCAGGCTGAAGCTGTAATTGTTTCGAAGATCATGTCGGGGAAATGCAGTACAAATGTGTTAAAGGTGACTGATATTTCTAGTTGTTTAAGATAAAAACTTTGTGTTGCTATTGTAGGCGGGTGTCAAATGTTGCATATAACATAGTAAATGGCGAATGCAAACCTGTCCATGACCCATCTGCCCCTGTATACATGCCCAGAAACTGCTCAAAACAGAGGCCACACCCAGTTTCTGGAAAAAAAAAAAAAAAAAAAAAAACTGATAATGGCAGCTTTCCTTGAGAAATTTTTATTTGATTAGCTAGCAATGGTTGTTTCTAAGGCCACACCCTGTTTCAGATCCACTATGCTTGACCTCTTTTGTTTTTTACTTGCTTTCCTTCTCGTTGGCATTGTTGCCCCAACAAGAAAACTACGTCCTTCAATTTTATCTATTTTCTTCTCTGTTTTCTGTTCTGGTTGGGAGGTTGATTTGGATAATGGTAGCTTGTAAGTGTATTTTTCCTTCACATTTTTTGTTTACTCAATGTTGCATGTTGAGCGAGGCCAAGGATCCTCTCTTCCTGTTCAAAAGTAGCAATTACTGTGATTAATTTATTATGTATTTCTTTGTAGTTTAACTCTGGAATTTTGGTAAAGAAGAGAAAATCAGTTTGTGTTCTTACTTTTTGATTTGGAATTTCAAGTTTATAGCTTTGATTGAACATTTATTCCTTAATTCAATTTTATAGACAGTAGTTGTTATTCAAGCTGGTCATGGCCTTTTACAAGATTGTAAGTTCACCATTTTTGTTGTGTTGATTGGGTTGGTTGCTTAGTTTTATATGGTAAACAACTTTTATCAGTTTGGTGACCAATGCAATCTAATTGAGAGGTTATAATACCCATGCATGGTTTTACTTGGAATTTTGGGTGCCCTTGTCTTATGGTTATTCCATGGAAGTATTTTATTTAAATAAAAATTATTTTGGCTTTCAGGTGCTGATAAAGAAGTTAGCTAGCAATGGTTGTTTCTAAGGCCCATCAAGTAGAAGTATTCCATGGAACTTGCTTGCTCTGTGAGTAATTTCAATGATAAAACAAGTTAGTGCTCCAACTAAGACATTTGCATGAATGACTGCGTAAGTAACAAGGACTGTCACTGAAATGCAGGTGGTGGGAACTCCAACCTATATGTGCCCTGAACTTCTCTCTGATATTCCTTATGGTACTAAATCAGATATCTGGTCCTTAGGTACATTACCTTTACTCTACATATGTTTTGCAATGACCTTTTAAGTTGTTTATATGTGGAATTTTTTGCATTCTGCAGGATGTTGTATATATGAAATGACTGCTCTAAAACCTGCATTTAAAGCCTTTGTAAGTTGCTGAAACTCTTTCTTGAAATTCAATAAGTTTGATTGATGACCCAACTTTATTATTATTGATTATAATAAGCACTTTTTTTTTTGGTTCAAGGTGTCTCTCCCTAGTTTTGTTGTTGTTGATGTTTGGTATAGGCTTTTTTATTAAGCAATAAATGAAAGTGATCAAACCCTTAAACCCCATTTTTAATTTCTCTCTCACTCACTAAAACCAAGCTCTTCTCTTGTATGAACAAAGTTGAAAGTGCTTTATCAGGAACAAATCTCTTCAACCTTAGAAAAATAAAATCTCTCTATTTGTATTTTATTTGGGTGGCTGTTGTAATCAGTTTCTCTATTTGTCTATAAATACAGAACATTCAACCATTGTTGGAGACACATTGTTTCTGAATCTTGCAAAAGAGAGGCCAAAACAAAAGAGAGTTTTTTTTTTTGAAGAGAAGAAAGAAGTAAACAACATGTGTGGAACAAACAACATGAACAAGAAGCAGCTTTCCCCAGACGCTGTTATCAATTTGGATCAGTAAGTGTTATGTATTATTGATGTTATGTTTGTAGTTTTTTTTTTCTTACATTTTTATTATTGATGGATGATGAGCTAATTGGGGTGTTGTGGTTAAATGATTGATCCTACGATGTTTGAGGAGTACTGGCAGAAGATGGGAGAGAAGTGTACACTCACGATTAGCGGATACAAGTCCTTGAGTTATTTCTCTGATCCTAATAATATATGTTGGTTTATGGAGGCTGAATTGGGTGAGGAGATTAGGAGGCTGCATGATGTGGTAGGGAATGCCGTGACTGACAATCGTCATATTATCGTAGGGACTGGATCATCCCAACTGTTTCAGGCTGCACTTTTTGCACTCTCTACTGCTGATGCTGAACAAGAGCAGCCCATGAATGTTGTTTCTAAGAGGCGATGCTGTACAATCCTTATATATGACCGTTTCATACCCTTTTAGGTAAGGACTATTGCCTAGAAACAATATTTTGCAGGACATATAGTGGGGAAACATCCATAAGTCATTGCTTATTTAGTCCAGTGATACTGTTATAGTGCTTTATCATGCTGCTGCAATTGGTCTTCCTGCTCTTTTATTTAATTATATAATCCTGAAACTTCAGTTAGACATGCACTGTTATTTATTTTCTGTTAAAAAGTTTAATTGGATCTCATGGCGGATTTTGCGTAGTAAGCTTGTATCAACTGCTCGCAAAAGTATCCAGCAAAATTCGAGTTTGGGTCAGTTGTATGGGAACATGCAGGAAGCATACAAGCAAATGCAGACTCCATTAGTCTGTCAAACTCCACCTGCTCTGGTAAATTACAACAAACCCAATGCATTAAATGCTTAGAAGAGTAATTATTTATATTTTGTTAACTTTCTTCCTAGCAGGGACTGAAAGATCTGAAAGAATCCACAATTCAGTTGGCTTCAAGTAGTGGCAACATAGATGCCCCTGTTGACGCGTCCGTGTTTGATGTGGAGAAGGATGTTGATGATCTTTTACCTGTCGAAGTCAAAGAACAACGCGTCAGTAATTTGCTTCAGTCTATGATGGTAGGTGGCTGTGTTGCTGCTATGCCTGTTCTGAAAAAGATCCCAACTTCAGTTCTTTGGGGCTACTTTGCCTACATGGCAATTGAAAGTTCTCCAGGGAATCAGTTTTGGGAGAGGATATTGCTGCTTTTTACTGCTCCAAATCGAAGATACAAGTATGTTTTCATCAATGTTTTTAAATATTTTGTTTTACATTCTTAGTGGTTTGATAGTTCTCTTCTCATTGCTGTTAGCGATTTCTAAAATATGAAGTAAGTCCATCCCCACTTTCCCTGTATTCCCTGTCATCCTACTCCTCCAGTTATACCACAGCATGCTCTGTGTTACCTGGTCCAAATGTTTCTTGGATTTTTATAAGCAGCAATTCATTTCCTACCCCACTTCCACTAGACCTGAAATTTTAGTAGACAAGATCTGACATTGAATATGCATCCCACAGAACTTTATACCTCTTAGTGAAGTTCTATGGTTCAACACATTTTCCTTTCAAATACTTCAAATCTATGTCAATGTTAACATTAAGGCTTTGTTCATGCTTTCCCAGCATGTGTTACCTCCTATGCATCTGCAGTCACAACAAATGCCAACTTCTTTCCCGCAGACTCAAACTTCGACGGCATCGCTGCAGCAATTGGGCCAGTTGCAAGCTCCTGTAAAATTTCCAAGAGCAGAGTTATGCCATGCAAGATATCTCCTTTATTTGGATCGGAATGCTATTTTTGGAGTAGGTATTATGTGTAATGGTTTCTCATTAATGAATCGTCTAAATGTACTAACGCGTAGTTTAGTGCTGCTAACGTTTACTTTGATGCTCAAAATTTTTGGTGGTTATAGCTAAATATGATATCTTTTACTGCAGCCGCAGTGGGGAGTGACAACACCACAGACAGTTGGTAGCACACCTGCAGTTGTTCCAGCCTCAGTTGTGCCTTCGACTACATCAGCTAATCCTGCTGCACCTGTAAGCATGCAGGCAACGGCTCCAACTTGTAACTGGACAGAACACCTCTCCAGAAGGCTACAAGTACTACAGTACTACTATAACAGTCAAACAACTGAGAGCAGGGTATGTGTTTTATCAAAAGCTTTCACTGCTTCGTGGTATCTCAGATTCTGGTAGATAACCATCAAAATGAATGTGTAGTGGGAGAAGCCTGAGGAGCTCGCGCTATTTGAACAACAGAAACAACAACAGAAGCCTGCAGTTCAACTTCAACCACAGCCACAGCTTCATTCACAGCCACAGGTTCTGCACACACAACAAGTCTCGCAAACGCCAGCTCCACAGAATCAGATGCAGACGCAGTTCCAGAATCAGCAACAATTACAGTACCAACAATTCTGTATATACATTCTTCAAACAATTGTTGATAGGTCTATCTTGGCATATGTTGTAATAGAATGCAAATGATCTGTCTGATTTAGCTTAATGGTAAATTCCTTTTATTCACCTCTACAGCATATATCACATTAGATAATATCCATTACTAATTGGCTCACATATGTAAGTAACATTCCTATGCAGTGATTATGAAAAGCAATGAAAGATAGCTTCATATAATCCACAAAAAATGTGTATGTAAATAATAAGTCATTTGATAGCCAAAAAAAATAAATAAATAAAAAATTTGCTATGTATACTTACCATAGCGTTTTTTAAACGCTATAAAAGGCCAGTTTACCATAGTGTTTTAAAAACGCTATAGCTTGGCAGCCTACCATAGCGTTTCAATGACCTTTTTTTCTTGTAGTGACACATGAAGTGAATGCGGAAACATGTATGTGATATTCCTCTTGCAGGTCGCTCCACTGAAATTGCAATGTCGTAGAAATACACATCTTACTGCAAGGACCTGTGTATCACTCCATTCGCGAATGCCATTCATATTTATGCATACTAAACCAAAAAAATGTCTTAATCACATGCATTGACCGAAGATGATTTCTTATGTTTATGGAGTACATTAGGACTGAGATTGCAATATCACAAGAAGTCTGTATTTATTCAATATGAGAAGCATTACTTGGCTGCCTCAATTACCCTTTTCAAAAATTTCCATGGTTTTTATTTATTTATTTATTTTTAGAGATAGAACTTCAGAGAATATTACAAAATGCCCATCAGTCTGTGGATGGTAGGCGGAGCTCATAGGTAAGGAGGTACCAAGTGCGGCGAAGAGTTGCTGCCAAAAGGTGCTTGTGAAGGTTTTGTCGCGATCGGAGACGATTGATTCTGGCAGACCATGTAGCTTATAGACTGTTTGCAGGAAAACTTGGGCTACCAAAGGGGCTGTGAATGGATGCGATAGAGCCAAGAAGTGGCTGTACTTGGTAAAGCGATCCACGACAACTAATATCACTGAGTGGCCATGGGAGATAGGTAGCCCTTCGATGAAATCCATCGAAATGTGTTGCCAGGCTCTCTCCAGTACCGGCAATGGTTGTAATAAGCCACCGTATCCACTGAGGTCATGTTTGTTGCGCTGGCATACATCGCATTCAAGAATGAACTTAGTAAGGTCGCGCTTCATGCCCGCCCAATAAAAATGCCTCAAGAGGCGTTGGTATGACGCCGTAATGCCCGAGTGACCACCAAAGTTCGAGCAATGAACTGAAGAAATTAATTGATGTCGGAGAGGTCCCGCGGAGCCAATATATATGCGAGACTTGAAACGCAGCAGGCCTTGTTGGAGTGTGTAATTTGGCACAATATCACCTTTCACTAGAATTTTAGGCATGATTGAATCAGCCCATGCATCGCCAACATAACTGTTGGAGACTTCATGTAGCCATATTGGAGAACAAGTAGATAAGGCACAGTAGTTGGAGACAATCTCAGAGTGTCGTGAAAGGGCATTCGCGGCCTTGTTATCGGTCCCTTTGCGGTATTGAATTGTATAGTCGTAACCGAGAAATTTCGAGAGCCATTTCTGTTGTGAAACTGTTGTTAATTTCTGGTCCAAGAAGTGTTTAATGGCTTGGTGATCAGTGAGAATGAGGAACTTGGACCCAATTAGATACGGTCTCCATTTTTGCACGGCAAGAACAATGGCAAGCAATTCCTTTTTGTAAGTGGACAGACCAGAGTTTCGAGGGCCCAGTGACTTACTAAAGTAAGCGATGGGGTGTTGGTCTTGGCTTAAAACTACACCAATTCCATGGGTACTGGCATCAGCCTCCACGGTGAAGGGTGTCTTGAAGTTGGGTAGCTTAAGAACGGGTGTGGTCCACTGTTTGAATTGCTCAAATGCAGCACATGCACTTGTGGTCCACTGGAATGAATCCTTTTTTAGCAGGTCTGTAAGAGGCTTTGCAATGGTGCCATAATTTCGCACAAATTTGCGGTAGTTGCCCGTTAACCCCAAGAACCCACGAAGGAGTTTAATGGAGGTTGGTTGTGGCCAAGAAAGCATGGCGCTGATCTTGGTTTGATCAACAGCAACCCCTTTAGCAGAGATGACGTGACCGAGATATTCAATGGAGGGTTGGCCAAATGAACATTTAGAGAGCTTGGCGTGCAAGGAATGCGCACGCAAGATGGAGAGTGTGAGTTGAAGGTGAACCAAGTGCTCTTCCAGGGATCTACTGTAAACCAAAATGTCGACAAAAAAGACAAGAATGAACTGCCGTAGGTGAGGTTTGAAAATGGTATTCATGAGGGCTTGGAATGTGGAGGGGGCGTTGGTGAGGCCGAAGGGCATAACGACGAATTCGTAGTGGCCATTGTGAGTGCGGAAGGCTGTTTTGTGGGTATCGGGTGGGTGGACTAAGACTTGGTGGTAGCCGGAACGGAGGTCGGTTTTAGAGAAGATGGTGGAACCATGGAGTTTGTCCAAGAGTTTTTCTACAAGAGGAATTGGGTACCGGTCTTTAATGGTTAATTCATTGAGGTGGCGATAATCAATGCAAAAACGCCATGAGTCGTCTTTCTTTTTGACCTAAAGAATTGGGGCGGCGAAGGGACTGTGTGAGGGTCGAATAAGCCCTGAAGGAAGCATCTCAGAAATGAGATGTTCAACTACTGACTTTTGAAGATGGGAAGGCGATAAGGTGGTAAGGAAGGAGGGGCTGAGTTGGGTTTCAATGGAATTTTGTGGTCAAGAATTCTTTGGGGAGGCAGGGTATTTGGAGGAGCAAAAATATCATTAAATTGGTTAAGAAGGTCAGCAATGAGGGGAGGTTTTTGGGGTGTGTGGTGGGTGGCCTCAATTGAACAAATTTGTCCAATGAAGGTCTGCGTATAGATGTTGCAGTACTTGGGTTGCTTAATGGAAAAAAACATGTTGATTGTAGCTGGACCATGTGAGCCTTGCAGTGTCGTTTTGTAACCATTGTGGACCAATGTGAGCTGAAGTTTCTGGAGATTGACAGTAATATCTCCAAATTTTTTTAACCAATCGACACCTAACACCATTTCGTGTTCTCCCAATGTCAGAACCCGCACATCTCCACTAAAGGATGTACCCTGCACCGACCATGTCAGGGGTTTGCATATGGCGGTACTATGTAGTTGCTGGCCATTGGCAACTCGTACACTCATAGGAGCAGTTTGTTGGACAGGCCACCTAGTGGCTTTAACTACTTTCGGGTCCACGAATGAGTGCGTGCTACCGGTGTCCACTAGAATGGAAATGAGAACCTTCTTTATGCGTCCCCGCAGGAGAATGGTGTTCGAGGTGTGGCAGCCATGAAGGAGCATTGATAGAAAGCTCCATGCCAGACTGAATTTCAGTGACTAAGTTCTCACATTCACCCTCTGTATCCTCCTTGAAATTGTCTCCATCTGTTTCGCAGTGATCTTCATCAATGGTTAGCATAAACAATTGCTGAGTTTTGCATTTGTGGCCGGGTTTATAAAGCTCGTCGCAGTTATAACAAAGTCCTTGGTCTCGACGAACCTTCATTTGAGCAGGGGTAAGGCGTTTAATCGGTGGTGTATAGGGTGGTGGTTTGGGTGGCAGGGATTTGTTGAGTAAGGTTTGGCTGGGGAATGGAAGCTTTGAGCCAATAGGGGGTGTTGAGGATAAGGCAGAACGAGCGATGGTTGAGGATTGGTAGGTGGTGTGCGGTTTGGAGGAGGAGCAGAATTCCTGCATTCGGGCTAAGGAGAGTGCTTGAGCAACACTATTGGGTTTAAACATTTGAACTCGAGTTTTGATGTGTGATTGAGACCACTTAGGAAACTAAGCACAAATTAGGATTCGCTGAGGGAATCATTGTTGAGCACCATCCAAGATTTGAGGAGCTCAAATCGCTCATAATAAGCCTCCACCGTAGTGGTTTGGTAATGCTTATTAAAAGCATCAACGTAGTTCTCATTAATGGGGTCTTCAAACCTGAGACATACATCAGTAGCCAGTTGAGGTCATGGTATGGATGGCTTGCCCATTTGGTAGTCAAGGTACCATGTGTCTGCCTTACCATCATGGTATGGACACCTTGTTGGCTTCAGATATGTTGTGTAGCAGGAAGTAACGTTCACATTTTTTCACCCACGAACGCGGGTTGGTGCCATCAAAGTGGGGAAAGTCCACTTTCGGAAAACGAAAACGGTCAGAGGAGTGCTCATTGTGGAAGCTAGGGTCGTGAGGCCATTGCTGTGTTGGGTTCCCAATAACTTGTGAACCACTAGCAGTTGGGTGAGTGTTGGGAGTGGTGGGTGGTTGTTTATGTTGGATGACCTGCATTAGTTGTTCGAATCGGTTGTCGATGTGTTGCCTCAGTTCTTCTCCATTCTGAGCCAACTTCTCATCGTTCTTTGCCAGTTTCGAGACCTCCTTCTTCAAGAGCTCGATTTGGCCCAGAGCCTCACTAACCTGCCTCTTTGATTCTCGCATGTGAGTCTCCATTTCCTTGGCTCGTGTCTCGATTGTCCCCATTCAACCAGCACTCTGAAACCAGATGTTATGATCCTAGTAATTTGACATCAAGAAATCACAATGGAAATCAACTTTGATTCATTTAACACTCAAACAAAAGTAAAAACAGGGTACTTTCTCTTCTTCACACCTACTGTTTTCATTCACTTTCTTACACTTATATAGTGAAACCCTAATACATAAAGCTAGATAGATTAAAGGGAGAAACGACACGTGCGTGATGATCGAGAGGCTCACAATGGCTCTGCTCTAACAACCTTGCTCTGCTGAACTCTGCTGCAACAACCTACTCTGTTGTAACAACCCTGAACTGATTTTGGGATCACGTGCTAACCGCGTGTGCAGAGCCACCTGCAGACCGTGTGCTGATCCTTTAAGTGGTCACTTGCGAGACACGAGCGATAACTGAATCTGTGAACTCAAATTTCAGTTGTTTCCCGCCAAAGCTTGAGTCCTCACTTTCATCTCGATTCGTGACAGTCTCATCTCTTTCATCGTGGTTGTCGGAGTAGTCGATGTTGTCGAGATCGTTGTCTTCGTAGTTGTCATGGCGAGAGCGAGAAGAACGAGGAGGCACGTAGAGGCGCTGTGTAGGTTGAGATTGTTCGAAGTTGTAGGTGGCGGGCCGATTGATTCCGAAGCCTTCGAACCCGAATTTGCGCTTCGACATGGTGGATTAGAGTATAGAAGAATCGATAGAAACCCTAGTTCATCCAATTTGGGTTTTTATTTTTTATTTTTTTTAAAACCCTAGTTGTAGTTGTTGTTGATGAGTCTTTGAAGTCAAATTGATTTGGGGCTCGAAAGGGGTTTGAAGAAGGAGGTCTAGCGAGAGTGGAAAGATTGAAACTTGAGAAAGTTGAAGATCGAAATTTTAGAGGATTTGGATGAAGAGAGGAGCAATGCTTTGTTGTTTATGGAGAGATAAAGTACGCTATCTCCACCAGTCGATGTTATTTAGGCACCGCAATTAAGACTAGTTATAAATAGAAATATACTCATTATAATTTTTTTAGGTTTCCTTTTAAAAGATTTGCCTTCAAATAGTAATAATTGTTAATAATACAGTTGATAAATTTTTTTGTCAATAATATCAAAAAAAATGTGTGTTATGTCACGATAAAAATTTAAGAAGAAGTAAAATATTTTTCTAAAGTTGTATAGGCCAATGATTTTTATTTTTTTTATAGTTGATGTCATGTCTTTGAGCTAGCGGGTAAGTAATAGCTCGTCAACAGGAACATCTTGTTACTGTAATCAAAATGTTTCTAGCTTCTCAAACATATTTATACTTTCTTGACATGACATTTTGGTATTTTCATATTGTCATTCAAAGGATATAGTACTTTTTATCCATATAACTTTCATTAAGGTTTTAACCAAAAAAAAAACAACTTTGATTAAGGATTAGTAAATTAAAGATTTTTTTTTTGTAGCTATACCTCCGTTAAGTTATAACATTTTCATAGAAATAAATTTTGTTTGGTCCCAACGTTATTACTATATAAAGGTTTTATTGTATCTGGTAATTTTAAGGTCTACCGAGGCCAAAATTAAAAATATACTTCTACTAGAACATGGGCATCGCTTCGGAGTGTCTTTCCATGCATGCCATAGAGTTTCATTTTTTCACAAACAAACTCAATTTATATACTCAATGATGTGCGCGTATTTGTGTCATTGTCACACTTTCATCATTGGATATTTCAAATTTTAATTTTGTGCTACATATGTTGCTTCATCATTGAATACAAAAATTGAGTTAGAACATAATGACTTTTTCATAGAGTTGGCAAGTACAATGTGAAGGGGCAACTTCATTGCAAAACTTACCACATAAAGAGGACACAATTTAGTCGTTACATGTATGATTTGTGGTAACTTCACCACATCATTTGCAAACTTCGATGAGGATACATGGAAGAATGCAGAGAATATCAGTTAAGTGGAATGGCCATTGTAACATTGCTCTGAAGCATTGAAGTTTTTCATCAAAGAATCTGTTCGCCCGAGAATGAGTTTAGGAGGGATTTCCACCTTATGTCTAAAACTATCGGCACCACTACATTTCTTGAACTTGACTCCTACCTGAAAAAACTCCACACTGCAGTCTGCATGGACTTACTAAGCAAGAGATTCTATGATTTTCCCAACGGAACATGGTTATTCTAAGGGGGAAATATGAGTTTTAACTTGGATCTGATTTGTTGTGACAATTATTAAGGTTTTTTTTAGGTACTTGAGAATTTGATTCTCACATTCAAAGCTTCAAACCCGTCAAGTCTAGTTCGCATATGAAGACAACAAAATTACTATATATATTTTTAATAATTTTTGTAGAAGAAGAGTAAGGCAAATAAATAGGAATATAGAATGAATATTTATTTTTATTTAAAATTCTTCAGGTATTAGTTGGTTTTAATCAAATTTTATAACTAATTAGAAAAGTAGATGGATTTATAGAGATTTTCCCTCAATGGTTAGTAACTATAAGATGTGGCGTTGATTTATTACCAATTATTTAGGTAATGACAATTGTGCCTCCTGTCTATTTAAAAAGCTATGTGCGCAATGAAGTCACACTTGTCAACTTCTATTCAAAATTTTGTGATGAAGTCAATGTGTTTTGTAGAACTCGTTGGAATGTATGGAAGGTGACTCGCGCAGTTTTACTACTCAAGTTTGTTGTTCGTAAGTCGTAATTTCTTTCGTTGTTAATTGAGTGTGATTTTTGTTTTTTGAGTTTTAGATTCCGATTCTTGTTGTACTATTGTACTATGTCAGGTATCACATTTCTAAACTCCTACATGAATAGGAAGGATCACCTTAATATTCCTAGGGTAAACATCATAATAAGAATTCAAATTGAAAATAATCCTCCAAAACTAAGAGTTAGATCAATGTATAGTATGTATGAAACTCTTATAAGTGCACCAAGAAGCGCAAAATGAAACAAGTAAAAAGAAACAGAGTAATTGAGTTCAGTTTGGAAACATGGTAGATGCGGCAGCAAGTCTTATAGAATTCGCTTGTGCCACTGCAAGTTTTTCAAACAATGGTTTACAGGTGAACCATAATGGAGTTAAGACACATATGTTCAGTTTCTGCGTTCATACACAAAAGTCACAAATCTACCATAATGACATTGAACTCATCTCTGATATAGATCAAGTACTTAGAATTTACAGCAACATTTGATTCTTACAGCTGCTCGCGCCTTGCACGTTAATTATAACATATTAACAGTCACAACTAGAAATTTACTGCCAACAATCACAACTACAAATTTACTGCCGTTACAGAAATTTTAAAACTGCTCTCCAACGCAAAACAAAATGGATCAAGCAGACTTTTTCTTTTCTATAAATGGTGAAGCAAAAGCCAAAATACCAAATAAGGCCGATATGATGGCCACTATTAGGGATAACACATTATATGGATTTCGTCTTATTTTTGCTTTCCATGCATGCCAAAGACTCTTGTGAAAGTCATTCACTTGCTCACAGATCTCCGAATAATAGAAGTTTATAGGACTGACCTCATAGCAGAGATTTTTTAATATAGAGGAGACTGTTGTATCAAAACGATTCTAGCTGGCCTGGGTCGAGCGCCTGGGTGGCTGCCTGGACGCTCCTTGACACGTGCGCCTGAGAGGGTCCAAGGCACGTGCATGATGAAAATTGGAGGGAGTTTCAGCCGAAGATGAAGCAGCCCTTATTTTTCCCCAAAAATCGAATTTGGTTTTGGTTTTTGGCTCCATCGCATCCTCCCTCCCCATCGAAGAAGAAGCTCCATCGCTTCCTCCCTCCCCATCGTCGACTCCACCGAGAGAAGAATCGAGAGAAGAAGCTCCCCATCGCACGAAGAAACAAGGTAAGTGCCTCTTTCATTTCTTCTTGATTTCTTCTTGTGGGGTTCTAGATCTAGGGTTCCTGACAAACAAATTATAAAATGCTTAAACTCATCATTTTCACAGCATCTCATATTTTCTATACGCACATACTTTTTTTTTCTTTTTTTTCTATACGCCAGAATTTGCAAGGATCTCAGCAGCATTGGTGATACTGGTATTATTGTGTTTTCAGCTTTAATACCATTCTATTTGATTCCATCTGTGTGTTTTTAGTTTATTTACTAGTTTCTGTTGGTTATCATGTGCAGTTGTCATCTCTGTGACAAAGGAGGGTGTCAAGTTCTCAGCAAAGGGTGACATTGGAACTGCAAATATTGTTTGCGGACAGAATGAATGTGTTGATAAGGTTTGTGCTACTGTTCAGCCTTTCATGTCTAATTTGCTTAAACTTATTTATTATTTAGCTGTAAGCCCGAATGGGTTTTTTTTTTTTAATCTGATCTATGGTTTTGTTTGCTTTAGTAGTTTATATCCAGATGAGAAATGTTATGATACATAGTTGGGGTTACGTATTCGATCTTCAAAGTGAGCCTGTTTGATTCATATAATACATCTTGTGAAATTTGATTTTCTTTGGGGAACTGGTGGATTGTTGATATACTCACTTGGCGTAAAACCTAATATTAAGACAAGTTGATTTCTTCTTGTGGGGTTCTAGATCTAGGGTTTCTGACAAACAAATTATAAAATGCTTAAATTCAATTATGCACTATAAATAGATGAAGGAAATGGTACCATACCTTTGGCATGAATTAACACAATAGAAATAGATCTTGATTTTCATTTGCCAAGACATCAATTATGCATATCTCATCTACAACTATGCAATTGTGCCTTATTTAGGTGGTGAAGGGGCTATGTTCCAAGCAAGATAGACCTCTATGTTTCTCTACCATTCGGCCAAATTCATGATTAAAAATGCTCTTAGGATGTGTTTGACATTGATGATCATTAGGCATTGTCACCAGTGATAAAAATGAATAATGGTATTAGAAACTCACTTTACACTACCCAAATATTGGGGTGCTTTAGTATATGAGAAGCATTTAGGACAATTCATGAGAATTTCTAGATGCCATTTACTTGTTTTGGCTTGTTCATGCCTTAAATCTTTGTTATTCCAAAAGTATAGGTAGAGGTTCTTGCAATCTATGAAGTGTTGTAGATGTATAACAATGCCATACTATCCATGTTTTGCTGTCCAATGTGGTCAAACTCGGTAATTTGAATTTATTGGATTAGTGGATAGAAAAGTTATTATCAGACTCTAAAACGTGGAACTTGTGATAGAATGTCTTATAAATTGCATTTGCAATTTACTAATTTGTCAACTTTTTCAGGTGTTGGGGAACACCAAAGGAGCTGTGGCTGTGGTGGTTTCGATTTTGATCTTCAGAAATCCAGTCTCTGTGACCGGAATGTTGGTTACACTCTCACAGTCATTGATGTAATCCTTTACAGTAACGGAGCAACAACAACAAATGAGAGATCTGCCCATCCCAGATATATATATATATATTTTTCTTCTGTTCTGTTCTTTTTAGTGCAGGAGAGGGCGGGGCACCATCTCAGAGCCACAGTGGTACATGTGCTCGCAGGCAACCTCAGAAATTCTTTTTTATGGAAACCAGGAATGTGGGTTTCCACCTGTATTAACAGCAACAAACAACCTAGAGAATAGAGAAATTTCAATAAAAGACTGGTTGATCACTTTAGTTCTTATTTCAGTCTCACTCTCACACAATTCCATTATTCATTGAGAAAAATTAGATCTCTGCAACATCAGTTTGTTTTAGTACAATTATCTGTTAATTGATTATTCGTTTTTCACTTGGATAGTGTGCTTGTTATGTTATCAGTACCAGTTGATAATACTGTAAAAACTGAAGTTTCAATTTTGCAATCCTTGATTCAGAACTTTTGATGGAACGTTATGGTACTGAGTGTTTTAATTTGATACATTTGTCAGGTTGGCCTGTTTCAATTTTTGTACCCCGGGGTTTGCTTTTGCTGCTAAAAAGAAGCAATCCTGTTAAGACTGTTTCGTTGGTTGTTCTAACTTATGAAAGCAATGAGCAAAAAGGACATGCACAGGTTATTAGTTTTGTGTAACTTCCAATTCCAATTAGACGTTACACTTCAGAATGAAAATTCGAACAAAAAGGGAGATCTGGGAGAATGTAACAGTTGGTTAGTCGTAAAGAAATAGCAAAACACAGAAAGTGCTTTCTGAAATGGATAGAACAAAAAATCAAAAACAAAAAGGCAGATAGATGAAAATGAAGGAAGATGGTTGCTAGGTAGCATTAAAATGGCAGTGGAGTTAACCGTCAATGCTAGGACAGTGATTACAATGATAAAGGGAGGGGCAGTTCCTCGCAAACAATCAAAAAACAACAAAACATCCTAGATTCATAATTCAGCTTCACCAGAGAATTCAAGAATACTCTAATGGGATTAAAGCTCAGGCGCAGGTACTAACTGTATGCACCTTTGCTCAACATGAAAAAATATCCATACCTGACATACAACAGAAAGGTAAATCTCTGGATGAGCATTAGAAAGTGAAATGCATTAGAGGTAATACAAAGTCAATAACTAAGTCTAGACTTCGACGAAAAAACAAAATAAGCCATTGGCCTGAAAGATGGATATCACTTGAAAATTTCCATTTCCTATCAAATAGAAACTGAAATACACATGGGTCTTAAACCATCAATTACAATTCAAGATAGAACCTATAAAACAAGATAGTGCTAACAAAGAAAAGCCTAGTATGCCTAAAAGCAAGAATCCCTCAAGAATTCATTTTTTCTGCCTCATCTTCAATCTTAGGAGCCAAGTAGAACCTGATGTATCCCATCTCTGCAATCTTGTATTCAACCACAACAGGTAATTCAGTTGATAAACTGATGGTCACAACACTAGACAACGGAGTTGCCTTGGTGAAGGAGTTCATGTACCTAAGTGCAAATGTCAAAGACAGGTTCTTGCATCTCTATGATAGTAGATTCCTCTGGCTGCACAATCACAAAACAACAGACATAATTAAAATTTCAAGAAAATCATTGCGGTTCCTTACTCAGAAAAACAAGTGACACATCACAGGGACAGTGCAAACTGCAAAGACACACATTCGACTCTTTTAACTTTCAGCAAGCCTTGCAAATGTTAGGACATTAAGACTGGTCATTTTATTTGTCAGTCAATGTAGTTAATAGTTGATAATCGGAGATTCAGTTCAATTTCCATATAAGCTTACCACCTCGCCTATGTGTTCAATATTCCTTTGAACTGCTAGGTGGGATTCTTCAACCAAATTAATCACAACTATATTGGCAAAGTTCATAGGTCACTAACCATCTTCATCAAAGCACTGAAACTATAAACCTTCTTAGGGCTCATTTGCACAGTAATCTACTTTTGAGAATTGATCCAGTTAAGCTCAATGCAAACAAATTAAGCACATCAACTTGTCTTAATATTAGGTTTTACGCCAAGTGAGTATATCAACAATCCACCAGTTCCCCAAAGAAAATCAAATTTCACAAGATGTATTATATGAATCAAACAGGCTCACTTTGAAGATCGAATACGTAACCCCAACTATGTATCATAACATTTCATCTGGATATAAACTACTAAAGCAAACAAAACCATAGATCAGATTTTAAAAAAAAAAACCCATTCGGGCTTACAGCTAAATAAATAAATAAGTTTAAGCAAATTAGACATGAAAGGCTGAACATTAGCACAAACCTTATCAACACATTCATTCTGTCCGCAAACAATATTTGCAGTTCCAATGTCACCCTTTGCTGAGAACTTGACACCCTCCTTTGTCACAGAGATGACAACTGCACATGATAACCAACAGAAACTAGTAAATAAACTAAAAACACACAGATGGAATCAAATAGAATGGTATTAAAGCTGAAAACACAATAATACCAGTATCACCAATGCTGCTGAGATCCTTGCAAATTCTGGCGTATAGAAAAAAAAGAAAAAAAAAGTATGTGCGTATAGAAAATATGAGATGCTGTGAAAATGATGAGTTTAAGCATTTTATAATTTGTTTGTCAGGAACCCTAGATCTAGAACCCCACATGAAGAAATCAAGAAGAAATGAAAGAGGCACTTACCTTGTTTCTTCGTGCGATGGGGAGCTTCTTCTCTCGATTCTTCTCTCGGTGGAGTCGACGATGGGGAGGGAGGAAGCGATGGAGCTTCTTCTTCGATGGGGAGGGAGGATGCGATGGAGCCAAAAACCAAAACCAAATTCGATTTTTGGGGAAAAATAAGGGCTGCTTCATCTTCTGCTGAAACTCCCTCCAATTTCCATCATGCACGTGCCTTGGACCCTCCCAGGCGCACGTGCCAAGGAGCGTCCAGGCAGCCACCCAGGCTAGCTAGAATCGTTCGTTGTATCATCATAACAATTATTCTCGATAATACCACACTTACGGAGTAATGCCACGTCTTCTGGGGATTGGATCAGATTACACATCATGAAAGCATAGGATGCCATGTAAGTGGAATTTCCATCACAACATTGCTCAGAAGCAATGAAGTTTCTCAAGAGAGACTCTGTTTGGGGGATGAAGCGTAAAAGAGGGATTTGCATCTCACCAACCGACATATAGAACTCTATGTCCAAGAAGCTATGAGCATTACTATGTTTCTTAAAATTAACTCCTGCTCGTCGAAGCTCCATAGCACATGGTACATATTTCAAGAAAAGTTCATTAAGATGATGCTAGCTGATGGCATATTCGCTATTGAACTCTTCTACAGTTAAGGTTTTGGGCAGGATGATAAACAAGGATATGATACTGTGGTTTATAGATGGAACTTGATGAGTTTGGCTCGTGACATGTTACTAATCGAAAACCAATTTTCTATGGAAGTTCTTAAGCGTTTGTATGCTATAACCATGCGAAACCAACAAAATTCTAAACCACTAAGTGAACTTGCTATTCGATTCTTCAGTCCTTTGATGCCGAGGGAGGAAAGTGTTCTTGTAAAATACTTTAAGACTGATGGCAAACATTGACGTTTGCCATCAGTCTTAAAGTATTTTACAAGAACACTTTCCTCCCTCAGCATCAAAGGACTGAATAATCGAATAGCAAGTTCACTTAGTGGTTTAGAATTTTGTTGGTTTCGCATGGTTATAGCATACAAACGCTTAAGAACTTCCATAGGAAGTTGATTTTCGATTAGTATCATGTCACGAGCCAAACTCGTCAAGTTCCATCTATAAACCACAGGATCATCTCCTTGTTTATCATCCTGCCCAAAACTATAAATGTAGAATATGCCATCAGCTAGCATCATCTTAATGAACTTTTCTTTATGAGGTTCAACGGATTCAAAGTAGAACTTACGGACTGCATCTTCCACCTCCTTGATGGCTTCAACACACTCCTCCAACCTTTCTTTTCCGTCGTTCATTCGAGAAAAATGTTTGTTGAGGTACCGCAACTTATTATCTTCCATTTCCTGTAAGACTTTGTCATCATGATGAAGGGGCCCAATTGAGATCATCTCAGGCACATATGCATATTTATTTATCGCATAAAATTTCTTGTGAACCCTGTAGATACAACATCTGCCAACAGGAAATATGGTGTACCGTGTTAAGTTTGGCATTAATAGTATTTGCCAAATTTTTGCTCCAGTCACATACTGAAATTGTAACATGTATAAAATTTGGATTATTGGACATAGTTTTATGAAGCAATGAGTTCGTCCACTGAAGCAAGCCGCAACAACAAATAAGTTGCATTAAGATGTATGATGTATCCATTTGTTATATGATTGAAAACAATGTAAACAGTTTAATTGATTTGAATAACATAGTGAAATTGTGCAACCTCAACTTAACCCAACCCATCCAAATACAAGAATTGCATTGCATTATTTAATTTTCCTTTTGCTGGTGAGTGAGACAGTCGCATTCTTGAGCTAGGCCATAAAGTGTCCAGTTAAGCTACTAGCACAATCCTTTTAAGAAAGCAAAACAAAATAATAAAAAAAAAAAAATTTAAAAAAAAAAATTCAGAGGAAAGAACCCAGTTAAGCTACTAGCACAATCCAACACACCCATTTAAGCTACTAGCAAAAAATGAACAGAAGAAGGAAGGAAGAAGCCATTTTTGCAAATCCGACACACCCATTTTTGCAAAAACAAACCCATTCCAGACTTCCAGAGTTCCAGTGACAACCAATGAACAGAAGAAGGAAGGAAGAAGCCAGAGAAGGAAGAAAGAAGCTAGAAGAAGGGAGGAAGGAAAGAAGGACTTACATTAGTTCGATGTCGATCGAGCAGTCGAGAGAGACTCGAGTCTTCTTCACTGTCAAGTTGCTGCAAATCAGAGTACCACCACGGCACCACGGCACCACCGTCCTCCTCCTTCTTGGCCTGAATCGCCCTCCTCCTTTGTAGAAATCAGAATCGTCCTCCACTCCTCCTCCTCTTCTTTTCTTCTTCTACTTCCGCCTTCAGCTCCTCTCCCCTGACTGATTCTAAAGAGAAACAAAGAACAATACGAAATTAGGGTTTAACTCATAGCCGTTAGTTTATTCTCTGGATCATATCAAAAGCAGATTTAACATGGTAAAAATCGTACGCCTCAAAACGAGCTGACTCGTACGAGTCAAGTTAATAACTCGTGCGCCTCGTAAATATCCCTTAACTCGTCCGAGCTGGGGCGACTCGCGAGTCAAAAACGCTTTTTAAAACACTGCGTGTAACCATAATCAGTTAGTCAATTTGCATAAATCCACAACTATGCTAGGGTCCTAACATGACCCAATTCACCACAATAAATTCATTCGAGTCGAACTATCATACATGCTCAAGACTCGACAATTTATGGTAAAATATGATATATTATGCAAACTCGAAAATGAAGTATACAAGCCCAATGCCACTATACCAAAGCCTAATCACACCCAAATTCATCCACTATTCGATTTCATTCAAGTATATCATGCTTTTAGAAAACTCAATACGTAGTTCATTCACAAAAGAACCAACACAACCATCGAAATCTCTAAAAATTTCGAATTTCAAACTTGCATTCAATTATACACCATCGACGGTATAATGTAAAAATTAAATTCCGGATTTAAAATAATTATTTCTCACAATAAATATTATAGTTACACTCACCTGAGCAAAATGGGTTTTCAAAACCCAAATCCTACCAGTCAAAGCTCCTAACTTGCAAAACAACCCAACCCGTCAAACCCACAATTTGATCGGAGCTACAAAATCTGATCAAACAACCCAACCCATCAAACCCACAATCTGAAACTGATTTTTTTTTTCGCGAAAAACAAAAGAGAATGAAGAGGGAAAGAAGATGGGAAGAAATGTTGAACATTCGCGGAATCGCTTGAGTGAAATCCGGCGAATAGCGTCGCTGCGAGAGGGAAACTCGCTATGAAAAAAAAAAAAAAAAAAAAAAAAAGAAGAAGAAATAAGAGAGGGGTGGGTGGCTATGTGCCCCCACCGAATTTTCTGAGTACAACCCTTCCAAACAATTTTTTTTTGTTAAAAAAAAAACAGATATTACACACTCATTTTTCAAAAGCAAAATACAGGGCCTATCACACTCGCACACACAACTCACCACTTCCGTGGGTTTTTTTTTTTCATAGGGGCATCTAGAATAGTAAATCATACGACTTCACAAATGTCATGGGAAGCAAATGGGAGAAAGACTGAGACTGAGGCTGCGTCATTATACGTAAGGCATCAAATTCTATACTATCACGCTCGAAAGAATTACAAATGTCAAAATGCAAAGTTACAAACAAAATACTAACAAATATCGGAGACAACCAATTTACGTGGTTCGGCAAAATCGCCTACATCCACGACAAATAACAACTTTACTAATGAGATCGAAATATTACAACTGGAGAGAGCATAATACAAGTGTCAAAACGACACCAACAAATATACACGAGTGTGTATATCCCAAATACAAACAAAACAACAATTTCTCTCTCCCCTCATCTCACCTCCATTTCTTCCTTCTATCTCACGTACCCACAAACGGGAGTGCGTATATCCCAAATACAAACAAAACAACAATTTCTCTCTCCTTTCACCTCCCCCGTCTTCCTTTTATCTCACGTACCCACAAATGGGATAAACCCTAACAAGTGAAAAACTCACAAATTCAATTTGGATGATGGATTGTGAAGGGGAAACTCATCCTTCTTATATAGCGTGAAGAGGCGGTGGAAATCCTTCCACCACCTTCTTCTCTCTTCTACTTCCTGTAGGTTCATTTAATCCAGCCAAAATTCTTCACAATCCAACTTGTTCCAGCTGATTTCCAACCATAAAATCAACGATCCAGCTTGTCTTTTTCATCAATTTCGGCTGCCAACGAGTTTCATTGCCGACAAGCCCCATCGACTTTACAGTTTATTTTCTTCCACCTTGATTCAAACTCTGTTTCTAACAATTCTCCACTTCGGTGAAGATTTCACAAATCTAAGCCGACAACAACAAAAACAAGCAACTGATTTCCAACGAACATAATCAACCCAATACTGATTGAATGTCTCACACCTCCAAACGCGCTCATGGACGCCATATACCCGAAGGTTCCATATACCAAAACATGCTTAAACTAACAAACCAATTCCACCTTGACTAGGATAGAGTCTCAAATTAGACTTTTTGGGAACACAATATGCACAAACTTTCATACTGCACATCTTCATATCTTCTACCAGTCGTTTTTTCAACAACTCATGCATAACTTTCTCACATTTACTATCTGCACGCAAATGCCAAACCCTCAAGGTTTCCTTACAAACATCATTGGAGCTATCAATAACTCCACCAGAAGCAACATCTACAGGGCATTCATCAACACAAGTTGCTCCACCATTTCATACAACTTCAACGAACCAAAAGAAACAATCTTTGGCTCTGATACCAATTTGTTGTGCGCGCAACGCAGCTCTGATACACTTGTTGTGCGCACAGATGCAACACGAATTTAACGTGGTTCATTAAACTCGCCTACGTCCACGAACACACGAACAATCATTCATTGTTTCAAATCTGGTTTGTTTCTCGAAAAAAAACAAATACAAAATCCGAAGAATTCGGATTACAAACTTCACACGATCCTCACATCAATACAAATGCAGAAAGGATCCTCAGAGGACCATGTGAAGTTTGTAATCCGAATACTTCAGGTTTTGGATTTCCTTTGAGAACCCAAATTTATAATCTATTTATCCCACTTCGGGATCAAGGATCCTCAGCAGAGGCCTCCCTTTTTGCATTTGTATTGATGTGAGGATCATGTGAAGTTTGTAATTAGAATTCTTCAAATTTTGTATTTGGGTTCTTTCGAAAAACAAACCAGATTTGAAACAATGAAGGATTGTTTATATGTTGTAGATATAGGTGAGTTTGCCGAATCACGTTAAATTCATGTTACATCTGTTTTTTCTATATTTTGTATGTAACATCATTTATTCATCCATAATATACAAGTCGTCACTGCGCTTTTGCCATTATGCGCACAACATATACCACTTTCATATGTTTCAAGGCAATTCTGTCGACCATAAAACAACTCTGTCGACCAACAACCATGGCTTTTCACATAAGTAATATTCGTTTGAGGTCGAGCACAACATGGTAGGTCATGCATCCAGGTGTAAATCCACCAAACGAAGATAATTCAAGCCAAACAACCATTATACATACAAATAGTTGAGATAGCAACATCAACAGAGAGGAGTTGTCACTTTACTTTCTTTTATCCATCTATATTACAATTTAGAATGGTGTTTTACTATTCATTGCTGACTGGGGCAAAGTCAAATCAAAAAAATTAGAGATAAAAGATGGTTAGGATTAAAAGTTGGAAAATGTATTGAACTGGCGTATTACCCGTGCCTACGGCACTCCTATTATTTTTTTCTTATATGATTATTTATGTCTCTAAATAATAAGTCAACATGAACCTTTAGCAGGGTCTAATGATTGGTATCATGAGTAGATGAATTTTGTAACCAGGCAGCTATAGATCATTCTACAACACTTATTCAATTGATAAATCTGGATAGGAATGTAAACTAACTTGGGTTTGAAAGACTGGATCATCAAAACCTACTATGGCAAACACTCAATTAAAGAAACCCACGTAAAGAGAACAAATTTACCATCAAACTACATGCTACAAAAGAGAAAATTCAATTGAAACTATAGCATTCAAAGCTGCATAGAGAGAAATCACAGACAATTCCTCCAAATGCAAGTGATTATTTCAACCAAATTACTGAACATCACAGACATAAGAAAGAAATCATAAACTATATTGAAATGCAAAAATTTGAAGTATAACATATGCAAATTCTAAAGGAAATTGGTAAGTTATGTATAGGAGAGTTGAGAACCATGAATATCTTCTGGCAGATTTTGGTGTCTTTGAAATTAATCTAGAAATCTGAGATACCCATCTCATAAAACTTAACCAAATCAACACCAAACAATAGAAATCAACAAACCCATCACAAAAAACCCCAAAATTTCTTCATAATCATCTTCGAGAACACCATAAATCGAGATGCTCACTCAACAAAAACATACCCAAACCTAAAAGCTAGAATTTCTACAGACCCATCTCTTAAAACCACATAAATCAAAATACCCACACACCAAATCGTACATAGAAACACCAACCAACACAAAACAATCTAATAAGAAGGGAATCAGGGGAATACCTTTGATGGAATTTCTGCAGTGGAGTTGAATCGATACCTTTTTCAATCCGAGACTTCTCTCAGTACTCTGTTCGATCTGTTTTAGCTGAAGAAGAAAAAGTGATTTGGGGATGCATTTGGTGACAGAGACGGATCTGGGGTTTTCCTTCCCCATAGGGTTCTTGAAGACCTTGTCGATGGCAGGGATTTGATCGAATAGGGCTCTTGAGCCGCCCCTCTCTTTCGCTCGACGAATTTTTTTTTTTTTTTTGGGTTCTGAAGGGAGGGAGAAAGATGTGAAGGGAGAGAGAAAAAAGTGAAGTGAAAAAAATATGGGAGGAGGTGTGGAGTGAGTGAGGAAAGTATCGGGGGTGGAAGTTTTTATTTAAGTTTTGCCAAAAGACAATTCATGCCACGTAGGACAAACACTCTCAGATTACTGTTCTGTTCATGAACAGTAAAAAACCTATATGAAATGTAAGATAGATTTGAAAGTTGAGATTCATTTCTCATGATGACATATTTGTAAATATAAAACATGTAGAAGGGCAAAAATAATGAAAAACTTTTGAAAAAAGTTGGTGGAATGTACATGTGGCGGAGAGAGAAAATATTGTGTTTTCCTTTTAGCAAAATGAAAATTATCATAACTATCTGCATCGTTATCGGATTTTGGTAAAGTTAATATCGTTGAAATGCATTTTTTAAGATTTTACCAACCAAAATCAATGATCAACACAAGCGCTAAAATTTTAAAAATTTATATTCTATAATTAAAAAACATATAAAGTATTTCACGTTTTTAATAATTTTCAAAGCAATGAGACAGGCCGATCATACCAGAAAAAATGAATCGGGCATCTTAATGCACATTTAAACAAAAACTCTAAACTTCATATTTTGGCGAATTCAAAGATTGGGGGAGAATTCATTATTGGCGTTTAAATTGTTTTCTCAACTGATTCAAATTTGACTGATAACTCTAAAATTTATAATATATGTTTTTATCTTAAAATAAGTTTACACTTCAATGCTGATTAAGAGGCAAAATGGGGATAGTAAAAGAGGTGTTCAGTACAAAATATTTAGTAAAAATAAAATTATATGGAGTGCCAACGACATGGGGCATACTCTAATTTTCAACAGAGAGGAGTTGTCACTTTACTTTACTTTACTTTCATATATTTTTCCTTTTTTTACTTTACTTTATTTGTTCATCTATCTTACAATTCAGATAGGCCTTTTTGTTTGTCCTACTTGGCAAAGTTATGAAGCGGCATAACTTAAGTGAAATTTCAATCCCCCGATGCTTTCCTCTTACAAAAATTCTAAGAGGCGAGGAAACCAGCGAGGAGAGGGTGTGACAGCTCATTCCCCTTCAATAGAACACATCAGCGCAAATCTCGAGGGGATAAGTGGTAAAACCCCTTCCCCTCGTTGGTTTCCTCGACAATAAGAAATGTTCTTCCTCTTAACTCTCCCTCGAGTAATTCTAGTTAGCCTGGGAAAACCAGCCTGGATTTTTGCCCCCCTCTTTATATCATTTTCTTGATTTGTATTTATACTCTTCTTTTATTTTCAATAAAGGAATTAGACTTAGTTTTGGAGTATTTTTAAATAAAAAATCCTTTGTGTTTTTTCTTTTACAACAGAGTTTTTTTATTTATTTCTTTCAAAACAGGTTTAAAAAAGGAAGGTCTAAAGAAGGAGGCGCGAAAATAAAGAGGGGAAGGTTTAAAAGAGGAAGGTGTCTAAAGAATCCCAGGCCAGCACGAATTTCTGCTCTCCCTCTTCCTGTCCCTCTCCCTCTCCCCCCAACTCTCCCTCTTCCTATCCCACCACCGAAGCAGAGAAGAAGAAGGACGAAAGAAGGAGAAGAAGAAGAAGTCCACTTACATACACTCGCAGTCTTCCTCAGGCACTCTCTCTCAAGTCGCGTGGCGCATTAACACCAGGTTCCCCTCTCTCTCTCTCTCATAGTTCTGCTCATCGATCTCCTGGCTTCTTAATTCTGAATTCTGTGAGTGAATTGATCTTTGATCGATTGGTTATTGGGTTTCCGCTAACTTTGCATTACTTTGTTGTCTTTGATCTGCAGGTGTTTCAAGTAACTCTCAATCTGTCCAGGTAACCTCTCTCTCCAATTTACGAACTTAGCATGTATTTTTTTCGATCTAAATTTATCTTACGGTCTTACCATGCCGAAAAGTTCATTTTTTTTTTATTGCGCTGTAAGATAGATTGGCGAGTTGAATTGGTGGGATAATTTTTTATTTGACATTCAGATTGTGTTGGGATCAAAATCAAGTTTTGGTATTTATCTAGATGTGTTTTCTCATTGCTTTTAGAGGCCCTTAGAAATGTACAATGTAATTGAGAAACACTGTTTCTGTGAGTTTTTGGATTTTTGCTAATAAATTGACATTGCTAATTTGTTTTTGCAAAAGGAGGAGGAGATGGCAGGACTATGTCCATTCTTTGGAGTTGTGTTTGAAAGGCTCAACTCTTTAATCAACAAGGACTGGAAGGAACCTGGTCCATCGGCGGGTCTGGTGAAGGAGCTGAAGAAGCTTTACAAGACTTTCCTTAAAATCAAAGAACTCCTTGATGATGCAGAGGAGCAGCAATTCGATGAAAAAGCGGTTAGAGTTCGGTTTTGGCTACAAGAGCTGAACGAAGCAGCGTATGAGGCCAATGATGTTTTTGATGAGTTTGAATATGAAGGTCTGCACAGTCTGGCCTCCCAAGAATCGAGCAGCGGCAGCTACAATGTTATCGACCAACTTTATTGCAAAATTCAAAAGCTCATTGAGATTTTTCATAATTTGGCCCAAGAATGTTCGGAGCTTAAACTGGAAAAGGGAAAGGAAAAAAGTGTGGTGACATCTCCGGATTGTAGAACTGATTCTCTCTTAGCTCAACCCCAAGTTTATGGGAGAGATGAAGATAGTGTGAAGTTGGTGAACCAATTCTCAGGCCGCAACCAGGAGAATATATCTGTTTTTTCAGCTGGTGGGTGCATCCGAAGAGTACCTACAAAATTCCGTGAAATCAATGAATATGCATATACACCAGAGGTTATCTCAATTGGGCCTTTCCACCGTGATAAAATGGACTTAAAAGAAATGGAAGTGCATAAGTTGCAGTATGTGAATTCACTTCTCTCTCGATTTGAAGACCGGGCTACGAAATTGGAAGAGTGTGTTGAAGCCATCAGTAGGCTAGAAGACGAAGCTAGGAAGTGCTACTCAGAACCCATTGGACTTAACAAAGAGGAATTCATTGAAATGATGATAGTGGATGGTCTTTTCATTATTGAACTCTTTCGCAAGAATGCAGGGGAAGGACAAATAGATAAAGATGATCCTATATTTAATAATGTATGGGGCTTGGCAAGCTTGGTTCAGGACCTGATACTATTCGAAAACCAACTTCCAATGTTGGTTCTTGAGCGTTTGTTCAAGATCACCATGGCAAGCCAACATCGTGTTAAACAGCTAAGTGAACTTGCTATCCGTTTCTTCAATCCGCTGATGCAAAGGGAGGAAAATGTTCTTGCAAAATACTTCGAGACTGGAGGTGATCATTTACTTGACCTACTAAGCAAGACCTTCTATGATTTCCCATCCCAACAATTGCCCCATGGGGTAAAGTCAGTGCAGGTTCCAGTACCAACTGTTTTGATGGAAAGGGAGGAAATTGTTGTCGAAAGAGCCCCATCTCAAGGTGAGATATCCACAAGTTCAACGGTGAAGTCGGAACCACAGCTAGAGTTTAAAGATGTACCATCTCTTACAAAGCTTCGCGACTCAGGAGTCAAGTTTAAGAAAGGTAACAATACACATAGTTTCCTAGACATAAATTTCAGTAACGGTGTGATAGAAATCCCTCCTATACTCATTCGAGACCAAAATTTTTCTTTCATAAGAAATGTCATTGCTTACGAGCATGGTCTTGTTGGGCATCCTGCTCAAATGACATCTTATGTTGTCTTGATGAATAACCTCATCCAGTCATCAAATGATGTGGCATTTGTTAAATATCAATATTAGCCCATAGCCCAAGTGATTTTGAAGCTTAGCCCAAGTGATTTTGAAGCCCAAAATCCAAACCAAAATAAGCCCACACCAAATTGAGATGATGTTATTGCTTACATCATTTTAGTTAGGTGAGAGTTAGGTAAGCATTATTTAATTTCAATGGTCTAAATTAATTTGTGTTTATTTTAATGAGTGGTTTAGATTGGTTCTTGTAACCTATAAAACCCCCCCATTGTATTTGAGTTTCAATCATCCAAAAATGTAAGCTTAAGAAGAAAGCATTAGAAAGCCTTCTTAAGAGTTTCTCTTCTTTGCAATTTTGTGAGATTGTTCTAAAGAGTGTTTTTCTTCTTCTTGATAAATTAGAGTTTTATACTCAACATTTGGTATCAGAGCCTGAGTTGTAAGGTCTCTTGAAATTCCGAGTATGCTCTGTGGTTGCAGTTTTAACTGATCTTCCACATCAGAAAAGATTTCTTGAGATTATTGTCGGGGTTCTTACAAATCTTATGGAGCGTCTTTGTGTGTAGAGTAGTTTAGTACTTTGCACGTTTGTCACTCAAGCTTGTTCGGTATAGTTAAAGTCTTGCCGCTACGATGGGTGATCTTCAAGTCGTTGGAGGAATCAAGAAGCTCAACAACCAAAACTACAACACGTGGGCAACATGTATGGAGTCTTACCTACAAGGTCAAGACTTGTGGGAGGTTGTCGGTGGTGATGAAGTTACACAACCGGCGGTAGAAGATGCCAATGGCGTCTTGCGAAAGTGGAAAATTAAAACAGGCAAAGCGATGTTTGCTTTAAAGACCACTATTGAAGAAGAAATGTTAGAGCATATCCGGGATGCCAAAACACCGAAGGGAGCATGGGACACCTTTGTTACACTTTTTTCAAAGAAGAACGATACAAAATTGCAACTTCTCGAGAATGAGCTGCTATCGATGGCGCAACGTGACAGGACGGTTGCCCAGTATTTTCACAAGGTGAAATCGATATGCCGCGAAATTTCAGAACTAGATCCGACAGCTGCTATTGGGGAAGCTAGGATAAAGAGAATAATTATCCATGGCTTGAGACCCGAATACCGAGGCTTTGTTGCTGCAGTACAAGGATGGCCGACACAACCATCTCTTGTTGAGTTTGAAAATTTGCTGGCTGGTCAAGAAGCTATGGCTAAGCAAATGGGAGGAGTCTCGCTAAAAGGTGAAGAGGAAGCGCTCTACACCAACCAAAGCAGAGGCGGTTCAACTCAGTACAACAAAGGTGGATCTAGAAAGACTGGTGACAAGACAAAAAGTCATCAGGGAGGGAACAACTTTCGTCCAGGGGGAGCTTCCAAGAATCATGACAACAATAGAAGGTTCGATGGTGAGTGTTACAATTGCGGGAAGAAGGGCCACATGAAGAAAGATTGTTGGTTCACGAAGAAGTCTTCTGAGAGCAATATTGCTACTTCTTGTTCTAAAGATAATAGCGAAGACAGTTGGGATGCCGAAGCATTTCTCGCTATGGAGGAAGAAGAATTAGCTTTCACGGTAACAACACCAGAAAAGATTGACTACGTGAATGATTGGATCGTAAACTCAGGCTGTTCCTCATGGTGTTACACATCACGAGATGTGGTGTTCGATGAAGCATCCTCATGGTGGACCTCAGAAAAGGAAGTGTTGCCAGACTCAGAAGAATTCCAAGACAAGCTGCAACAAAAGATGGGGGAGCATACTATTCAAATTCAACCAAGTCCAGACAAAGTTGAAGATCCATTTGAGAATGATGGCGAACAAAGAGTAACCCAGAACCCTTGGCAAACTGGGGTGTATCAACAACCAGACGAAGAAGGCATACCTAGTGAAACAGAAGAACCAACTCCACTACAAAGGTCAACAAGAACTAGAAGGCCAAATCCCAAATACGCCAATGCAGCCATAGTTGAAGAAGAAGCTATAATAGAACCTGAGACGTTTGAAGAAGCATCACAGAGTTCAGAATGGATGACAGCTATGAAAGAAGAGATCGCTGCACTTGAGCAAAATCAGACTTGGGAGCTCATGCCAAAGCCAACTGATGTGAAACCCATATCCTGCAAATGGGTTTACAAAATAAAGCACCGTCCAGATGGGTCAATCGAGAGGTACAAGGCACGATTGGTAGCTCGTGGTTTCTCTCAACAGTACGGACTAGACTATGATGAAACATTTAGTCCAGTCGCAAAACTTACAACCGTACGAGTCTTACTTGCACTTGCAGCCAACAAAAATTGGATCTTGTGGCAGATGGACGTGAAGAATGCATTTCTCCATGGAGAGCTGGATCGGGAGATCTACATGATCCAACCAATGGGTTTTCAGAGCCAAGATCATCCTGAATATGTGTGTAAGCTGCGGAAAGCACTCTACGGATTGAAACAAGCACCTAGGGCGTGGTATGGTAAGATTGCTGAATTTCTAACACAAAGTGGCTATTCAGTAACACCTGCAGATTCCAGCTTGTTTGTCAAAGCCAACGAAGGAAAACTAGCTATCGTGCTAGTGTATGTGGATGACTTAATCATAACCGGTGATGCTGAGGCAGAAATTCTTCGGACAAAGGAGAATTTATCAGTCCGTTTCCAGATGAAGGAACTTGGTCAGCTCAAGCACTTCCTTGGTCTAGAGGTTGATCGCACACAAGAAGGAATATTTCTCTGTCAACAGAAATATGTCAAAGATTTGTTGAAGAGGTTCGGAATGCTCGAGTGCAAGCTGAGTTCGACGCCGATGGAGCCAAATGCCAAAATGTGTGCACATGAAGGAAAAGATTTGGAAGATGCGACGATGTATCGACAATTGGTAGGTAGTCTGATCTACTTAACCTTGACTCGACCTGACATCTCTTATGTAGTTGGTGTGATGAGTCGGTACATGCAAAATCCAAAGAAGCCTCATTTGGAAGCAGTTCGGCGAATACTGAGATATGTGAAGAGTACAATAGCTTATGGTCTTCTATACAAGAAAGGTGAAAGTTGCAAGCTAGTTGGTTATTGTGATGCTGATTTTGCAGGAGATCATGATACTCGCAGATCAACTACTGGGTATATGTTTACCCTTGGATCCGGAACGATTTCTTGGTGTAGCAAGAGACAACCGACTGTGTCCTTGTCAACTACAGAAGCAGAGTACCGAGCAGCAGCAATGGCAGCTCAAGAAAGCACGTGGCTAATACAACTGATGAATGATCTACATCAACCAGTAGATTATGCGGTTCCATTGTACTGTGACAACCAATCGGCAATTCGTTTGGCGGAGAATCCAGTTTTTCATGCTAGAACTAAACATGTGGAAGTACATTATCACTTTGTTAGAGAGAAAGTTCTGCAAGAAGAAATTGAGATGAGGCAAGTCAAGACAGATGAGCAAATTGCGGATTTGTTTACTAAAAGCTTGAGTGTTGGAAAGTTTGAACAATTCCGCCGTCAACTTGGCATGATTCAAAGAATGTGGGCTAACATTGAGGGGGAGTGTTAAATATCAATATTAGCCCATAGCCCAAGTGATTTTGAAGCTTAGCCCAAGTGATTTTGAAGCCCAAAATCCAAACCAAAATAAGCCCACACCAAATTGAGATGATGTTATTGCTTACATCATTTTAGTTAGGTGAGAGTTAGGTAAGCATTATTTAATTTCAATGGTCTAGATTAATTTGTTTTTATTTTAATGAGTGGTTTAGATTGGTTCTTGTAACCTATAAAACCCCCCCATTGTATTTGAGTTTCAATCATCCAAAAATGTAAGCTTAAGAAGAAAGCATTAGAAAGCCTTCTTAAGAGTTTCTCTTCTTTGCAATTTTGTGAGATTGTTCTAAAGAGTGTTTTTCTTCTTCTTGATAAATTAGAGTTTTATACTCAACAGCATTCCTCCGTGGACACGGAATAATCAGAAATTACTTGAGTGATGATGAACTTGTCTCCTCACAGTTTCAAAAGCTTCGCAATGAGATAAACCTTGCCAACTTCCATCATTCGAAGCTTTGCATTGATGTCAATGCTTTCCGTGTCACTTACATTCAGAAAGCAACTAGTGTACTGAAAAATGTATACAGGAGGATGGTGCCTACCAGGTGGGTGTTGCTTGCTGCAGGTTTACTTCTTACTTTCGATGCCTTCAAGCTCACTCTGTCAACTACTGAGTTGACTCTGGACCCTTATCTTTTCAATTGGCAGAGATTAGATTTTCTCAGTCATGTACTTTTTGGAATTATTCTTATTGTAATGTTGTTGTGTGGTTCTTATTAAAGGGTGATTTGAATGTAATTTGGTCTATCTTATTATTAATTGCATGAAGTGTGACAAGTATATGGCTCTTTTTGTTTAGTGAATGTTGAAAACCAGGTAATGTACTCTAGTTCAAACTTGCAATGCTCTAGCATCTCCAATAGGCAAGCTCAAAAGTTAAATTTGGGTTTTGAATCGTTTGATGGTGCATTTTCATGCTCCAATGGATAGTTCAAAGTTCAATGCGTTTGAGCTTTCAACTCAGAGAAAGGGTATGAGTTTTGCTCATTTGGTCTGAGATAAGAACTCAATATAGTATTGAGCACTCGGAACTCTTGTATGCCTAGCCAAACTGACTAGTTTGATCCTCTTTGGTTCGAAACATCCAAAAAATAAAGAAAAACGACTGTGAATTGAGCATCCAAGGAGCCGGTGCACTGTGCACATCGAGGTCATTTAGAAGTCATGAAAGATATTGTCTTGTTTGTACTATAATTGCTTAGGTTTTATAGGGTTTAATTTACAAGATTATTAAGATCTGATTGATGACCCAAGTCAAACGAAATTCGAGTTTTAGCCAAACATTACCATTTGAAAGTGAGGATGAAGAGCGACATGCATTTGTTGCTGCAAAAACAGTGAATTGAGCATCCAAGGAGATTGTTTAGTATAAAAATGAAAAAATTGGGACTTCCATGCCAATTCTGGACAAGCCACTTAAACTCATTACAATGTTTATCACACATTCGCCACTCTTGCTCAGTACTGACCAAAACCAAGTATAGAAAGTATACGAGATATGCCAAATCCACCAAACGCTTCCATTTTATAATTAGCTACATTAATAAAATGTATTTTTGAAAGCATGAAATCTTCAGGCTGTAATTTGGACTCATGACCATTTCTTCAGCTTCTTTATGATGCCGTGTCATGGTCTCTGATGAAATACCAACCTGCAGGAGCAGCAAGAACAGTAAGATTCACTAATATATGCAGTAAACGAATCAGAGAATATAAGAATCAACATCAATCCTAAAAAGTTTAAAATGATTTGTGAAACCTAAAGCACGTCAAACAGCTCTGTTAAGGCGATCAATGAACATCTGATCCATTTTATTTCTTCTAGCAATGCTCACAGACACTACACCAAAATGGGGTATTTGCAACATGAATAACTTTCCAATTTGTAATACTTGCCTATGTTACCAGCATTGCAACGACGAGGCGTCGATGTGCTATTTACTAGCACATAACTTAAAACTCTGTTGTTGTCGTAGTAAAGAGTAAGTAGGGATTGTCCTAAATCGGAATTAGAGGACTTGCTAACTAACGCTAAGGGGTAACGAGCAACTAACTAAATAAAGAAGGAAATGGACATGCCTATGAATTAATCTCCAACAATTCATTTACTAGCTTGTGAATGACAACGGATTGCACTCTCACAGTATGCACATCCATTTGGCTAGAAGTGCACCCAAAAATACGCCTATCCTTCAAGGTATGCATCTCCATGCACCTAATACAGGATGCATGTCCACCTAATATGGATTGCATTCACACATTATTCACATCCATTTGGCTAGAAGTGCACCCATAAAGTATGCCTATCCTTCTAGCTAGATATGCACCCACAAACTATACATCTCCATCTGACATGCACCCAACACTTAATGTATGTCAACCTGATATGGATTGCACTCGCACAACCCCAATTCTAGCGGGCCTGGGAAAGGGGCGAGGTTGCTGCCTGGGGAAGGGGGGGGGGGGGGGGGCAAAAGTGTATTTTCGCCCCCCAGGCAGCAAGAATCACTCCTCGCACAATATGCACATCCATTTGCTGAAATAAATTGATAAACACCGTAATTGAAAAGTTCACATGACTTCTCTATTGCATGTCATGATGCTCAATTCTACAGTTGCGTTCTTATGTAATTTCACAACTTACAACTAAAATCGTGATTTTTGTTTCCCTTTTGGCAATCAAGCAATTATGCGAAATGTCACATCTAATAGCATCTCCAATCATCCCCTTAAAATAGCCAATGATTGAAAAAAATACCTCTCCAACCATCCCTTTAACTCATCCCCCATAATAGCTTTTGCCTCAACTATCCCCTAAATTTAGGGGGAGTTAACCATCCCCTATATTTCAAATATTAATAAAATATTCAAATATTTAAGTTTCTAAATTAAAAATAAAAACAAAATTATATTTAAATAATAGTATAATTAAAAATATCATTCAAAATCATTTAAATAATAGTATAATTAAAAAATAATTATTAATACTAATTTAAATATTGATAAATAATTAATTAAAAAGTATTAATAGTATGATTAAAAACAAATTAATACTAATTTAAACAAAAGTAATTATTAATTATAATTTAAATAATGATAAAATTATTAATAGTAATTATCTAAATAATGATGTAAAAAATGGAAGATATATTTAAATAATAATTAAAAATTAATTATTAATACTATTTTTTTAAACTCCCAATTTTTTAATTAGTCAAGTTTAAATTAATAATAGTATAATTAAAAAAATATCTATATAATAATATAACTGAAAATAGTAATATTATATATTTAAGTTGAAATATTTAATAATATTATAATAACATAATTGAAACTAATTAATATAATTATATTTAATTGAAATTAATAATAGTATAATTGAAATTAAATTTGTATAAAAAAGTTGAAGATATATTAAAATAATGATGAAAAAATTAAAATATAGGATGTGGTTGAAGTGGTGAAGAAATAGGGGACCCATAAATTTAGCTTTTGATTAAAATGGGGGGATGATTCATCTCCCATTTTAACTTTTACCATTGGAGATGCTCTAACATAGTAAATTTCTATATTACATGGCATTACAACATAGCATTTCTAAATAATACTCTATAAATCAACATTCAAATGAGCATCCATATAATAGGCTCACCGCCTCAATATTTAGGACATTAATCAAGCATATGAAATTCAATATCAATAATAACCAATCGAAAACATTAAGCCATGGAGATTTCCGATTATTAGGACTCTGATGAAAACCAGAGAAAGTTATGTGGAAACTGAAATTTAAGAAAAGTTCTTACTCTCGTGACAATATTTCAAATAACATTCATATTTTAAGAAAATACCATTATATCAAAATTTTAAAGGGGGTGTTCTCACACACGTGAGCGGAAATGGATTTCCAGAACCCAAATCATACCGGCCTAAGCTCCCAATTAGAAGAACATCAAATTTGTGACTCCCGAAGCTCCACAACACGTCACAGGTTCGTACGTCGATCACTCCGACAATGCCAAATCTCCGTTGGAAACTCCTATGAAAACCACCTTCAAAGATCTGATCCTCTTTGATCTGAGCAACAGACCAGAAAATGACCGACTCTACTGGGTCACCGGTGTGATCACCATCCGACGAAGCTCCCCGAACTACCAAAGTTTCACCCGTTTATTCGATTCTCTGAAACTTCCGGCCAAATCCCCCACCCACCTCTGCATGTGGGGAGTTACAGCCTCTAGACACTGCCATAAGCACCCACGGAGGACTGCTCGAACAGCCGGAGACAGCTCCAATCGACCTCTCTCTCTCTGAGGTTCAATTTTTGCGGCATAAATCAAACGGGAAGGAGATTTAGCAACTTTCACTCACGTATATAAGGAAATATTTAGCAAATGGAGCCCTTTTATCAATAATATGAACATTATCCAGGAGGACTTTAAATGTAAAACCAAACCATTAATTCACTCACTCCCCTAGGTTTTTAGCAAATGGAACCCGTCAGGCATAAGTCTTCTTTTTCTTTTCTTTTTTGGGTTAGTAAGGTTCCAAGTTATACTTAACCCACTATCAAAATGCAGGACCTTATGGAAAATATAGTTCTTGCAGCTGAGTGCTAAGGAAACTGAAAAAAAAAAAGGTGCAGTTTTCATTCCTTAATTTGATCTGGAACGTTACCAGGATTTGGCCCTGAAATCAGGTTAGTTACACTAAGTTTCTCCATTTCTCTGTCTAAAATTTACAACTTTTTTTGTTGTTGGGGGGAGGTCACTAATTGTGGTGTTTCCTTGTATAAAGTTTAGTTCATGGGGTTTTTAGTCAGTCTGGGGGATTTCCCGAACCTCGGCAGAGAAACCATGACTAAGATAGGTTTGATGACTAATAATCAGTTCTTTGATGGGAAATTGTGAAAAAAGTTACAGATTCTCAAGCTTTATATTTCCTTGAATAGATGATGGAGAAACTGACTGTCTTTTTTACATTTACAAGTTTGTTGTGGAATTTGAAATCTATGTTCTTCATCATATTCATTGAGATATCTGGAAGCAACCAAGTATACATGGAATGATGAAAATACAGGAAGCAAAGAGTCAAATCCAAAAGCAAGAAATAAACATCCTGGTGAATATAAAAATCTCAAGAAACGTAAAAAAAATTAAAATAAATAAATAAATTAAAAAAAAATGCTACACCTACAAGCAACCGAGGAAATACGAAATGCCATCTTAGAAATGAACTTATACGTAAATATTTGCAGTGTTAACAGACACCAAAAAATGATGCAGAGAGGACATACTTACAGCACAAACAGATTTTACTATTTTGACTACTTGAGCAACAAATGAAGAATAGACATCCCGGTGAACATAAAATCTCTCTGCACCAGCACAGTTCTGCCCATTTGACTGAAGTGCTGCCCTAACAGCAATTTGTGCAACCTATGTCGTGCAAATATTGAATACATTAATTAGTAGAAATTTAAAATTATCAATAAGTATAATTATGGGGAAACTTCATACACGGGGAACATCAACATCGTCACAGACAATAAATGCATCTTTTCCACCAAGCTCGAGGGTGACAGGTATTAATGTCTCAGCAGCAGTTCTCTTGATCTGCATTTCAACCAAGCATGCCAAATTAGCAAAACAGGAAGGGCATACCAGAAGAATATTTTAGTCAACGACCGTGTTAGAAGAACAAATTTAAATAAAATAGGATGGCAATGATTCCCCAGGATCAGCGTCTGTTTGATTTTTATGAAAATTTGGTATTTTTCTTAACTAACAATACAATATTCAGACCTAATAATAATATCCTATATACGATGCTATAGAAGGGGCATCTCATCTCAATACCAATGTCAAATGCATGCATTGAGGTCATTTGTAACAAATCGATATGATGTAATATTTTAGTTCAGTGATTTTTTATCAATATATAAAATGGAGCATACCACATAAATATTTAGTGCAACAACAAGTAAAAAGCTTACCATCTTACCAACACCAGGTGAACCAGCAAAAATAATTTTGTCAACAGAAGACACAAGTGCTTCTCCAGTTTCAGCAAACCTAGCAAGAAAGATTTTTGTTAATCTCAGAAATAACTAGGGGCTGAACAAAAAACCGAACAAAACAGTTAAACCTCCCGAATCAAACCGAACTAACCAATTTGGTTTAGTTTTGTTTCAGTTCGGTTTGTAATATTCTGAAACCGAAATGATTGGTTCGGTTTTCGGTTGAAAAACCGAGGAAATCAAACCAAACCGATACATATGCTTATATATATAAATAGTAGAACAATACATTTGTTTTTTCAGTTTAGCATAGTTTTCTTCAGTTCGGTTCGGGTTCGATTTGGATTGATATGGTTTGGTTTGCGATTTCAGGTTGAAACCAAATCAAACCGATACATGAACAACCCTTAGAAATAATAAAGCTTATAGAAAGTTAATCAACCAAAACATAAAAGATCAGAGTATGTACCCTGTTATTACATGGACCAAATTATCAGGATTCTGACGGCGGCAAGCGCTGCTTGAATGATTCGAAAATAGAAACAGCCGGACCAACTTGCATGCTCCGACACCTAGACATACAATATTACAGGTGTTCTATCCGATAAGAAAATCTTGAACAGAAACTAAAAAGAAACTGTTATTCATAGTTAAAGTTGTGCCCCGAAAAATTATTTCACCCCTCCTTATGATTTGTTAGTTTCAATCAGAGGTTTAACTTTCTGCTAATTATAATTATGCCTATCACTAAGTAAGAGACTTTTATTGTCTTACAGAAATTTCTCATTAAGTAACAATGAATAATTAAGATCTTGCAACACCGACTTTAAGTTACAAGAGCAACGGAAAAATGTTTGACTATCTATCAATATGCATATGCATCACTTTCCAGTGAGCTCTAAAAGGAATCACGAAGTTGCTCCAAAGACTAAAACCTTTATCACAATGCCATTTCCGGAAAAGACTGCTGCTAGCATAGGATTGAAGATGTTATGGAATGGGTAATTCCACGAAACAATAGCACCTATAACTCCAAGCGGATGAAACTCTACTCTTGATTTCTTGTGCAACATTGACCTTCCAGAAGACCTAGAAATGACCAAGCAAAGCAATTAGTTGCCTTTCCAGAAACCTATTTCATTTTTCACTTTTGTCTTTTTCTCTTTGATGTGTATACAACACCACAAAGCACAAAAAGGCACAGAATTAATTAAGAATAAGGAACGTGCATAGGAAATATCACTAGGTATATCATTTTTCTCTTTTTAAGTTTTTATTTATTTATGGCTCACGAAGAATGTTCAAACAAATGTTGATTGTTAAGCTAAGTCAAAAGATGCATCAGTTTGGAGCAATGGTGATCTTACATTTATTTGTTTGTGTGAAATAGATATATCATATCATTCACCTAAAACATACTTCAAATCATGTGCTTGTATTTATCTACTTCAACGTTCAACCACAAAAAATAAATAAATAAAATCAAACAATTAAGATATCCTTGAAAAAAATGTTTAGTTCTTATAATATAGATGTTTGGAATCTAAAGCTTGGAATGTGCACAAACATACAGAACAGAAAAAATTATAGAAAGAAACCTGTATTCAGGTTGTAGCCACCGTTCACCCTCAGCAAGAAGCCAAGTGATCTTTTCACATGTGGTCATTATCTCTCCCAAGGAAGCATCGACCATTGTTTTACCAGTATCTCTAGAAGAGATCTTATTTAGCCTACAAGATATCATCAATTATTTGTTAATTGTTTAAAAAAAATCAGCATGAAAATGAACAAATGAACTACTAGCCACGTATTTATCAACAAAAAAAAAAAAAAATTATTATGACATCACTGTTGCGATAAATTTAAACAGATTAGGTGTAAGCTACTGAACCAAGTCAGTTGATGTATGCTGAAATGATTACTGATTACACAATCCAACAAATCCAAGACCTGACCAACAGATTTAATACTCAATTCAAATTGTACATTGGTTTGATACAGCTTCAACCATGCTCGTGAGGTTCAAGGGAGTCCGATTTCTACATTTCTCAGACTAAGTGACAATAAGGCTAGTAATATCTGGGCTCAAGGATGCTCGAGACATAGTATATAGTGTTTGTAACTTCACAAGCTTCAATCGAAAGCATTTCACACATTTTAGCTAACTCCAGTCGAAAGCTTGAATCATTTTTATTTGTCTCTTTGACTAATTGGTCTAGTTCTGAAGTTCAAGAATAAAAATTATAAAATAGAATCCATATGTGCCCTTTTCTGCTCTTTTAGAATGACCTTTCTTTGCAGCTTGAATCTTTGTGTTGGGCCTGATCTACACATTACGTTTAACAAATCTTACCAAATTTTTAATAGTAAAAAATGGTTCACCAGAAAAAGATGCAGTCCTCACTCGCAAATAAGCTCTTGATGTTCAATAATATACTTCAGAAGTATTCGCAAAAACTGTCGTCTTTGCTTGAAACTACTCTTCCCCCATGTCTTTTGCGCCATCCTGGCTTGTGCCACATGCTCCTTGACCTGAACATATAAAAATCATATGCTGCTATGAAATAATAGATAACCAAGTGTTGGAAACAAACTAAACAAGTAGTAGACGGTTCCATGAAATATTGAAATAGCTTGCAGCATAATTTTGCAAGTTATGCATCACATGTCAGAGAAATTAGCTAGAAAAAATCATAGTGCTTGTTGGCAAAAAAAAAAAATGTACATAATAAACTAATAAACCAAGTAAACTAAGAGTGTTATGAGCTTATATTTGTTAGCATTTGTCGACCAGGGTTAATATCTCCAGTTTCATTCAATGGAATCAGGCACATTTTTATGCCCTCTAATAAACTTATACGTTATGAAACCATCAAGTTCAACAACTGAGGAACAACATAAGCACAGTAATCTAGCGAATAAGAGTTGATATTTGGATAATCTCCATGACATTATGATCACCAACCTCGTCAGGCGTCAATGCAGGGAAAAATCCCAAATACTTCATTGTTGCAGGCTCATAACATTGAACCCTATCTGTTTGTGCTGCCTTTCCCCTCCTTGGTATCTGCAGCAGATCCCCACAATAGAAGTAAACACAAACAGTTAAGATTCTATGATAATCAATGAAAAGCTTTCCCTACGTACCATACTAAGGATAGATATATTAGAATGACGAAACACATAATCAATAACAACAAAAGTATAAACATCATCATAAGGAGAGCCAAACCATTACAAATGATGGAAGGTACGAATGCTAAGGTCTTCACCCTAGGACACTAACTATCTAATGTGCTCTAAGTCTGTGCAGCCCATTTTAAGGTTGAAGGAGCCCTCTACAGGTGTTAGCTTTTACTCTAACTTTATCCCGAGCACCTCTTTCCAAAAGTCATTTACTGTGTGGCACGAGGTATTTGATTTAGCATCAAATGTTAAGACCATGATCATTACTTGGAAGGCAATACATGAGTACAAAAACGAGATATTAACCAATAAAGGTATCATGGTGGACACCGGTTGCATTATTATTTGAAAATGCATTGCTAATCTTTACATGAGTACCAATGTCGTTATTTGAAAACATTCAGGAGCCGTCGCTAATCGCTAAATAGACTCGGTAAATACCGTCGCTAATATTCATTTGGATTTGCAACTTAGCGACGGCTTCCAAGCCGTCTCTATTTTTCATTTTGCGACAGCTTTACGACACTTTTCGAATTAGCGACGGTTTTTAACCGTCGCTAATTCGAAAAGTGTCGTTGCTAAAGCTGTTTCAAATAACGACAATTTAAATAGCTACGGTATTGCGACGGTTGTTGAGCCGTTGCTGATTCATTTTAGCTACGGTTTTTTGACAATTAGCAACGGTTTTTAGCCGTTGCTGAATTGACTTTTTTTTGTAATGCCTTCAATGTGTTGAATGCAATATTTAGCACTGTTTGGAAATTCTAAAACCATTTTTTTAACAAGGTATTCATGGCCTAAAATTAAACATGTTGATTAAGCATGGCCTGAAATTAAACCTTTCATTTGTCAATATGATTCAACTTAGCGACGGCTTCAAAGTTGTCCCTAAATAGCCACGGCAAATACCGTGGCTATTTTGTCAATTGGATTTGCAACTTAGCGACGATTTCCATGCCGTCGCTAAATAGCCACTGCAAATACCGTCGCTATTTTTCAATTTGCGACAGCCGTAACCGAAATTTTAAACATCTTTAGAGACGGAAATTTTCAAGTTAGTGACAGTTTTTAGCCGTTGCGAATTAGCTACGGGATAGTTTACCGTTGCTGATTCAAGTAGCGACGATTAAAATAGCTACGGTATTGCGACGATTGTTGAGCCGTTGCTAATTCATTTTAGCTACGATTTTTTGACAATTAGCAACGGTTTTTAGCCATTGCTGAAATGACTTTTTTTTGTAGTGTGTTGGCAGTGCTTATTTTATTGGTTTTGGAAGTGACTACCGGATAAGGGTTTCTACACCAATGGGGTATATTGCCCTTGTTTCGCTGAAGTTTCCACAGCTCATTCCTCTCCTGATCCATGAAGTTTAGATTTGAGAGTAAGACTTCTTTCTTTTTCTAAATTGTTGTTCCCTTCTCACCTACATATACCGATTTTGATGTATTTGTCTAGAAGTTCTCACCTATATTTGAAGCATTGTCTTGTCATTTCATACTTGACCTTGTTCTGGTTCCATTTTTGTTGAAAATCATCACTAACTAGCTCAAATGTTTAAAGCCTAAAACCCAAAAGTTAAAGCTCAAACCCATTATCTAGAAGATTATGGGTATTCTCTAGATGGTTCAATGTCTAGAGAATTCTACACCCTTATAATACTCTAGACATTTGAGAGAGTTCTAGAGAAGCAAAAATGTGTGGTTGAGATTGTTTCTCTAGAATCCTCTCACCTCCTTAGAACTACTATAAATAGGGGAGAGGTTGTGAGGTGTAGGCATCAAGAAGAAAACAAGCTCAATCCAAGTGTAGTAGTGAGTGGTGTGAGCATAGTAAGGGTGTGAAATTGTAAGAGACTTTTGAGAGATTAATAAAATTAGTCTTTCTTAAGTTCCAGTTATTCCCAAATCTCCAAACAATTTGGTATTAGAGCCAGATAACCCTATTCATACATAGGGTATTATTCTCACCTTTGGTGAAACACTGTCTAGTCGGAGATCCTTCGTGCACAGTTCGAGACTGTTGGTGTAAGACCAAGCTTACTCGGTAGCACAAAGGAGGTTGTACCTTGTCACGATGGGAGATCTCGTTGGCACAACTGGTGGGCTTACAAAGCTCAACCACCATAATTACAAGAATTGGCAAACAAGGATAAAGTCCTACTTGCAATGGCAGGACTTGTGGCACTGAAGCCGGTTGGTGGTGTGCCTTGGCTGAGAACCACATAAATCTGAAGAAGTGCGGCACTGAAGCCGGTTGGAGAGTAGGGGAAGTCCAATTGGCACTCTACATAATTTTATTTTTGCTAATTGGATACCTATGCCTCAGTCTCATTTTTTCTTTGATCTTTAATTGAATGTCTATATTGTCAATCATACTAGAGTATGCCTCGTGCCGTTGACATTCCACATAATTTTATTTTTGCTAATTATTTTGTACTGAACACCTCCATCACTATCTCCATTTTCGCTCTCAATCAGTATTGAAATGTAAGCTTATTCAGTCAAATTGAATCAGTTGGGAGAAATTTTAAACGCCGAGAATGAGTCTCTTCCAATATTTGAATTCGCCAAAACATGAAATTTTTTGTTTAAATGTGCATTAAGATGTCCGACTCATTTTTTCTGGTATGATCAGTATGTCTCTTTGCTTTTAAAAATATTGAAAATATTAAAGACGTGTAATACATTATAGATTTTTTAATTATGAAATATATATTTTTAATATTTTGGCCATTGTATTGATCATTGATTTTGTTCGAAAGATCTTCAAAAATGCATTTCAACGATACTAAGTTTATCAAAATAATGTAGATAGTCATGATAATTTTCATTTTGCTAAAAGGAAAACACAATATTTTCTCTCTCCGCCACATGTACATTCCACCAACTTTTTTCAAACCACCATTGACATTTCTCCAAGCAATTGTCTCCACCCTAAACGCATATTCTCCTATATCATCTTGCATTGGGGATGCTTGTAATTGCTGTTGTGTGTTCTATGTTCAATTCCCGATTGGTAATGAGCGATAACAAAGTGTTGGGTTTGGGTACCAGTTCGTCGGTAAACTTGTGACGGATGTAATCACAAGCCGAGAATTCGAACAATCATACAACCCCAAATTACAAAAACACCTAAAGCATCACAACTTTTATTGAGATATTCATGGAAAGAAATCTGGATGCAATTTTTGATCGCGGCTTTCAACATTAATGCAATGTGCTCTATCTAATGGTTAAAGATTATATGTAGCTGAATATAACTGTTGGTACCACACGAGGGATACCCTCGTGTTGCTGCGGAAGCTAACCACCGGGTGTGAACAGTATCGTATGTGTGAACTATTCGTACAGATGAATAGTACCGTACGTATGAATAGTGCACAGTATTATGTCTATCTGTGAACAGTACATTAACACAAATCTAAATAATTTGAACACACACAATTTACGTGGTTCACCCAAAACTTGGGCTACATCCACGGGCTGCTGCAAACCTTCACTAATGGAGAAATACAAGTGTTTACAACCACTCTCAACTCACTACCCACAACCCAATTACACCCGAGAAAAAAAAAACACTTTAAATCTTTTTCTCTCACAAGCTTAATATGGGATGATCCTTGTGGGATTTGGGATGCTTAGAACAAGGAATGGGAGAGGCCTTTTATAGGCTCTCCATTTGGTTGGTGAGGAAGAAGTCCACAATGGTGGTTGCCACCCACCTAGCCACCATTCTTGACTAGAAGATGTGGTGGGTGGCCTAACTATGTCAACAATGGTTGCCACCCACCATTGCCTAACAAACTCCCACCTCATTTGACTAATGCTTCACAATTCTCCACCTCGTACATCATTTGATAGACCTCAAATTTTGGACGAACTCCAGAAGAAGCTGCAAACACTTTAGAACTGAACCTCAACAAAGGTTGATCAGAAGACCCAACCGGCTGCACCATTCTGTCCATGGCTGCCTACGTATCCTTACAGGAATCAAGCCATCGTAGTTCTTATGACCGGGTGAAGACTCCACCTCACCCTAACAACGCCCTACAGGGCCTCGCCCTCATGGGCAATCAACATGGGCTGATATGAAGCAAGTCCAAGCAATGCTGAAACTTGCTACCTGTCACCACCTTGGTTAACATGTCTGCTGGGTTCTCATCTGTGTGCACCTTCATTAGAGAAATATCACCTTCCTCTATGACATCCCGCACAAAGTGATACCTGACATCGATATGCTTGGTTCGAGCATGATGGACCTGATTTTTAGCCAAGTGGATCGCACTTTGACTATCACACCACAAGTCCACACAATCCTGCTTAATCCCCAAATCCCCTAGAAGACCCCACAGCCACAATGCTTCCTTCACTCCCTCTGCCATGGCCATGTACTCGGCCTCTGTAGTAGAAAGTGCCACTGTAGACTGTAATATTGATCGCCAACTAACTGGAGCACCATGTATACTGAACACATATCCAGTAGTAGATCGTCGTCTATCTAGATCGCCTGCATAATCTGAGTCCACAAACCCACGGATCTGACATGTATCTCCACCAAAGCACAAACCCGTATCAGCGGTACCTTTTAAGTACCTCAGGACCCACTTCACTGCTTCCCAATGTGCCTTCCCCAGGTTCGCCATGAACCTACTGACCACACTGACCGCCTGTGAAATATCTGGACGTGTACACACCATTGCATACATCAAACTGCCAACTGCACTAGCATAAGGTACACGTTCCATGTGTGCCTTCTGTTCTGCTGTAGTGGGAGATTGTTTACCAGAGAGTCGAAAATGTGGAGCCAATGGAGTCACTACTGGCTTAGCATCTTGCATCCCGAACCTCGCGATAACCCGCTCAATGTAGTCTTTCTGACTCAAGAACAATCGACGGTTCGACCTCTCTCTTCTGATCTCCATACCCAGTATTTTCTTAGCAGCGCCCATGTCCTTCATCTCAAACTCTTTACTGAGCTGAGATTTCAGCCTATCTATCTCCACCTTGCTCTTTGAAGCAATAAGCATGTCATCCACATACAAAAGAAGATAGATATAATCACCTCCACGAAGTTTCCGAATATAAACACAACAATCATACTCACTTCTGGAAAACCCATGCTTTAGCATGAAGGAGTCAAATCGCTTGTACCACTGCCGAGGAGATTGCTTCAATCCATATAGTGATTTCCTCAAGCGACATACCTGACGTTCCTTATCCTCAACCTTGTAGCCCTCAGGTTGATGCATATAGATTTCCTCATCCAAGTCTCCGTGCAAGAAGGCTGTTTTGACATCGAGTTGTTCCAGCTCAAGATCACCATGAGCAACAATACTCAATAGCACCCGAATGGAAGTGTGCTTCACCACCGGAGAAAAGATCTCATTGTAGTCCACTCCCTCTCTTTGTGCAAACCCCTTAGCCACTAGCCTCGCCTTGTACCTTGTACCACCGAGCTCGGAAGGATCCTCTTTCTTCTTGTACACCCACTTACAACCAATAGCTTTCTTCCCTTCGGGCAATGGGACGACCTCCCACTTTTGGTTCTTCCGAAGAGACTCCATCTCTTCTTCCATCGCAGCCAACCAACTCTCACTATTACTGTTCTGTATAGCTTCCTTGAAGGAGACCGGCTCGTCATCCTCCACCGAGAGTGCGTACTCAACCAAATTCACCTGCCCATAGTGCTTCAAAGGCTGGTCTGACCCCAGCTTTTGAACCTGCTTGTATGCTCGCCTTGGCCTAGTGGAAGCCAAACTATCCTCGAGCTGCTGTTGTTGAAGTGCATGTACATTCTCTTGCTGAACCGTCTCATGTTCAAGCTCATCATCACTCTCATCATGAGTGTCTCCATGATCCTCCTCTTGAACACGACTAGAACCTGGTTGGTCTTTAGGTTCTATCTCAACTACTTGAGACTTAGAAGTCCCAACACCATCATCCTCGGGCACCATAGCTTTCGAAGAAGCTACCATGGAGTTCTCATTAAAAGTAACATCCCTGCTGATTATGAACTTAGAATCTTCTACACACCAAAGGCGATAGCCTTTTACACCTGCTGCATACCCCAAGAATATTGCCTTCTTGGCTCTCGCGTCAAGCTTTCCCTCGTTGACGTGGTAGTAGGATGTGCACCCAAAAATTTTGAGTTTCTCATAATCTGCATGTTCTCCTGACCATACCCTGTAAGGTATATCTCCATCTAACTTTGAATGAGGAGACCGGTTGCAAATGTAGCAAGCTGTAGCAATCGACTCTGCCCACCATTCTCTGCCCAAACCAGCATATGATCGCATGCACATTGCTCGCTCCCGCAATGTACGGTTCAGTCTCTCCGCGACCCCATTTTGCTGTGGTGTGTTCCTGACTGTCCAGTGTCTAGCAATTCCTTCCTGATCACAAAACTCCTTGAAGGCACCCTCTGTATACTCTGTACCGTTATCAGATCGCAGTGTCTTCAATTTCTTGCCCGTTCTGTTCTCAACCATTGCTTTCCACTTCTTGAACGTGTTGAATACATCATTCTTATGCTTCAAGAAATAAATCCAAGCATACCTAGAATAATCATCAACAAACGTGACAAAGTACCTGGAACCACCCTTGGAAGTAACTGAAGCTGGACCACAAACATCTGTATGCACATAGTCTAAAATACCTCTGCTTCTGTGTTTGCTTGACTTGAACTGAACCCGATGTGCTTTACCATACACGCAATGCTCGCAAAAATCCATGTAAGGCTTCTTCATATTCTTCAGCAAACCTTCCTTACCGAGTAGATCTAGACCTCTCTCTGACATATGCCCAAGCCGCCTATGCCATAACCGAGTGCACTCATATGGGTCTCCATCACTTCCACTAGTTCCAACTGCTGTACTTCCTGTCACCGTCGTACCCAAAAGAGCATAAAGATTTCTTTGACGAATACCTTTCATCACCACCAAAGAACCACGAACAACCATCTTCACTCCATTCCATGTAACTATCTTACAGCCACCGGAGTCCAAAGCACCAACAGAAATAAGGTTCTTCCGCAAATCAGGGACATGTCTCACATCTATCAGAGTTCTTACCACTCCATCATGCATCTTGATTCTAATAGAACCAAGCCCCACCGTTTTACAAGAATGGTTATTCCCCATCAACACGGTTCCACCATTAATGCTTCTATAGGTAGTAAACCACTTCCTATTTGGACACATATGGTACGAGCAACCAGAATCAATAATCCACTTGTCGGAGATTTCTTCTTCACATGTGACGGAGAAGCAATCATCATTGCTCCCTTTTTCCGAAGCATAACCAGCCTCTTGCTTCCCTTCTGCCTTTCTGTTGTTGTTGTTGTTGTTTTTCTTCTTCTTCCATCCTGCTCTCTTGTTAGGGCAATTTGCTTTGAAATGCCCAAGCTCACCGCATTTAAAACACGACCTTTCAGCAAGAGGTCTAGAACTTGAATTAGACTTTCCTCCCTTGCTTCTGCCTTTTACAAACAACCCTTGTGCTTGCTCCTTGTTACCACCAGTAGCCATGCCACTAGTTGCAATCTTCCGAAGATCATCCGCTAGAAGTGACGTTCTAGTTTCATCCATGGTAAGATTGTCACCCACAAGCATCAATGTTTGTACTAGGTTCTCATAAGACTTCGGCAACGAAAGAAGTAGTAGAAGTGCTTGATCCTCATCATCTACCTTCACATCAATGTCTTTCAAGTCTGATATACACCTATCAAACTTGTTGATGTACTCCCGGATTGGTGAACCTTCCTCCATCTTGCAAGTATACAATCTGGACTTCAAATAGATCCGATTTGTTAGAGTCTTCGTCATGAAGTTTGCCTCCAACTTTGACCATACGTCCGCAGCCGCTACCTCACCATCAACCAAGAAAGCAACATCCCTTTCAAGGCATAGAATGATCGACGCTCGTGCTTCAAGATCTAACTCTTCCCAATCCTCATCAGACATATCTTTGTGCTTCTTTTCTTTACCCGCCAAAGCTTTGTGCAATTTCTGTGAGATTAGCAAATTTTTCATTTGCATCCTCCAATAGGAGAAGTCATTCTTCCCATTGAACTTCTCAATCTCATACTTCCCAACTTTAACTGTGCCGCTGGTAGAAGTCATTCCTCCACTAGCTTCTCTCAGGACCAAACACCTCAAATTTGAGCTTTACCACCCAAATCTGACAAAAGCTCTGATACCAATTGTTGGTACCACACGAGGGATACCCTCGTGTTGCTGCGGAAGCTAACCACCGGGTGTGAACAGTATCGTATGTGTGAACTATTCGTACAGATGAATAGTACCATACGTATGAATAGTGCACAGTACTATGTCTATCTGTGAACAGTACATTAACACAAATCTAAATAATTTGAACACACACAATTTACGTGGTTCACCCAAAACTTGGGCTACATCCACGGGCTGCTGCAAACCTTCACTAATGGAGAAATACAAGTGTTTACAACCACTCTCAACTCACTACCCACAACCCAATTACACCCGAGAAAAAAAAAACATTTTAAATCTTTTTCTCTCACAAGCTTAATATGGGATGATCCTTGTGGGATTTGGGATGCTTAGAACAAGGAATGGGAGAGGCCTTTTATAGGCTCTCCATTTGGTTGGTGAGGAAGAAGTCCACAATGGTGGTTGCCACCCACCTAGCCACCATTCTTGACTAGAAGATGTGGTGGGTGGCCTAACTATGTCAACAATGGTTGCCACCCACCATTGCCTAACAAACTCCCACCTCATTTGACTAATGCTTCACAATAACCAAACATGTAACTTATATGTAGTACCAAAAGCATACCTAGGCCACTAACATCACTCCGTATCCCCAACTTTCTCACAAGAAAATGATTGATTAATGGCTTCATTTGTCATCCTTGTATATATATATATATATCCTTCTCCAACCAAAACCTTACAAATTTTAATTAACAAATTAATTAATGTACTAAAATGCAAATATTATGCTTTTCATCAGATGGATTCGATGCAAATGGGCCCATAGATCCGACAGCCCAAAACAGTGATTCAATTTCAACCTATCCCTTCTCATTCCCGGAACCCAAATCCCAAACTAAACCACTCTGTTTTGAAACCAAAATCAAATCCGTAAAAACACAAAACAAAAACAGAAATTCTAAATGTCGAGGAAGTGGGCGAGGAAATGAGCGAGGGGAGGGAGGTGGCGGGATGGGGACCGTCCACCTCTCTCGGGATGTGTGCCGTCTACACATTCACTCCTCTTGCTTGCTCTCTCTCTCACGCACTCGGTGACGTTTTGGCCGCGCCGCTTCGTCATCTTTAACGCTTCAACAACAAAGAACCCGTAAAGCCATCTCTCTCCCTATAAATTAGTCACCAAAAAAAGTTCACTCCGTCAAATCGTTTCGTTTAGTTTCGCTTATTTGAGAGGTTTAGATTTTCCGTTTCTCCATTTTCGAATTCCTTCGTTTCGCTCTTTATTCTCTCTACAAAACAAGGTAAAGATCAAATTTCTTGATTGATCTCTTCTTCTTCTCTATTTGTCGGTGTGATTTCTCTACTGTTTATGATTTTGAAATTTGAACTTTTTTGCTCTATTTTTGCTTACTTTAAAGTCTCTATTCTTGAATCTTTATCTACAAAGCAGTGTTTATTGATGATTTATGTGAACTTTCATTGCATTATGTTATATTTTTCGCTTTGATTTTGCGAATTTGTTTACTTGTTTTTGTTTGCCCTAATTTCAGTATATTGTGAGAATTGTTGGAAATGTGGACTTTCTTGATTGACAAGTTGCGGTTTTTAAGTGTAACTTTTGCACATTGAAGTTATTTTATTACGTAATGTGTTAGTAGGTTTAGTTAGGTGCAGGGGCGGACCCGGCGGGGCGAAATGGAAAATAATTATTAGTTAATAATAGTAATTATCAATAAAGCCAAATTGTTTTTTCTACGGAAGCTAATAACTAATAAAAAAAAAATCAACTATAAAAAATACAATGCATATATCAAATTGGATTCAAGTGTAGTCAATTTTAAGCCAAAATAAGGTCACTATTGATAACCTTAGCAAAGAGCAAACAAACAAAATAACTAGAATATATAACTAATATCACAAAAAAAATTGTCTAGGCAGCCAGACTTTAAAGCCATTTTTTGGTCAGGCTAGAACTTTTTTACACCTTTACCCATTCTCTTTAAAATACAACCACAAACATTATCTATAAAAGTATAAAAAACTTAAAACTTAACCAAAAAGTGGCTATAAAGCCTGACTGTCTAGATTTGAGAATCACAAAATAATTACGATAAGTTCTATGTGAAGCTAAAAAAAATTTGAAATTTACGAACCTAATATGATCATAATACAATTTAAAAGAAAAAAAATAGTTTATATGAGGCTGAAATTTTATACGAGTTGGCTAATGGTATATATTTTCATTGAATTCTATTATTATTATTTTAGATATTAATTTTAAATATTTTTTTGTTAGAGGTTTTATATCACTTGTGAAAAACAATTCATTTTTTTAATATTAATAAATTTTTATTAAACTAAACATTTTTTTAATGTTTGCAATTACTAATAAAATTGCATTGAAAATAAAATTAAAAATGTGCACTCAAAGAGTATCGAACTCAAGGCTTTTACTAAACATAATAAACCTCCAACCACTACACCAACAAAATATGTTTAGTAACTTGCATAAACAATTTTCATATTGTATTCTACATTATATAATCAATTTTTTTAAGACTAAAATATATATATTAAAAATATTTTAAAAGTTGAGGGGGGCAGCTGTCCCCTCGCCCCTTAGTAGGTCCGCCCATGGTTAGGTGAATCCTTATCTTCTTCTTCTTGAATTGACTGTTTCTTATCTAATTTTGCACATTGAAGTCTCACTGAGTGGTTTTTTATATAATTTTTTAGTCACTGTTCGTTTGTCTACCATAATTTGTTGGATACTGGAAGTTGTTGTACTTAAACAGACTAATGTTCGTCGTCTTCGTTGTGAATCTCAGTTTTGCGGAGTGGTGTGGGTGAAGAAGCATAGTTGTTGTTGTTGTATATGATAAAGGGCCAAGATGTTGGGATCTTTTATAACCAGGGGACTAGTGTAAGTTGTGAATCTTTATTTTTGGCTGTTGTGGAGAATTAGGTTGTTGTCTACAGAAATGAAATGTTTTTGTGTGTCTGTTTGTAGAATGGTTTTTGGATACGCTTATCCGGCTTACGAGTGCTTTAAAACTGTGGAGAAGAATAAGCCAGAGATTGAGCAACTTCGTTTCTGGTGTCAATATTGGTAAACTTTGTTGTATCATATTTCTTATTGAGATTGTTTTGAAGAGATATTTGTAGTATTATGTTGATTTTGTATTTGTTTGCAATTTTGTAGGATTTTGGTTGCAGTTCTTACAGTGTTTGAAAGAGTGGGTGATACCTTTGTTTCATGGTAAGGGAAGTAATGTCGAGCGTGGGTTTTATTTTAAAGCTGAAGTATATTGTTTTCGAAATGTCTAATTGTGTTTATGGTTTGGGCTTTTGAAGGATACCAATGTACAGTGAAGCAAAATTGGCCTTCTTCATATATTTGTGGCATCCTAAAACCAAGGTAATAATGATATTTCATTAGTTTTCTTTTACCTATATTTTTCTTAAGGTTAGAAGTTTCTCATTTTGGCTTACTATTTGCAGGGAACATCATATGTTTATGATTCTTTTTTTCATTCATATGTTGCAAAGCATGAAACGGATATTGATCGTAGCATATTGGAACTGAGGACTAGGGCAGGGGATATTGCAATTCAGTATTGGCTAAGAGCTGCTAGCTATGGACAGATAGTTTTTGAGGTTTTGCAGTATGTTGCTTCACAGTCAACATCCAGACCTCGTCCTGCTCAGGTATCAGTTGATAAGGAAAAATAGATAACTTAACTGCTTCTTCATTACTCCAATACATCATACTCTTGCCTTTGGAAAGGATAACCTGTAATAGTAGTTGACCTAGAATTAGTTCACTGTTGTGGTGTATGATTCTTTTGTACAGAACAAGAATGGGAACTGGAAATTTTTATTATAACTTGCTTATGTTTATATAATACAATATGTGAAATTTCTGTACAATTTATATGTGTCATTGGGACGAATACTTGACATTCTGGTCTATTTTCCTTGCTGGCCATCCAAAATGTGGCATACCCTTTTTGCTCATCCTGCTGCAACTTATGTATTTACACCACATGTGTATGCTGCAAGTGTTACTTTTTGACATGGTGTGACCTCAGAGGGAAGGTTGCTCAAGTTGTAGAGCTTGTGGCTAAAGTATGAGCAATCAATGAGGAATTTTATCTAGACGTGGGCACATAGAAGAGAACTTTGAAAGTATGAATCAGAAAAATCGTATGAAGAAATGGGTATATCCATGACAATGTATAGCAAAAATGATTTTATGAACATGTCTACCTTTGAGGTGAAAACTAGGATACAAGGAAGGTAAGTGTTTAAATGAATAAATGTAAATCAATGAAAAACATTACATTAATGAGATAAAAGAACACAAACACCAACATCATTCGCATTTTTTTAACTAAAATGCATCTTAATTACCCCATAATCAACACCTCCGGATTAAAAAAAGAGGAAAAAATGGAATCTAGCTCTATTTTGTCTGTAAGTTGCGGCGTTGTTTAGGCTATGATTTATTATTTCATAAGTCGTTCAAAGGTGTATTGAGGAACAAACCAAACTACATTAAAGAGAACAATTTAATGACGCACTAACTACATTAAATTAAATTAAATTAAATAAAAACTTATTGTGGTTGCCCAAACTTCGTATTGACACCATTGCGACTCCTAGGGCCCCCAAAGCCAGTATAACACTTTGCTCCTCTTCACACCCCAAGTAACCTTTACTTGGCCATTATTTGGTATGTTGGGTGAGATTTAACGGTGAATGAAGGGTTTTAGTATAATAGAAGGGCTAGTCTATCAAGACTTTTATTCCTAGTGTAGCTCCACTTGGTATCCCGTAAAAGAGCCCTTCTTGACGGCGAGGGAACTAGTGGGGGGTGACCCTTCATCCCCTCGAGATGAGCGAAGGCGCGCATCTCGAGGGGGATGAAGGGTCACACCCCCCATCGCTGGTTCCCTCGCCATTTAGAAAAAGCGCTCGTAAAATAATGCAAAAACATTCCTTTACGGGTGCTAAAAAATAGTTGCTTGGTATTATTTTATGGGATAAAATGTTTCAAATTCTTTTCTCTAAAGCCTTTGAAGTGTAAACTACTGTATTTTTTTTTATTTTTTTTTAACTTTTAGTTTTGGTAACCCCAAGGAAAAGTAGAATGTAGTGGGTGGTCTCCCGTCAGAGTAACTATTTTTCAAAATTTTCTAAAATTCTTAAAATGCAATATTCAAATTCCTATCATGCCAAAGATACTTGTAATATAATATATTTGGCTTCATTTCGACATTGTTTGTCTTTAATTTATCTACAATTTATAATAAAATTTTGCCAATTCTTAAAATTTTTATATCGTTTGTATTAACTGTGAAATTGTATATGAATCAAATTAATGTAGTTTCACATTGAATGATGTGAAATATCTTTTCTGGCAAATGTATCATTCCAGGATTCACACCCGTTACGAATGACTACAGTTCTCTTATTCACACTCATGACACACCACACTGAACATGAATGTCTTTGCTTGCTCACGAGTTCCATGGTTTTTTATTTGAACTGTAGAACCTTGTTGATGAAGTATAATCAGTTAGAGAAAAGCGATAGCAGCGTGTTAGCTGTTGGTCGATAAGTGATATGTTGATAGCTGCTCATGAGTTTCATGGTTTTTTATTTGGACTGTAGAACCTTGTTGATGAAGTATAATCAGTTAGAGAAAAGCTATGCCAGTGTGTTAGCTGTTGGTAGATAATTGATATGTTGATAGCTTATGCTGACTATTGATAACTGATTTTTTTTTGTTCAACAGCAGGCTACGGGAGCTAGGCAACCTCCGCCCACCGCACCTCCACCTACTTTACGACCCCGTCAGCCAGCTGCTACTCAACAGCAACAGCCACCAACTCGTACTACCAGTACAGCTTCAACCCAGCAGCAACAGGTACCATCCCGTTCTTCCAGTACAGCTTCCTTGCAGCAACCACCTTCCCTTACTTCAAGTACAGGCACAACCCAGCAGAAGCAAGAACCAGCACAAGACAAAGTCCCTGCTCCTACAAATTCAGCACCTTCAGCTGCTGCGGTTCCCACTGGAGCTGATCAGCCTGTTGCCAAATTGAGTAGCCAGTCTAGCCAGAGTGAAGCAGAACTAATGGAGATGGAAATAGCATCATCTTCTCTGTGCTCTCTCTTAGCTGAACCCCAAGTTTATGGGAGAGATGAAGACAGTGTGAAGTTGGTGAACCAATTCTCAGGCAGCAACCAGGAGAATATATCTGTTTTTTCAGCTGGTGGGTGCATCCGAAGAGTACCTACAAAATTTCGTGAAATCAATGAATATGCATATACACCAGAGGTTATCTCAATTGGGCCTTTCCACCGTGATAAAATGGACTTAAAAGAAATGGAAGTGCATAAGTTGCAGTATGTGAATTCACTTCTCTCTCGATTTGAGGACCGGGCTACGAAATTGGAAGAGTGTGTTGAAGCCATCAGTAGGCTAGAAGACGAAGCTAGGAAGTGCTACTCAGAACCCATTGAACTTAACAAAGAGGAATTCATTGAACTGATGATAGTGGATGGTATTTTCATTATTGAACTCTTTCGCAAGAATGCAGGGAAAGGACAAATAGATAAAGATGATCCTATATTTAATAATGTATGGGGCTTGGCAAGCTTGGTTCGGGACTTGATACTATTCGAAAACCAACTTCCAATGTTGGTTCTTGAGCGTTTGTTCAAGATCACCATGGCAAGCCAACAAGGTGTTAAACAGCTAAGTGAACTTGCTATCCGTTTCTTCAATCCGCTGATGCAAAGGGAGGAAAGTGTTCTTGCAAAATACTTCGAGACTGGAGGTGATCATTTACTTGACCTACTAAGCAAGACCTTCTATGATTTCCCATCCCAACAATTGCCCCATGGGGTAAAGTCAGTGCAGGTTCCAGTACCAACTGTTTGGATGGAAAGGGAGGAAATTGTTGTCGAAAGAGCCCCATCTCAAGGTGAGATATCCACAAGTTCAACGGTGAAGTCGGAACCACAGCTAGAGTTTAAAGATGTACCATCTCTTACAAAGCTTCGCGACTCAGGAGTCAAGTTTAAGAAAGGTAACAATACACATAGTTTCCTAGACATAAATTTCAGTAACGGTGTGATAGAAATACCTCCTATACTCATTCGAGACCAGAATTTTTCTTTCATAAGAAACGTCATTGCTTACGAGCATGGTCTTGTTGGGCATCCTGCTCAAATGACATCTTATGTTGTCTTCATGAATAACCTCATCCAGTCATCAAATGATGTGGCATTCCTCCGTGGACACGGAATAATCAGAAATTACTTGAGTGATGATGAACTTGTCTCCTCACAGTTTCAAAAGCTTCGCAATGAGATAAACCTTGCCAACTTCCATCATTCGAAGCTTTGCATTGATGTCAATGCTTTCCGTGTCACTTACATTCAGAAAGCAACTAGTGTACTGAAAAATGTATACAGGAGGATGTAGCCTACCAGGTGGGTGTTGCTTGCTGCAGGTTTACTTCTTACTTTCGATGCCTTCAAGCTCACTCTGTCAACTACTGAGTTGACTCTGGACCCTTATCTTTTCAATTGGCAGAGATTAGATTTTCTAAGTCATGTACTTTTAGGAATTATTCTTATTGTAATGTTTTGGTGTGGTTCTTATTAAAGGGTGGTTTGAATGTAATTTGGTCTATCTTATTATTAATTGCATGAAGTGTGACAAGTATATGGCTCTTTTTGTTTAGTGAATGTTGAAAATCAGGTAATGTACTCTAGTTCAAACTTGCAATGCTCTAGCATCTCCAATATGCAAGCTCAAAAGTTAAATTTGGGTTTTGAATCGTTTGATGGTGCATTTTCATGCTCCAATGGATAGTTCAAAGTTCAATGGGTTTGAGCTTTCAACTCAGAGAAAGGGTACGAGTTTTGCTCATTTGGTCTGAGATAAGAACTCAATATAGTATTGAGCACTCGGAACTCTTGTATGCCTAGCCAAACTGACTAGTTTGATCCTCTTTGGTTCGAAACATCCAAAAAATAAAGAAAAACGACTGTGAATTGAGCATCCAAGGAGCCGGTGCACTGTGCACATCGAGGTCATTTAGAAGTCATGAAAGATATTGTCTTGTTTGTACTATAATTGCTTAGGTTTTATAGGGTTTAATTTACAAGATTATTAAGATCTGATTGATGACCCAAGTCAAACGAAATTCGAGTTTTAGCCAAACATTACCATTTGAAAGTGAGGATGAAGAGCGACATGCATTTGTTGCTGCAAAAACAGTGAATTGAGCATCCAAGGAGATTGTTTAGTATAAAAATGAAAAAATTGGGACTTCCATGCCAATTCTGGACAAGCCACTTAAACTCATTACAATGTTTATCACACATTCGCCACTCTTGCTCAGTACTGACCAAAACCAAGTATAGAAAGTACACGAGATATGCCAAATCCACCTAACGCTTCCATTTTATAATTAGCTTCACCGTTTGTACAGCAGCAAAGGCTGCTACATTGATAAAATGTATTTTTGAAAGCATAAAATCTTCAGGCTGTAATTTGGACTCATGACCATTTCTTCAACTTCTTCATGATGCCGTGTCATGGTCTCTGATGAAATACCTACCTGCAGGAGCAGCAAGAACAGTAAGATTCACTAACATATGCAGTAAACGAATCAGAGAATATAAGAATCAACATCAATCCTAAAAAGTTTAAAATGATTTGTGAAACCTAAAGCACGTCAAACAGCTCTGTTAAGGCGATCATTGAACATCTGATCCATTGATTTCTTCTAGCAATGCTCAGACACTACACCAAAATGGGGTATTTGCAACATGAATAACTTTTCAATTTGTAATACTTGCCTATGTTATCAGCATTGCAACGAAGTGGCATTGATGTGCTATTTACTAGCACATAACTTAAAACCCTGATGTTGTAGTTGCAGTAAAAAATAAGTAGGGATTGTCCTAAATCGAAATTAGAGGACTTGCTAACTAACGCTAAGGGGTAAAGAGAAACTAACTAAATAAAGAAGGAAATGGATAGGCCAACAATTCATTTTACTAGCTTGTGAATGACAACGGATTGCACTCTCACAGTATGCACATCCATTTGGCTAGAAGTGCACCCAAAAATACACCTATCCTTCAAGGTATGCATCTCCATGCACCTAATACAGGATGCATGTCCACCTAATATGGATTGCATTCACACATTATGCACATCCATTTGGCTAGAAGTGCACCCATAAAGTATGCCTATCCTTCTAGCTAGAAATGCACCCACAAACTATACAATATACATCTCCATCTGACATGCACCCAACACTTAATGTATGTCAACCTGATATGGATTGCACTCGCACAACCCCAATTCTAGCGGGCCTGGGAAAGGGGCGAGGTTGCTGCCTGGGGGGGGGGGGGGAATGTACACTTTTGCCCCCCTTCTTTAACCACTTTTTGGAAAAAGGTGTTTAAAGAAGGGGGGCAAAAGTGTATTTTCGCCCCCAAGCAGCTGGGCCCAGGCCAGCAAGAATCACTCCTCGCACAGTATGCACATCCATTTGCTGAAATAAATTGATAAACACCGTAATTGAAAAGTTCACATGACTTCTCTATTGCATGTCATGGATGCTCAATTCTACAGTTGCGTTCTTATGTAATTTCACAACTTACAACTAAAATCATGATTTTTGTTTCCCTTTTGGCAATCAAGCAATTATGCGAAATGTCACATCTAATAGCATCTCCAATCATCCCCTTAAAATAGCCAATGATTGAAAAAAATACCTCTCCAACCATCCCTTTAACTCATCCCCTATAATAGTTTTTGCCTCAACTATCCCCTAAATTTAGGGGGAGTTAACCATCCCCTATATTTCAAATATTAATAAAATATTCAAATATTTATGTTTCTATATCAAAAATAAAAACAAAATTATATTTAAATAATAGTATAATTAAAAATAATTATTCAAAATCATTTAAATAATAGTATAATTAAAAAATAATTATTAATACTAATTTAAATATTGATAAATAATTAATTAAAAATTATTAATAGTATGATTAAAAACAAATTAATACTAATTTAAACAAAAGTAATTATTAATTATAATTTAAATAATGATAAAATTATTAATAATAATTATCTAAATAATGATGTAAAAATGGAAGATATATTTAAATAATGATTCAAAAATTAATTATTAATACTTTTTTTTAAACTCCCAATTTTTTAATTAGTCAAGTTTAAATTAATAATAGTATAATCAAAAATATATCTTTATAATAGTATAACTGAAAATAGTAATATTATATATTTAAGTTGAAATTAATAATAATATATTTAATAATATTATAATAATATAATTGAAACTAATTAATATAATTATAGTTAATTGAAATTAATAATAGTATAATTGAAATTAAATTTGTATAAAAAAGTTGAAGATATATTAAAATAATGATGAAAAAATTAAAATATAGGATGTGGTTGAAGTGGTGAAGAAATAGGGGACCCAAAAATTTAGCTTTTGATTAAAATGGGGGGATGGTTCATCCCCCATTTTAACTTTTACCATTGGAGATGCTCTAACATAGTAAATTTCTATATTACATGGCATTACAACATAGAATTTCTAAATAATACTCTATAAATCAACATTCAAATGAGCATCCATATAATAGGCTCACCGCCTCAATATTTAGGACATTAATCAAGCATATGAAATTCAATATCAATAATAACCAATCGAAAACATTAAGCCATGGAGATTTCCGATTTTTAGGACCGATGAAAACCAGAGAAAAGTTATGTGGAAACTGAAATTTAAGAAAAGTTCTTACTCTCGTGACAATATTTCAAATAACATTCATATTTTAAGAAAATACCATTATATCAAAATTTTAAAGAGGGTGTTCTCACACACGTGAGCGGAAATGGATTTCCAGAACCCAAATCATACCGGCCTAAGCTCCCAATTAGAAGAACATCAAATTTGTGACTCCCGAAGCTCCACAACACGTCACAGGTTCGTACGTCGATCACTCCGACAATGCCAAATCTCCGTTGGTAACTCCTCTGAAAACCACCTTCAAAGATCTGATCCTCTTTGATCTGAGCCACAGACCAGAAAATGACCGACTCTACTGGGTCACCGGTGTGATCACCATCCGACAAGCTCCCCGAACTACCAAAGTTTCACCCGTTTATTTGATTCTCTGAAACTTCCGGCCAAATCCCCCACCCACCTCTGCATGTGGGGAGTTACAGCCTCTAGACACTGCCATAAGCACCCCCGAAGGACTGCTCGAACAGCCAGAGACAGCTCCAATCGACCTCTCTCTCTGAGGTTCAATTTTTGCGGCATAAATCAAACGGGATGGAGATTTAGCAACTTTCACTCACGTATATAAGGAAATATTTAGCAAATGGAGCCCTTTTATCAATAATGTGAACATCATCCAGGAGGACTTTAAATGTAAAACCAAACCATTAATTCATTCACTCCCCTAGGTTTTTAGCAAATGGAACCCGTCAGGCATAAGTCTTCTTTTTCTTTTCTTTTTTGGGTTAGTAAGGTTCCAAGTTATACTTAACCCACTATCAAAATGCAGGACCTTATTGAAAATATAGTTCTTGCTGCTGAGTGCTAAGGAAACTGAAAAAAAAAGGTGCAGTTTTCATTCCTTAATTTGATCTGGAACGTTACCAGGATTTGGCCTGAAATCAGGTTAGTTACACTAATTTTCTCCATTTCTCTGTCTAAAATTTACTACTTTTTTTGTTGTTGGGGGGAGGTCACTAATTGTGGTGTTTCCTTGTATAAAGTTTAGTTCATGGGGTTTTTAGTCAGTCTGGGGGATTTCCCGAACCTCGGCAGAGAAACCATGACTAAGATAGGTTTGATGACTAATAATCAGTTCTTTGATGGGAAATTGTGAAAAAAGTTACAGATTCTCAAGCTTTATATTTCTTTGAATAGATGATGGAGAAACTGACTGTCTTTTTTACATTTACAAGTTTGTTGTGGAATTTGAAATCTATGTTCTTCATCATATTCATTGCTCTAGCTAGCTTGTAAAACTAATTCATATTTGCATGGAAGGAAGGGAATAAAAAACTGATATATATATATATATATGTGAGAATAAGATAAGGACTTAAAGTTCTTTACAAATAAGTACTCACAGTTCATTGTGTAATTGGTGTTGGCTCCCAATTTATTGGGGCTTAAAATCCTTCACAAACAAGGACTTCAAGCATACAACAGGATACAAACAAGGACTTCAAGCATTTCAGTCCTTCACAAACAAGTCATCTTCTCTCTTTATAATAACATGCATATACAATAGGAGAAAGATATACAACATAACGTGGGCAGCAGCACAAATACACGTACAACGCAGCAGAACACAGTGTCAAATTGGCAGTAAATACAACGCAGTAGCACAGCGTGAAAAAAGGTCTCGAGTATTGGAGTTTATGCTTATATGTTATGGCTTCAACTGTAACAACTAGATAGGATAAGTATGTAATTAGCGAAGCTTATCAATAGGATAGTTGTATTCCCTGTAATTTTGGTATCACAATCCTTGTACAACTTTACCAACTAGATAGGATAAGTATGTACAACTCTACTATCCCCAACACCTGTACAAGTCTATTTAAACTCTCATTCTATCAATGAAAGAGACACAATACTAAACTTTAAATGCTATGCCGTTTCTCTAACATGACATAGGCAGATTTTTATTCTCTAACAGTTTCAACTTTGTACACTGCCCTGTTTCAGTTGTGTGTGTTGCTAATTCACGTTGTATATCTACTGCTTGTATCTGTTGCTAATTCACTCTTTCAGCTATGTACGCTCAACTGCTTGTATCTGCCCTGTTTCAGCTTTGTGTTGCTAATTCACGTTGTATATCTACTGCTTGTATGTGCTGCTCCTCTTAAAGAGAAAACAAGGAGTTCTTGTTGACCCTGTCCTTGTTCCCTTTAAATTGTTGAGCCAACCAACAAAGGACTTTGAGACGACCATCTAACAAAGGACTTTGAGTCCTTTCCAATGACTTTGAGTCCTTGTCTCACAGAGGTCCTTTAAAGACATATGGAAACGGATCAAGATGGCTGTATCTTGTTGAGCAAGGCAGAAATTCAACCTAACAAACAAGACCTTGCTTCTATCAAGATGACAGATGGCAGATATTCAATCGAACAAAAAAGACCTTGTATGTGTTGCTAATTCACTCTTTCAGCTATGTACGCTGCCCTGTTTCAGCTATGCTAAATCACTTCTCTCTCGATTTCTATTCTCTAACAGTTTCAGCTATGTACGCTGCCCTGTTTCAGCTGTGTGTGTTGCTAATTCACGTTGTATATCTACTGCTTGTATGTGCTGCTCCTCTTAAAGAGAAAACAAGGAGTTCTTGTTGGCCCTGTCCTTGTTCCCTTTAAATTGTTGAGCCAACCAACAAAGCACTTTGAGTCATTTCCAACGACTTTGAGACGGCCATATAACAAAGGACTTTGAGTCATTTCCAACGACTTTGAGTCCTTGTCTCACAGAGGTCCTTTAAAGACATATGGAAATGGACCAAGATGGCCGTTTCTTGTTGAGCATGGCAGAAATTCAACCTAACAAACAAGACCTTGCTTCTATCAAGATGGCAGATATTCAATCGAACAAACAACACCTTGCTTCTATCAAGGGAAAACTTAATAGTAGATCGCCATCATCATCAGCTGGTTGGTGCATTTGTAGAGTAGCTACAAAATTTCGTGAAATCAATGAATATGCATATGCACCAAAGATTATCTCAATTGGGCCTTTCCATCGTGATAAAAAAGAGTTAAAAAGAATGGAAGTGCATAAGTTGTTGTATGTGAAATCACTTCTCTCTCGATTTGAAGATCGGGCTACGAAATTGAAAGAGTGTGTTGAAGCCATCAGTAGGCTAGAAGACGAAGCTAGGAAGTGCTACTCAAAACCCATTGAACTTAACAAAGATGAATTCATTAAAATGATGATAGTGGATGGACTTTTCATTATTGAACTCTTTCGCAAGAATGCAGGGGAAGGACAAATAGATAAAGATGATCCTGTATTTAATAATGTATGGGGCTTGGAAAGTCTGGTCGGGGACCTGATACTGCTTGAAAACAAACTTCCAATGTTGGTTCTTGAGAGTTTGTTCAAGACATATGGAAACAGATAAAGATGGCCGTATTTTGTTGAGCATGCCAGAAATTCAACCTAACAAACAAGACCTTGCTTCTATCAAGAGGGCAGATATTCAATCGAACAAACAAGACCTTGCATCTATTAAGGGAAAACTTGATAGTAGATCGCCATCATCATCATCAGCTGGCTGGTGCATTTGTAGAGTACCTACAAAACTTCATGAAATCAATGAATATGCATATACACCAGAGATTATCTCAATTGGGCTTTTCCTTCGTGATAAAAAGGAATTAAAAAGAATGGAAGTGCATAAGTTGCTGTATGTGAAATCACTTCTCTCTCGATTTCAAGACCGTGCTACGAAATTGAAAGAGTGTGTTGAAGCCATCAGTAGGTTAGAAGACGAAGCTAGGAAGTGCTACTTAGAACCCATTGAACTTAACAAAGAGGAATTCATTAAAATGATGATAGTGGACGGTCTTTTAATTATTGAACTCTTTCGCAAGAATGCAGGGGAAGGACAAATAGATAAAGATGATCCTGTATTTAATAATGTATGGGGCTTGGAAAGTCTGGTCGGGGACGTGATACTGCTTGAAAACCAACTTCCAATGTTGGTTCTTGAGAGTTTGTTCAAGACATATGGAAACGGACCAAGATGGCCGTATCTTGTTGAGCATGGCAGAAATTCAACCTAACAAACAAGACCTTGCTTCTATCAAGATGGCAGATATTCAATTGAACAAACAAGACCTTGCTTCTATCAAGGGAAAACTTGAGAGTAGATCGCCATCATCATCATCAGCTGGTTGGTGCATTTGTAGAGTACCTACAAAACTTCGTGAAATCAATGAATATGCATATACACCAGAGATTATCACAATTGGGCCTTTCCATCGTGATAAAAAGGAATTAAAAAGAATGGAAGTGCATAAGTTGTTGTATGTGAAATCACTTCTCTCTCGATTTGAAGACCGGGCTACGAAATTAAAAGAGTGTGTTGAAGCCATTAGTAGGGTAGAAGACGAAGCTAGGAAGTGCTACTCAGAACCCATTGAACTTAACAAAGGGGAATTCATTAAAATGATGATAGTGGACGGTCTTTTAATTATTGAACTCTTTCGCAAGAATGCAGGGGAAGGACAAATAGATAAAGATGATCCTGTATTTAATAATGTATGGGGCTTGGAAAGTCTGGTCGGGGACCTGATACTGCTTGAAAACCAACTTCCAATGTTGGTTCTTGAGAGTTTGTTCAAGACATATGAAAACGGACCAAGATGGCCGTATCTTGTTGAGCATGGCAGAAATTCAACCTAACAAACAAGACCTTGCTTCTATTAAGGGAAAACTTGATAGTAGATCGCCATCATCATCATCAGCTGGTTGGTGCATTTGTAGAGTACCTACAAAATTTCGTGAAATCAATGAATATGCATATACACCAGAGATTATCTCAATTGGGCCTTTCCATCGTGATAAAAAGGAGTTAAAAAGAATGGAAGTGCGTAAGTTGTTGTATGTGAAATCACTTCTCTCTCGATTTGAAGACCGGGCTACAAAATTGAAAGAGTGTGTTGAAGCCATCAGTAGGGTAGAAGACGAAGCTAGGAAGTGCTACTCATAACCCATTGAACTTAACAAAGGGGAATTCATCAAAATGATGACAGTGGACGATCTTTTAATTATTGAACTCTTTCGCAAGAATGCAGGGGAAGGACAAATAGATAAAGATGATCCTGTATTTAATAATGTATGGGGCTTGGAAAGTCTGGTCGGGGACCTGATACGGCTTGAAAACCAACTTCCAATGTTGGATCTTGAGAGTTTGTTCAAGACATATGAAAACGGACCAAGATGGCCGTATGTTGTTGAGCATGGCAGAAATTCAACCTCACAAACAAGACCTTGCTTTTATCAAGATGGCACATATTCAATCGAACAAACAAGACCGTGCTTCTATCAAAGGAAAACTTGATAGTAGATCGCCATCATCATCATCAGCTGGTTGGTGCATTTGTAGAGTACCTACAAAATTTCGTGAAATCAATCAATATGCATATACACCAGAGATTATCTCAATTGGGCCTTTCCATCGTGATAAAAAGGAGTTAAAAAGAATGTTAGTGCATAAGTTGTTGTATGTGAAATCACTTCTCTCTCGATTTGAAGACCGGGCTACGAAATTGAAAGAGTGTGTTGAAGCCATCAGTAGGCTAGATGACGAAGCTAGGAAGTGCTACTCAGAACCCATTGAACTTAACAAAGGGAATTCATTAAAATGATGATAGTGGATGGTCTTTTCATTATTGAACTCTTTCGCAAGAATGCAGGGGAAGGACAAATAGATAAAGATGATCTTGTATTTAATAATGTATGGGGCTTGGAAAGTCTGGTCGGGGACCTGATACTACTTGAAAACCAACTTCCAATGTTGGTTCTAGGGAGTTTGTTCAAAACATATGGAAACGAACAAAGATGGCCGTATCTTGTTGAGCATGGCATAAATTCAACCTAACAAACAAGACCTTGCTTCTATCAAGATGGCAGATATTCAATCGAACAAACAATACCTTGCTTCTATCAAGGGAAAACTTGATAGTAGATCGCCATCATCATCATCAGCTGGTTGGTGCGTTTGTAGAGTACCTACAAAATTTCGTGAAATCAAATAATATGCATATACACCAGAGATTATCTCAATTGGGCCTTTCCATCGTGATAAAAAGGAGTTAAAAAGAATGGAAGTGTATAAGTCGCTGTGTGTGGAATCACTTCTCTCTCGATTTGAAGACCGGGCTACGAAATTGAAAGAGTGTGTTGAAGCCATCAATAGGCTAGAAGACGAAGCTAGGAAGTGCTACTCAGAACCCATTGAACTTAACCAAGGGGAATTCAGTAAATTGATGATAGTGGACGGTCTTTTAATTATTGAACTCTTTCGCAAGAATGCAGGGGAAGGACAAATAGATAAAGATGATCCTGTATTTAATAATGTATGGGGCTTGGAAAGTCTGGTCGGGGACCTGATACTGCTTGAAAACCAACTTCCAATGTTGGTTCTTGAGAGTTTGTTCAAGACATATGAAAACGGACCAAGATGACCGTATCTTGTTGAGCATGGCCAAAATTCAACTTAACAAACAAGACCTTGCTTCTATCAAGATGGCAGATATTCAATCGAACAAACTAGACCGTGCTTCTATCAAGGGAAAACTTGATAGTAGTTCGCCATCATCATCATCAGCAGGTTGGTGCATTTGTAGAGTACCAACAAAATTTAGTGAAATCTATGAATATGCATATACACCAGAGATTATCTCAATTGGGCCTTTCCATCTTGATAAAAAGGACTTAAAAAGAATGGAAGTGCATAAATTGTTGTATGTGAAATCATTTCTCTCTAGATTTGAAGACCGGGCTACGAAATTGAAAGAGTGTGTTGAAGCCATTAGTAGGGTATAAGACGAAGCTAGGAAGTGCTACTAAGAACCCATTGAACTTAACAAAGAGGAATTCATTAGAATGATGATAGTGGACAGTCTTTTAATTATTGAACTCTTTCGCAAGAATGCAGGGGAAGGACAAATAGAGACAGATGATCTTGTATTTAATAATGTATGGGGCTTGGAAAGTCTGGTCGGGGACCTGATACTGCTTGAAAACCAACTTCCAATGTTGGTTCTTGAGAGTTTGTTCAAGACATATGGCAACGGACCAAGATGGCCTTATCTTGTTGAGCATGGCAGAAATTCAACCTAACAAACAAGACCTTGCTTCTATCAAGATGGCAGATATTAAATCGAACAAACAAGACCTTGCTTCTATCAAGGGAAAACATGATAGTAGATCGACATCATCATCATCAGCAGGTTGGTGCATTTGTAGAGTACCTACAAAATTTCGTGAAATCAATGAATATGCATATACACCAGAGATTATCTTAATTGGGCATTTCCATCGTGATAAAAAGGAGTTAAAAAGAATGGAAGTGCGTAACTTGCTATATGTGAAATCACTACTCTCTCGATTTGAAGACCGGGCTACAAAATTGAAAGAGTGTGTTGAAGCCATCAGTAGGGTAGAAGACAAAGCTAGGAAGTGCTACTTAGAACCCATTGAACTTAACAAAGGGGAATTCATTAAAATGATGATAGTGGATGGTCTTTTCATTATTGAACTCTTTCGCAAGAATGCAGGGGAAGGACAAATAGATAAAGATTATCCTGTATTTAATAATGTATGGGGCTTGGAAAGTCTGGTCGGGGACCTGATACTGCTTGCAAAACCAACTTCCAATGTTGGTTCTTGAGAGTTTGTTCAAGACATAGGAAAACATACCAAAATGGCCGTATCTTGTTGAGCATGGCAGAAATTCAACCTAACAAAGAAGACCTTGCTTCTATCAAGATGACATATATTCAATCGAACAAACAAGACCATGCTTCTATCAAGGGAAAACTTGATAGTAGTTCGCCATCATCATCATCAGCTGGTTGGTGCATTTGTAGAGTACCTACAAAATTTCGTGAAATCAATGAATATGCATATACAACAGAGATTATCTTAATTGGCCTTTCCATCGTGATAAAAAGGAGTTAAAAAGAATGGAAGTGAGTAAGTTACTATATGTGAAATCACTTCTCTCTCGATTTGAAGACCGGGCTACGAAATTGAAAGAGTGTGTTGAAGCCATCAGTAGGCTAGAAGACGAAGCTAGGAAGTGCTACTCAGAACCCATTGAACTTAACAAAGGGGAATTCATTAAAATGATGATAGTGGACGGTCTTTTCATTATTGAACTCTTTCGCAAGATTGTAGGGGAAGGACAAATAGAAAAAGATGATCCTGTATTTAATAATGTATGGGGCTTGGAAAGTCTGGTCGGGGACCTGATACTGCTTGAAAACCAACTTCCAATGTTGGTTCTTGAGAGTTTGTTCAAGACATATGGAAACGGAACAAGATGGCCGTATCTTGTTGAGCATGGCAGAAATTCAACCTAACAAACAAGACCTTGCTTCTATCAAGATGGCAGATATTCAATCGAACAAACAAGACCTTGCTTCTATCAAGGGAAAACTTGATAGTAGATCGCCATCATCGTCATCATCAGCTGGTTGGTGCATTTGTAGAGTACCTACAAAATTTCGTGAAATCAATGAATATGCATATACACCAGAGATTATCTCAATTGGGCCTTTCCATCGTGATAAAAAGGAATTAAAAAGAATGGAAGTGCATAAGTTGTTGTATGAGAAATCGTTTCTCTCTCGATTTGAAGGCCGGGCTACGAAATTGAAAGAGTGTGTTGAAGCCATCAGTAGGCTAGAAGACGAAGCTAGGGAGTGCTACTCAGAACCCATTGAACTTAACAAAGAGGAATTCATTAAAATGATGATAGTGGATGGTCTTTTCATTATTGAACTCTTTCGCAAGAATGCAGGGGAAAGACAAATAGATAAAGATGATCCTGTATTTAATAATGTATGGGGCTTGGAAAGTCTGGTAAGAGACCTGATACTGCTTGAAAACCAACTTGGAATGTTGGTTCTTGAGAGTTTGTTCAAGACATATGGAAACGGACCAAGATGGCCGTATCTTGTTGAGCATGGCAGAAATTCAACCTAACAAACAAGACCTTGCTTCTATCAAGATGGCAGATATTCAATCGAACAAACAAGACCTTGCTTCTATCAAGGGAAAACTTGATAGTAGATCGCCATCATCATCATCAGCTGGTTGGTGCATTTGTAGAGTACCTACAAAATTTCGTGAAATCAATGAATATGCATATACACCAGAGATTATCTCAATTGGGCCTTTCCATCGTGATAAAAAGGAATTAAAAAGAATGGAAGTGCATAAGTTGTTGTATGAGAAATCGTTTCTCTCTCGATTTGAAGACCGGGCTATGAAATTGAAAGAGTGTGTTGAAGCCATCAGTAGGGTAGAAGACGAAGCTAGGGAGTGCTACTCAGAACCCATTGAACTTAACAAAGAGGAATTCATTAAAATGATGATAGTGGATGGTCTTTTCATTATTGAACTCTTTCGCAAGAATGCAGTGGAAGGACAAATAGATAAAGATGAGCCTGTATTTAATAATGTATGGGGCTTGGGAAGTCTGGTTGGGGACCTGATAATGCTTGAAAACCAACTTCCAATGTTGGTTCTTGAGAGTTTGTTCAAGACATATGGAAACGGACCAAGATGGCCGTATCTTGTTGAGCATGGCAAAAATTCAACCTAACAAACAAGACCTTGCTTCTATCAAGATGGCAGATATTCAATCGAACAAACAAGACCTTGCTTCTATCAAGGGAAAACTTGATAGTAGATCGCCATCATCGTCATCATCAGCTGGTTGGTGCATTTGTAGAGTACCTACAAAATTTCGTGAAATCAATGAATATGCATATACACCAGAGATTATCTCAACAGGGCCTTTCCATCGTGATTAAAAGGAATTAAAAAGAATGGGAGTGCATAAGTTGTTGTATGTGAAATCACTTCTCTCTCGATTTGAAGACCGGGCTACGAAATTGAAAGAGTGTGTTGAAGCCATCAGTAGGCTAGAAGACGAAGCTAGGAAGTGCTACTCAGAACCCATTGAACTTAACAAAGAGGAATTCATTAAAATGATGATAGTGGATGGTCTTTTCATTATTGAATTCTTTCGCAAGAATGCAGGGGAAGGGCAAATAGATTAAGATGATCCTGTATTTAATAATGTATGGGGCTTGGAAAGTCTGGTCGGGGACCTGATACTGCTTGAAAACCAACTTCCAATGTTGGTTCTTGAGAGTTTGTTCAATATCACCTTGGTAAGCCAAGAAGGTGGTAAACGGGTAAGTGAACTTGCTATCCGTTTCTTCAATCCGCTGATGCAAAGGGAGGAAAGTGTTCTTGCGAAATACTTCGAGACTGGAGGTGATCATTTGCTTGACATTCTATGCATGACCTTCTATGATTTCCCGTCCCAACATTTGCCCCAAGGTGTAAAGTCAGTGCAGGTTACAGTACCATCGGTTTTGATGGAAAGGGAGGAAATTGTTGTCGAAAGAGCCCCATCTCAAGGTGAGATCACAAGTTCCACAGTGAAGTGAGAACCCGAGCTAGAGTTCAAAGGTGTACCATCTCTTACAAAGCTTCGCGACTCAGGAGTCAAGTTTAAGAAAGGTAACAATTCACTTAGTTTCTTAGACATAAATTTCACTAACGGTGTGATAGAAATCCCTCCTATACTCGTACAATACCAGAATTTTGTTTTCATAAGAAACATCATTGCTTATGAGCAAGGTCTTGTTGGGCATCCTGCTCAAATGACATCTTACGTTGTCTTGATGAATAACCTCATCCAGTCATCAAATGATGTGGCATTCCTCCGTGAACATGGAATAATCAGAAATCATTGGAGTGACGATGAACACGTCTCCTCACAGTTTCAAAAACTTCGCAATGAGATAAACTTTGCCAACTTCCACTATTAAAAGCTTTGCATTGATGTCAATGCTTTCCGTGTAACTTACAACGGGGTGGTGCCTACCAGGTGGATGTTGCTTGCTGCAGGTTTACTTCCAACTTTTGATGCCTTCAAACTCACTCTGGCCACTACTGAGTTGACTCTGGATCCTCATATTTTCAGTTGGCAGATATTAGATTGTCTCATTCATGTACTTTTAGGTGTTGTTCTTATTGTAATGTTTCGAGTGATTCTTATTAAGGGTGGTTTGAATTGAAATTTGGTCTATTTTATTATAAATTGCATGAACTGTGACAAGTATTTGGCTCTTTTTGTAATGTTATCTCCAATAGGCAAGCTCGAAAGCTAAATTTGGGTTTTGAATAGTTCTGAGGTTGTATTTTCATGCTCCAATGTATAGCTCAAAGTTCAATGGGGTTTGAGCTTTCAACTCATAGAAAGGGTACTAGTTTTCCTCGTTTGGGCAGAGCTAGAAACTCAATATATTGAGCACTCGGGACTCTTATTCCTAGCCAAAATGACTAGTTTGATCCTCTTCGATTGAGCATCCAAGGAGACAGTGCACATTGAGTTCATTTATAAATCATGAAAGATCATTTCTTCTTTGTACTGTAATTACTTAGGTTTTGTAGTGTTTGATATACAAGATGATTGAGATCTGATTGATGACCTAAGTCAAACAAAATTTGAGTTTCAGCTAAACATTACCACTTGAATGCAACGATATGCATTTGTTGTCTGCACAAACGATGAACTCGCTGTTTTCCTCGACACTTAGACGGGTTCCTCTAAATTTAACGTAAACGTTTCCTCAACATGACACTGCATAAATCATGTACTTCAAAAACATTTCAGATGTCATTAGTTGATTGTGTTCTCTTTTTACAAGTACTACATATAGAAATTTTTTACAATGTTTATCGCACCTTCACCACTCTTGCTCCTCTGCTCCTCCTCAGCCTCCTCTGCTCCTCAGATCTGTTTTCTTCTTTTTCAGTTCTCCTCTGCCAAGTTCAATCAACCCTTGTCTTTGAACTCCAAGTTGTTCCCATCAGGAGAAGCAGAAAGGTTGATTAGACAGCTTAATCTTTTCCCTAAGGATGCTCAGGCTGTGAAGGAGGATTCTTCCATGGTGGGTTCTGGGAGGATTGTTGAGAAACGTTTCGAGTTTCCGAATTTGGTTGATTCTGGTTTTCCGATTAGTGATCTCGGTCACCATGCTGGTTATTATAAGCTTCAGCATTCTTATGATGCAAGGTAAAATTTATGTTTGATTGAAGAGTTCATCTAGAAATTTGAAGGACTTCTTGCCCCTTTTTTTATTGATACAATAGCTGGTTTTTTATTTGGGTCTTAACATTTTATAAGAGAACTGGACATATTTGCCTTCAAATGGGGTGACATGAAACTATGGGTTCAATTACAAATGCTCCAAACACACTGAAAATATTGATATTAAGTAACATGTAAGTTGCTAGTATCGATGATCGTATTGTTGAGAAAAGAAATCCCGAATCTTGGATAGTAGATGTTTGTGTTTTTGATGGTGAGATGTCTAAACAAGGTAGGATAGACTGAGAATTAATTAGTTTATTATTTTCTGAATTTGAAATAAAGTTTGACATGGTTTGAACATATGAATCAAGATTGATGGGGATTGAGACATGAAATTGAAGAGGCATACCATGGTTTTTGGTACACAGCAAAACTGAGCACCTATTAAACATACTTCAAACTTCCTGGTTACTTGTGGGTTTTATGTTTTTGGTCGTTTACTTCTTGACTATTTTTATTATCACTTTCATCCCAATTTATCAAATCTATGTCTAATTTGACACAACTACATAAAAACATATTTCATGCTAATTCCAACTCTCCTATATTTGGATAATGGATAACGTTACTGATTGCAACTTCTAGTTTGTTCTGGTCAAAAGGGGAATATTTCTTCTTTATTGTTGGTATTTTGTTTCCAAGACGTTGAAATTTTTGTGTAGTTTCATTTAGTTATCTGATTCGTAGTGTTTGCATTTTGTAGGATGTTCTACTTTTTCTTTGAATCAAGGAACAGCAAGAAGGATCCTGTGGTGATATGGTTGACAGGAGGGCCTGGATGTAGTAGTGAATTAGCTATTTTCTATGAAAATGGACCTTTTAAAATTGCGAAGAACTTGTCTCTTGTCTGGAATGAGTATGGTTGGGATAAGGTATTGAAACTTTTATTGAGTTCCATCCCTTAAATTTTCACCTATCTTCAGTATTTGTCTGACCATGTCATTCTAATGCTGTCTAAAAGTCTAAATATTTATCCGACATTTCATATATATAATATGTGTGCTTATAAGTACTAGCAAGCACATGAAATGTAAAAGGATTCTCTGTTATGGTTGCCGAAATGAACTCTTGCTCTTATTTTGCAGACATCAAACCTTATCTTTGTTGACCAACCCACTGGAACTGGTTTTAGTTATAGTTATGATCAGCGTGACCTTCGTCATGATGAATTGGGTGTTAGTAATGATTTATATGACTTCTTGCAGGTATGTCTTTTTACACCTGCTATAGTATTCTCAACATGTTAGTAGTTAGTATTTCACATAATTGATTCCTCGAGTTAAAATTCAAACAGAAACTGCACCTTACTTTGCTGCATTCACATATGTTGCTGCTCACAAAGCACTCTCTGCTTGGTCTCCGCCTAAAGCACTTAAGTAGATTACTTTTAGGTGCAAATCGTTCTACCATGCAAGCCCTTCTCCCTAACTTTCTATTTCAGTCATGCACGGATACAACTCATATCACCTGACAACCTAATCATGAACACGGTCAAGAGAACATTTGCGCACTCGAGTGTAGTTGAAACACCCAATCGCTTTCGAAATATGTAGCTTTTTTTCATCTCATTGGTCCGCTTTCTTAGCTATAAATTTGTGATCTCAAATTGAATCTTGAATTAAAACCATGAAGTATTGACAAATTCTCCACCCAATTCTTGCTTTTCTCATTCACAATAATGAAGTATATATAGTACAAAACATTGCCAAGAACCTTGCTCTCCAAGGCTCGGTTGATCTCCTAAAAATCCTCCTAATCACAAAGATATGATCTCCTAAACATCCTCCTAATCACAAATATATATTTACCTAAAATACAAAGACTATCTTAAGGAAAAATAATTCTCAAAAGATATGCACAATAAACTCTCCTATAATATCGTAATAAGTATAATGGTTAAACATCCGATGTTTGAAATAATCTTAAAGAAAAGGTAAAAAATGTGTTCATTGGATGTTAAGATTGTAGTCATCTTCTCTTTTATTTATTTATTTATTTTCTGGTCAGGCATTCTTTGCTGAGCATCCTCAGTATGCAAATAATGATTTCTTCATTACTGCAGAGTCATATGCTGGACACTACATCCCTGCTTTTGCTGCTCGAGTTCACCAGGGAAACCAGGGAAACAAAGCTAAGGAAGGAATTCACATAAACTTGAAGGTAGGTGTGATTGCGCGTGATCTAGTTATATATGATTTTCTAGAGTGCTTTTCTTAATACTAAACTAGTAATTGGTTGAACAGGGATTCGTATTGGTAATGGACACATTATTGGCCATGTCTGCTCCAATGATGCTGGAGCGTATCAGTTGGTTAACCACTGGTAAAAAACCTTCTCAGTCTTGTTAGTTTGTATGCTTGAATGCCTGAAATGTATGCTGAATGCTGCTTGAATGCTAATTTGTATGCTTGAATGCCGAAATGTATGCTTGAATGCTGCTAATTTGAATGCTTGAATGCTGAAATGCCAGTATGCTGTTTGAATTTATTTCAGTGTTTCAGCATTTACTTCAGTGTTTATTTCAGCGTTTCAACATTTATTTCAGCATTTCAGGTTTAAATTTCTTTATTTCACCTTGTTAATATGTTCCGCTTACCTTTGTCGATCCTACAAATGCACCAACTCAAAATAGAAAATAATATTTTATTCTATCTAATAAGATGTTGATTAGTAATGTAAAAAGATATCTTAGTTGTAACTTAGAGTCTCCATTTGAATGTGAAACTTTATGAGATTTGTATTACATAGCTTAAGCATTCAATACGTTTCTCATGCACTGCTCCTTCATATTTTACAGGTTTAGGTGTTGCTGAATTGATATTGGTTTTGAAGTGGAAGATATGAAATTTTGAAGTAGAAGACATTTTGTGAGATGATCGATATGGTGTGCAAGATCACATGAATTGTTGTATGTATCATTTTTGTTGTATGTCCCATAGACGATCACTATGATTTATGTAGTTATTTGAGTTTAAGTGAGTTATATCTCAAATTGAAATTGTATAGTTATAAATTTATATATATACAATTTCAATTTGAGGTTGACAGAGTATTTTGGATTGTATTTTTTTGTAATGGACAAGTTATTGATTATATGAGAATTAATATAATTGTGTTAAGGTTTGAGATGTTTCTTCTGAATGACAAAAAAAAGATATGACAAATCTGAAAATTAATATAATTTCATTATAAAAAATAAATTTTCATTTGTAATTTTTTTAGCCACGGCAAAAACCGTCACAGTTTTGTCAATTTGATTTGTAACTTAGCGACGGCTTTGAAACCGTCCCTAACTAGTCACGACAAATACCGTGGTTGTTTTGTCAATTGGATTTGCAACTTAGCGACGGCTTCCAAGCCGTCGCTAATATTCATTTGGATTTGCAACTCGCTAAATAGCCACGGTAAATACCGTCGCTATTTTTCATTTTGCGACAGCTTTGGGCGAAATTTGAAACAGCTTTAGCTACGACACTTTTCGAATTAGCGACGGTTTTTAGCCGTTGCTAATTAGCTACGGGATAATTTCCCGTTGCTGATTCAAATAGCGACGATTGAAATAGCTGCGGTTGTTGAACTGTTGTTGATTCATTTTAGCTACGATTTTTTGACAATTAGCAACTGTTTTTAGCCGTTGCTGAATTGACTTTTTTTTGTAATGCCTTCAATGTGTTGAATGCAATATTTAGCACTGTTTGGAAATTCTAAAACCATTTTTTTTAACAAGGTATTCATGGCCTAAAATTAAACATGTTGATTAAGCATGGCCTAAAATTAAACCTTTCATTTGTCAATATGATTCAACTTAGCAACGGCTTCAAAGCTGTCCCTAAATAGCCATGGCAAATATCGTGGCTGTTTTGTCAATTGGATTTGCAACTTAGCGACAGCTTCCATGCCGTCGCTAAATAGCCACGGCAAATACCGTCGCTAGTTTTCAATTTGACAGCCGTAGCCGAAATTTTAAACATCTTTAGCAACGGAAATTTTTGAGTTAGCGACGGTTTTTAGTCGTTGCGAATTAGCTACGGGATAGTTTACCGTTGCTGATTCAAATGGCAACGATTAAAATAGCTACGCCGTTGCTAATTCATTTTAGCTACAGTTTTTTGACAATTAGCAACGGTTTTTAGCCGTTGCTGAAATGACTTTTTTTTTGTAGTGTGTTGGCAGTGATTATTTTATTGGTCTTGGAAGTGACTACCGGAGAAGGGTTTCTACACCAATGGGGTATATTGCCCTTGTTTCGCTGAAGTTTCCACAGCTCATTCCTCTCCTGATCCATGAAGTTTAGATTTGAGAGTAAGACTTCTTTCTTTTTCTAAATTGTTGTTCCCTTCTCACTTACATATACCGATTTTGATGTATTTGTCTAGAAGTTCTCACCTGTATTTGAAGCATTGTCTTGTCATTTCATACTTTTTTTTTTTTGGAAATTGAGCGGGGGTTAAAGCGGACCCCAAACCGCGAACAATGATAGAAGATTACATTCTGAGATAAATTTTTCCTATCTTATCTTCAAAAACAATCTTTTTAAGATCTTCAGCAAAGGAGCTAGGCGTGATCTCAATAAATTCGGAGCTAGGGAATGTGCTTGCTAGGAGGTCAGCCGCTCGATTAGTTTCCCTATAGTCGTGTTTGCAGGAAAAGTCTTCTAATGTAGATAATTCAGCTCGTATGTTCCAGAGTACGTGTCTAACAGTCCAAGGAGCTGGCTTGGTAGTGGTGATATAAGTGAAAACAGCCATAGAATCAGTGCTTATCTCGAGTTTCTTGATGTTAAACCGCTTTGCTAGACGCAGACCCGCAAGAACTGCCTGAAGTTCATGTTTAAGGACTGATAGGCCAGGGCAATCCCCTGCACAACCTGCCAGCGCATCTCCTGTATCATCCCGCAGTATGGCACCGTAACCCCCTTTGGATCCATGCAATGAATCATCGCTGCGAAGGGAACCATCAGAGTTAAGCTTGTGCCATCCCAATGGTGGCTTCTGCCAGGAACACTGCCTAGGTAATGTACTACTCAGCTGAACCTCAACATTCCAGCGACTCAATAACTGTCGAGTTTGCATCGTATCCTCAGCTTTCCACGTGCCCGTACTGAATTTGAGTCTAACGTCCAGCTGAATACGCGTAACAAGCGCTGCCACAGTTCTGGATTTATGCTCATACAGACGAGTATTACGTTCCATCCAAATATGATAAACTGTGGCGTTCAAAGCAATCTTTTTCAGTGTTACAGCAGTTCCAGTTCCTCGAAACTGCAGGACACACCACTGAAGTTCCTCCTCCCAGCCTTGGATCAGTTTAGAGTAGTTCATGTAGGTAAGAATCTGACCCCAAACAGCACTTGAAAAACTACATAGAAAGAACAAATGGGACTCAGTTTCAGCTTCGCAACCACACAGAGGACAGACATCTTGTTGGGACTTGCCCCAGAATTTCAGCTTGCTCAATGTAGTTATAGCTTTATTGGTTAGTAACCATGTTATAAAACTGTGGCGAGGAATATTGTGTTTAAACCAGATCACAGCAGCCCATGGAACGGTGTCCTTCCTCTTCCTGATAGCATGATAAGTGGCTTTAGTCTGAAAATTGCCATCAGAGCTGGCCCTCCATAACACTGCATCGACAGTGGAGCAGTTGAGTTCAATACCACCTAGCTGGTGCACAATATCTGGGATTCTGTGCGCTATTCTTGGAGGTACCCACCATTGATTATCTCGAATAACTGCTGCAACCTTTGCATTCTTATGAATGATGGAGTCATATAGCAGGCCTTGTGGGAAATGATTACTCAAGATACCCATAGGGTGCCATGGATCCTTCCAAAACAGAGTACCCTCACCATTCCCTATCGAATGATGTAGTAAAGTGGCTGCCGTATCCCTGCAAGCTAGGATTCGTCGCCAACACCATGACGCCTCACGAGGAGTAGGCATCAACCAAAAGTCGCGACGTTTAACAAGATGCTTCCAAGTCCATTGAACCCAGAGTGTATCTTGTTTGGATACAAGGTTCCAGATATGCTTCAAGTTGGCCACCTCGTTCCCTGCATTGATATCACGAACACCCAGTCCTCCTTCACATTCAGGAAAACAGATGGTGGCCCAGCTGACTTTCACCTTTTTCTGTAGTGAATCACTACTAGACCATAAGAAGCTACACATAATAGCATTGATACAACCAATGGTTTTCTTAGGGAGGCTATAACAGGAAGTCCAGTACACATGCATGCTAGCTAGCACAGATTTGACCAGGACCAATCTTCCAGCATAAGAAAGAGATTTGTTCTTCCATGAATTCACTCTTTTCCTTATCCTTTCAAGGAGAGGGGAACATTGTAAGTGAGAGAGAGTAGATGATATCATGGGCAAACCAAGATATTTAACAGGTAAGGGTTCAACTTGGAATCGTAAGTGAGTACCAATCTGCAACTGCTCATGACTAGAAACTCCAGCTAGGAACAGAGAACTTTTGTGATTGTTGACTTCGAGACCTGTGCAAATCTTGAACTCGCGTAAGACATCAGCTAAGGCCTTTGCAGAAGTACCATCACCATGAAAAAAGGCAATAAGATCGTCTGCAAAACCGAGGTGTGTGACAACCGGGTCATCGCAACGATAATGGAGTTTGTAACTGCCTTCCTGCGTAGTAACACATGAAGTATCTCCATGACCATCACAAACAAGTATGGTGATAGAGGACATCCTTGACGAATACCACGGGAAGCATATATATAGCCTCTGGGAGACCCATTGTGTAACGACCCGCTCCCACATGACACCATATTGTCCGCTTTGGGCTACCAACCGGCCCGCACGGTTTTAAAACGCGTGTTGTCATGTAGAGCGACCTCACACACTTAAAGCACATCCCCCTCCCGCACCCAGGCGATATGGGACTATGATCCCCCTTGTAGCTCGTCCAACCCCTCTTGGCCTATTGGGTCTGTTGGGCCTGTTGGGCCCTCTACCCTCACCCTCACCTCAGGTCCGCCCACTTAGGGTCTCACAATCCACCCCCCTTAAGGCCCAACGTCCTCGTTGGCCACACAGGCACAACGTCCACGTCGCCAGAGGGCCCACCAACACCGTGGCATACTTCCGGCTGGGTCAGGCTCTGATACCAACTGTAACGACCCGCTCCCACATGACACCATATTGTCCGCTCTGGGCTACCAACCGGCCCGCACGGCTTTAAAACGCGTGTGGTCATGTAGAGCGACCTCGCACACTTAAAGCACATCCCCCTCCCGCACCCAGGCGATATGGGACTATGATCCCCCTTGTAGCTCGTCCAACCCCTCTTGGCTTATTGGGTCTGTTGGGCCTGTTGGGCCCTCTACCCTCACCCTCACCCTCACCCTCATCTCAGGTCCGCCCACTTAGGGTCTCACACATTGAGATTAATAGAAAATTTGGGGGTGGTGATGCACTCCTTCACCCACTCCTTCATTTCATACTTGACCTTGTTCTGGTTCCATTTTGGTATCCTTAAATTCACTACGAGTGATATCAACCTAAAACATGTTTAACATGTATGTATATACACTACACTAAATTGACACTTTTATAACAACTCTCAAAATAGTATCACTTTTGAGATGTTACAATTCACCAAACAATTTCAAGTCAAAACTAAATTTAGTCAAAAAAATGAAAAACAGTAACACAAAAAAAATGATACAATAAGTTGGATCACCATGAATAGTATCACTTTTATAACCATATTATTCATGGTGATACAATTATTGTATCATTTTGTTTTGTGAAAATGTGTAAAATTGTTAGGTGGATTGTTACACTTCAAAAGTGATAATGTTTTGGGGGTTGTTACAAAAATGTCAATTTGGTGTAGTGATACATATAGTAAGTAAACTGACAATACTTCTTTAATCAATTATTGTAATTATTTTTAATTCATTTTAAAGGTGTTAGCATTTGTGCAGCTATTGTTTGTAAATTTCTTATTTCGCGGTTGAGAATTCTACTTTATTCTCATTCTCACAGTCACAGTTATATTATTTGGAACTTATGCTTGAACACATGAAGTGAATGCGGAAACATGTATGTGATATTCCTCTTGCAGGTCGCTCCACTGAAGTTGCAATGTCGCAGAAATACATTTCTTACTGCAAGGACCTGTGTATCACTCCATTCGCGAATGCCATTCATATTTATGCATACTTCACCAAAAAACATGTTTTAATCACATGCATTGACCGATGATGATTTCTTATGTTTATGGAGTACATTAGGACTGAGATTGCAATATCACAAGAAGTCTGTATTTACTCAAATATGAGAAGCATTACTTGGCTGCCTCAATTACCCTTTTCAAAATTTTCCATGGTTTTTATTTATTTATTTATTTTTATTTTTAGAGATAGAACTTCAAAGAATATTACAAAATAAATGTAAACTGTGTGCAATGCCCCTCTTATTGTACCTTCATTAGTTACCAAGTCAATTTAGATGAGATGTTGGGACTGTCCATCGATACCTACCATGACCTTTTGGCACAAGTTAGGAGCTTGGATTCACGTGCCAACCACCCTCTCAGGCACGTGCCCAAGAGGGTCCGGATAACCTCCCAAGCTACCAAGGCGGGCTTTCTAGAATTATTCTTCACTTGTAGGATTAATCAAGAGCAAAATAGTAGTACCAAACATGATGTCAATCAGTAGACCATTGTCAACAACAATACTCTAAATCTATTAAGCATTATTGTCAATAAGTAGACTATTGTACTTTGAAGTTTTATTGTATTTCATTTTTGTCTTGTGTTGTGCAAAAGCGTGATATTATTATTACGAGGGTCTAGAAAGTATTACATATGCAACCAGTACAAAGTGAAGTGAGATCATTACTCATTAGGATGAGAAATATAGAGAATTACATTATAGCAAAGATGCTTAATGGCTAGAAGATCTTATAGCTTACTTTCCTCTTGATATACATGAAATAACTTGATTTGTTTGGAACAAAAGGAGGAGTCATATATATTTTTTACTCTTCTGCCACTTTTGTAATTGATGTTTGTGATCGTGTTTTAAAGAGAAGGGGTAAAAATGTAAAAAAAGTGCAAACCTACCATCAAAGTAACAATTAAACAATGACAAAGAGGGTGTTTGTTTTTGCTTCTGAATGGAGTCAGAAGTCTTAATAAGAAGTGAACCACATTCTTTAGAGTGTTTTGTTTTTAGTTCTGATCAGAAACTCTACTTCTGATTGGAGTAAGCAAAATGGACGTGTTGATCACTTAGCACCGAGTAAAAAAATTATTTCAATAATAACCTTAACATAATTTTGTAATGACAATTGATGCACACCTTCATTCTCTTCACCTTCAATAATAATCTTCTTAAAAATAAGTAGGGCTAAATTTTGACAGCACACCTTCATTCTCTTCACCAAGCATTGTGGTTCTACCTACAATGATTATTGGGTATGATTTTAAGTACAATATTTACGACATAAATTTTTTCAGCTTAATGGGGGGAAATTGTCAAACAGTTCTCATTCAACACCTAAAAAAATACCTTTTAATTTTACAACTTCTAATCAGTAGCTCATTCAAAAGCCTATTCAAAACAGTTAGCTTCTAAGCGCTTAAAAAAAACAAACGCCCTCAAACTCTAACTACTAAAGACTAATTACTAACACATACACGAGCGAGACCTACACTGTTGAGTACATTAGAGTTGCATATATCAAAACTGTCTCAGGCTCTTTATCCTCATTTCTCGAATTTACAATTCTAACTTCAAATTCGGTTTTAACTTCATGCCTTTTTTTTTTTTTTACTAAACAACCGATCAAAATTGGAAGTTTTTTTACAAAACAATAATTAAGAAATATAAAAAGTGATTAGAATGACAAATAAATAAGAAATAAAAAAAAAAGTGATTAGCAATGATAATAGATTAGGGATCTTAAGTACAAAAATGGATTCAAAATGAGTGATAGAGTATAGAGAGACATCAACAGCAGGACAGCAAGAGAGATAGAGAGAGAAAGAGAGGAAAGGTTCCTCCTTTTTGATTTCAGGTGCAACATTTCCTTCATCATTCTCACCTCACCAAAAACTCTCCCATTACCATTTCGGTCTCAAAATCATCCATTGAGATCTCGCTCGCTCGCTTGTAGTAGATTCTAGGGTTTCACATAGTCGGTGATTCAATCGAATCGGTTCGATTTCAGCGATCACATCAACAACGAAAAGAGTGAGTGATTTAGATCCGGAGAGGAGGGGAAGCCATGGATGCGATAGAGGAGCTCTCGCAACTCTCCGATTCGATGTTGCAAGCGAAAGCTCTTCTTACCGATGAGGACGTAGATGAGAATTCCCCATCCAAGAGGGTCTCTAGTTTCCTCAATGTTGTTGCCCTTGGCAATGTTGTAAGTCTCGTTTCGTTTATTTTTGGGTTCATTTCGCTTTGTATCGTATTGTATTGTATCTGATTTATTTGTTGATGAATGCTACTGTTGGATCCGGTAAGGATCTGAATGCAACTGTTATAGGATTTGTAGTTAGGGTTTGGATTTTTGTAGAAATGATGAACCCCTTTGCAGAAAATTAGTGGCAGTCTTAATTAGCTAGTTTAAAAATTTGAACTTTATTGGGCTTGTATTGCCATTCTGTTCATCAAATCACTGTTATAATTTAACTCTGTTGTTTGAGGAATCAGATATCTAAATCTAAACTGTGTGGTATCTATTACTTTGTGGGGTAGAGTGTTTTTCTTTTTTTCTTTTGTTAGATTTTTAGGCCCTCAAAATTGTGCCGTAACGGGAAAGCTCAAAAGCTAAATTTGGATGTTATTTGAGCTTTAAGAGTTCATTTTCATGCTCCAATTGATGGCCCAAAGTCTAATGACCAATGGCTATTTTTAAAACTGCGAGTGTAAAAGTTTAAAACCCACACGCGCAAGAATTTTATGGCAAGACAGCTCTGCGTGTGAAATTTATTTTAATCAGCCAATTGGAGTGTACACACCCTAAACCTCAAATTAATCCATACTTTTGAGTTTGAGGTTGAATAATCCAGTGGAGATGCTTTTGGGTGGCAATATTGCTAATGGATTCTTCTCTAGAGATGAGTTGACAAGATTCACCCATTGCTAGATCAGAGGGGGCATAACAGACCAAAGAGGATGTGGTTGATGGAATCTCTTTGAAGTAGCTTCCAATATTTTCTTGCAATGAACTACATATTGGGGATTTGGGGTATATTAATAAAAAACTGTTGAATGAGTTTAACAGGAAGGCTTTTAGCATTTTTAGTTTCTGGTTTGAAGAATGCCTAGTTCTCGTGGGTGGGTATGTGGGGTCCTAGACTCCTAGTCGTTGATATGTTTGTCAGGGTTGGATAAAACCAATACCAAATGTGGTGTTACTTTGTGGTTTAGGTGACTTAAATGTGATGATATTTCTAGTGAAGAAAAAATAAACGAAGTGGTTGACATGAAATTCATGAAGGCTTTGATTTTAGTTTTTATACATTGTTGGAGTAGTTAAGTTTACTTGGGCCACTGAGATTGGCTATGTTCAAGCTGGATTTATTGTCCTATTTTTCCAAATAAGGAAACATTCCTAGGGCTATTTTGAGCCATTCCATTTATGATGGATCTTTGGGAAAAGGATGTTAAATTGGTGAACCTCATTCAGATTTGATGCAAATGTTTTAACTTCTTAGTTCTTATTAGGCTCAATATGGAAGGAGGATTATTTGCAAGATTTTATAGATCATTTTGGTCTCTTCCAAGTTCATAGTGGTAAAATGTAGGAGTGCTAGAACAAATATATCTATGCCCAGTGGATCATTTATTTAATTTTGTATAAACTAATGCAGTCATTTGATTGAGATAACATACAGTAAACTTCATCCGATCATCTCCTGGTATAACAAACAATTGGTGTACCAACGATTAATGCAGACAATGTAAGAAAAGCCTCAAATGTGATGGGTGGTCATAGCTGGTTGATAAAGAAATGATATATCACAATCTATGAATGTATGGGAGTGATTATGGAATGCTTAAATGTGGATTTTCTTGTATCGGTTTGTGTTCTCAGCAACATTCCCTTTCCTGAAGGATCCCCCACCAGCCACCACACACCCAAAGAAAAAAAAGAGAAGGTTAATTGGATGAAAGCATCTAGTTTTTTTTTGTCAAATCAGTCTTACTGAAAAAAGAAAAGAAAAAGATCAGTGATTAATATATTCATGTTGGAAGCACTTGGAAAAATATTGAAGATCACACTGATTAATATCTCCTCGAGGTTTGCTATTTTAGTGTTAACAATTGTTGGGCGATGTTTTCAAAGTCTCATGATTGCTTCAATCTCGCAAATGGTAGGGGTGAGTTGAGTGACAATGGTGTCGTGTTGAATTAGGTCACATATATATATTTTTTAAATCAGTCAAACAAAGCAACCAATCTGTTAATACACAACCAATGTGAGTGAGAAGCTCACAAGGCAGTAGAGATACAAGAAACAAAACAAACTCTCCCATTCAAACATAAAAACATGAAACTCAACCCTAGAGTTTATTCCCTAAATATAACCCCCAAGCCACACCAGGGCTTTGATGTCTTTACAAACAGTCAAATAATCTCTCATAATACCATTAAAAATCCAGAGCTTTCTTTCCTTAGAAATGGCCCATACGCCTACCATCAGAGCCTTTTTCATAACCAAGCTGCTAAAACCAAGCTCCTTTAGAAGAACAAGCCTCTCTGCTCCAATTGGTAACCGATTGCAGACCACAGTAGGCTCTGGGGACAGTAGTGGAGGCTTTAGAGCAAATGATCTGCCACACTTCCCTTGAAAATCTGCAAGATGTGCCTCAACAACTCCTCATTAGCTTCACATAAGTTACATCTATTGGGGATATGAGGACTCTTCTAATTAGGTCTCTATTGTTAGAAGGTCTACCATGGTTTGTTGTAAAAAAAAAATTCCCTCGTGGAGGATTCTCTTTAATCCAGAGGAACTTCTTACCACAGACTGATGGGAAAATAGCTTTGTCTGCCAATGCATACTTCTCCAAGACTTGTTTTCTCTATCTGATTTCCTCTGAAAAAGAGCTCATTTGTCATTCCACCTCTGAACGATCTGTGAGGATTTCGATCACATGTTGTTACGTCTTAACCCATACTCGAACCTTTTCAAAATCATCAACACAAATCCGACCTAAGCAGGGTGTGTGGTGTTAACCCATTTTTGGTGCATTATGTACTTCATCTAATAAGTTAGGCATATTTTTACATGGAAATGACAACATTTACTCGGACTAAAGTTATAAAGATAATTAATAACACTACTAACTTATACAACAACCTATATATATATATATATATATATATATATATATATATATATATATATATATATATATATATATATATATATATATATATATAGGAGTTGATCTCCGGGAAGGGAAGCTTTATGAGAGAAAGGAGGAAAAGTATGTATGTATCTGGGGACGGGGGCTATGTATGTAGAAAGGGATCAGTTTCTATCCATCCATCCGGAGACTCACGTTGGAAACCAAGTAAGTAAATTCAGGTAGTGTCTAAATAACAATATATATATTGTCTAAGGTTCCATCCTTTATTCCCTTATCCCCCTCCTACTCCAAAATGTTACCCCCCTCCTACTCCAAAATGCTGCCGGCAGGGTGTAAACCCGAGACATGGAGTACAAAACACCACGTTGGTAATGAGATGTAGATATAGTAAGGAGATGTACCAACTGAGATGTCTACAAATCTTAATATATTCAAATGAGTTATATTTGGATTTTCATAAGGGTACATTAAGTATAATACATAATTAAGTAAAAATGGTAGCGAGTATGTAGATATAGTAAGGAGCTGGAAAGCTTGTGGAGGCTGGTAATGATTGGAGTGGGTGGCTTACTACACATCCAATTTAGCCTTGTCCTACATCCAATGTCTGTCTAGGTGCTAAAAGGTGTGGAATACATCCTTGGGAAATGAGACAAAATTTACGTTTTGGCATGATAAATGGTCTGGCTCAGTGACCTTCAAAGATAGGTTCCAAGACTATTCTCATTGTCTTTGAATAGCCATGGGTTAGTGCAAGAGTTTGATAACGAGGGGGTTGGTGAAATCTCCGCCTAGGCAAGATCTTAATGAATTGGAAATGGATGAGGAGGGGGCTATGATGGATAAATATTGCATTAATGGTGCTAAAATCAATCAATGATAGCACTAGCACTGATTGGAAATGGGCTTGTTTTTGGTATCTTCATTGAATAAACCTTTCGTTGATTAGAGACCACCGGGATCAAGGTCTAATTTCCCCTTGTCATTAGTGTCACAAAAAAATTGCTTACTAAAAAATGTCATTTTTCCCATGGATGGTACCATGGAACCAAATTGCTACTTAGGATGTCCGGGCTAATAGGGTACAAAGGTGGATGAGTTGTGCTATGTGTGGTAGTGAATGGGAATCCCAGTGTCATCTCTTTCCTGATGTGGTTTCACACATATATACCCGATTCGCTCAATCCCCTTGCAAATTTTGAAGTGAGCCGCGTGTACCGATTTGTAGTACGATTCTCGACCTGATTCAGTGGATTTCAATATCACATTTGAAGTAAGGGTAGTTGGCTCCTTGAACACTTGTTTTTATTATTTTATTAGTTCATTCACTTATTAAAGAGTTCGATGTTTCCAAAACATCTTTGAATTCCCAAAATCTTCAAGATTATCATAATTTGATCACTTCATAAGTATCATGTATTAAGTTCACATTTCTATATTCATACTTTTTTATAAGATATTTTACATATATTGAATATATCATACCTAAATCCATACTGAATTAAAATAATGCACGAATTGTGACCCCAATAGCGTACTAAGTCTACCTCTCCCTTCGAATTTTGTACCATCGAAACCAGCATACTACAAATCCGTTTCTGTTCCACATACCCTCTCGTTCCCTGTACCAATTCAAATCATTTTCATTCTGCTTGCACAGTTACATTAGGCATCTCTAATTATTTTCTAGAGGAGACAAAGGTGTTATGGTATAATACTGTTTGGTAATTTGGCAAGAAATAAATAAATGAATCTTGAGGAGGCTGTGTCCACAAGGGATTTTGATGCTTGTATGGCTTTTGCTTAGGTACACGTGGTGTGCTCATTTTTGTTCAAAAGTTGATTACCATTGAGCGGAATACAAAAACACATAAAAATGGTATGTAGAAAACACAGAAAAAGTTTGTATTGACAAAGCTTGAAAAATTGAGGAACTAGTCTTTATTCATTTCTGCCGAAATAAGGATGACAATACAACTAGTTATTAGCAAGCCCAGCTTAACCACAAATAAACCTAACGCTATGTAGGAGTCCTAATTTAACAACTTGTGGTGTTCAAGCCCACAAATAAATAGAAAATCCTAAAGGTGGTGGCTTCCAAGACTTTCTTAATAATGGGAGTTCCTTCTTTTGGTTCAGTAACTTATCGGTGTTTTTGTGGCCTTGGGCCTATGTATTTTTCATGCATAACCTGTTAAGAGTATAATAATCTTATTACATGTATCTCCTATCTGGTCAACTCCCCAAATTGGTTATGGAAAAAAAGGGTTTGCTATGGCAATTAATAAAAAAGCTTCAGTTTACAATTTTTCCCATGCGAAACTTTTAACAACTGCATACAGATTTTGTAGTTAGAGTATAAAATATTAAGTGGTGCTCAGCCCCAACACCACCTCAAAAAAGTAATGTCGTAATCATACTGCATGGTAATGAGAGTCAGGTTCTAATTATTTCAAACTCCGCAAATGATCCTAGAAAATTCAGAGTTTCTTCGTATGTGAGATAAAGACAAACTCCTACATGGAAAATGCAGTTCTTTTATAGAAAGAAAGAGAAAGTAAGTTTTTTTTTTCTTTTCTTTGAAGCCCATTGGAGGGTACGATGGATGAGGAATCATAAATGATTTAATCCTCGCATGTTCTGATTGGCATGGGTAACCAAAGGTAGTTTCGGTTTCATTGGAGATGTCACAGAGAGAGCATACCTCTGTCTTGATTTGGTGCTTGTGATGCAAGGATACGTGAGTCACCGCCTAGCTATCAGGCTATACTGCGATCCACATGAAACCCACCCGAGTTTGTTTTCTGCTGCCACTGGCTGGCCGCAGTGGAAACACAATATCCTGGCCCCTTCTAGGGAACCGGCCCAAGATTGTTCAGAGGGGCTTAATATCCTGGCCCCCACACGTGCCACACAACATATCTCTTTAAAATTTTCAGTATCTATGGGCCAGGTCCTTGCTTCAAAGTTCAAACATTTTTGCATTTACTGATGTTGAGCTCTCACCTGAGGGACTTTCTTGATGTTAAAGCTGTTAAAAGGATGTGCATTCTCTTATATCCCTGGTCAAATGATAGTTTAACTACATTTTTTGATTGATAAAAAAAAAAGAAAATGAAAAACACTAAATTCTGTACATGACACGTCTATTTTATTTGATTTTCTTCCTTTATCTGTCATGCAGTTTGAGGGTTATACTGTTGATATTGTTTAGATCTTAATTATCTGTTAATGATATCCATGACAGGGTGCTGGTAAATCAGCAGTATTGAATAGTTTGATTGGACATCCAGTACTCGTGAGTTACACCAACACCTGTCCCCCTTCTTGTTTGGAATCTCTTGTTTCTTAAGATTATTCTTGATTTGGGAATGTTGTGTACTTTGTCCAGCCGACGGGAGAGAATGGTGCAACTCGAGCTCCCATTAGTATAGATTTACAAAGGGACACTTCCCTTAACAACAAAACGATAGTTTTGCAACTTGAGAATAAATCTCAGAATGTTTCTGCAAGTGAGTCCTCTCAACAATATCACTATTTTGATTATGTAAAAAGGGTCTATTCCGGTATACATGTCTGAAAGGGATTTTAGTTGCATTCACATTAATTTGTGATATTTATATCCTTTTTTATTTTATATTTATATTTTTCCCAATGTGATGAGTATTCTTCATATGCATTTTTTGGCATGTCTTAGGTGGTCTTCGGCATTCTCTGCAAGACAGACTTAGCAAAGGTGCATCTAGCAAAGTGGGGCGTGCAGATGAAATATACTTAAAGTTGCGTACTAGTACAGGTTGGTACATGAGATTCCGTGCTTGTGTTTTTTATGTGGCCTTGAGTGCATGCATATGATAATAGAATTTCATTAGATGATGCATATTTTCTTCTTATATGTGAGTCTGGATCCACCTAATGCGAAGCATCTTCTCGTTACTCATCTACCCTTCTTTGGGAATATTTGTTTATAATAAAGATGTAGGGCATCCATATTTCTTGTGGATGCACTATGTCCAACTTGCTTTGTTTCATTTTTATTTTTTTGCAAACCCAAGAGAAAAATTAAAATTGTCAGATTTTTCTAAAGTATCTTTTGAGAACCAATTGTTCCTCCCGAGTTAAATCTTGTCAATTGGATAAAAGCCCTTGCAATGGACCATTTAATTGATAAGGTTTTCCATAATTCAATGTTATTTGGTAAAAAAAAGGTTAATTAGCGATACCCCCTATTACAAATAGGAAACTAATGATGACCCCCCTAGATATCATAAATTAGTGTTGCCACTGACAATCACTGTTGGTTGACTTTGGTGTCGTCTAGGGCAACGCTAATTCATATCGAGGGGGGTCATCGCTAGTTTCTTTTTTAAATTGGAGGGGGGGGGGGGGGGGGGGGGGTATCATAATTAACCCTAAAAAACATTTAAACAAGGAATGACAAAGAAGGCAAGCCCACAAGTTTGATTCAAGTAGCCTTTTTGCTTCTAATGGTGACCTGGACTTGAACAAGATGTGATAGTTGGAAAGTAATGTGTCAACCATTTCAAGTGTGACATCCTTTTTATGCATGATTCCGCATGGTTCTAAGCAGACTGTCTTTGTGGTTGCCATACAAAATGTCGTAACCTTTCTTAGTTGCTTGTTGTGAGGTCTGCATTCATTTTGCTCCATTTATTTTGACATCCTTTTTATGCTTCTTGTTCATAATTGCATCTTGGATTTTGATGGAAACACATCATATTTGCATGGATGTTTACACTGTGGATTCGAGTTAGTTGAACATTTGACAAGGTCCCCATTTTCTACCTTTATGATGTTTTAATTGAGATCCTCTATCAGTGGGTTCTAGTTATTGGTGGTTGTTTTGTACTCGTTGGCATATATATACCCTAATTAATTTAGAATTGTATAAATGTTATTATCTCGTTTTTGTTTATTGTTCATGTCTACATACTCTACTTTTTTGCTTTTGCTAAAAAAATGGCATCATGGGTTTAGACTACATTTACTCTCGAAGGCACTTTACAGTTCACACACTACTATATTACAATCAGAGGAGCTGTAATGGGTTAAGGGGATGGCAGAATTGAAGTTTTCTATGGGTTGGACATGTGTTGAGCGCCAATAATGAGGTTACTACCTTCCTGATGACCACAAGGCGTCATATTTTCAACTAGAAAAGTTTAAACAATTATGATTGGATTCACGAATACTTATCATTTTTTTTAAATGCATACCACGGTCAAGAATTGCCCATTTTTGGGTTGCCAGTCACCCCCTTAGATTTGATTGAAATAGAGAAAGTAGTGGATAATCTCTGAGAAAAGGTGCAGATCTATGTGAGAAGTGATCCACATAGTTCTTGATGTAATAGCTACACACACTAAGAGGAATACATAAGATAATTAAATGACCTTGTCACATGTATTTGCATAGTTGCATAGGACTGTAGTGTTGCTTGCACAGTTTGCTACATGTAATTTGTTTTGTGCTTTTGAACTGTTTGTTTGTTGAAGTAGCATATTTTGTTATGTGATTTTTAAATTATTTGCGTGTTGAAATAACATAGTTTGGTTCACCTGACTTGATCTTGTTCACAGCTCCACCTTTAAAATTGATTGATTTGCCTGGTCTGGATCAAAGAATCATGGATGATTCACTGGTGGGTAGAAATATTTTCCCTTCTATTATCATCGGTAAAAAAAATGCTACAGGTATCATCATGAAATGATTGATGCTTCCTGATGTATTCTTTGCCGCTCATTGTTTTTCTAGCTCAGGTGCTTTAACTGTTATTGAGTGTTTCCCCCCTTTTCAGGTTAATGAATATCTTGGCCGCAATGATGCCATATTATTAGTTGTAGTACCTGCTTCGCAGGCACCAGAAATATCTTCATTGCGAGCCCTCAGATATGTTAAGGAGTATGATTCAGATGGTTGGTCTCTTTGCCTTTCTCTTTTAAGGAATATTAGTTGCGTAACTTATCTTAAAATGCTTTTTAAACTGAAGAGCTTGTTCAAGAGCTTGTCTTCTTCGTCTTCCATATTCTTTCGTTTCCCTTTTGAAAACTAATATCCTTATGCTTGGTCACAGGTACCAGAACTATTGGTGTCATTAGTAAAATTGATCAAGCAGCTTCAGACCAGAAAAGCCTTGCTGCTGTTCAGGCTCTGCTTAATAATCAGGGACCACGAAATACTTCAGATATCCCTTGGGTTGCTTTAATTGGCCAATCTGTATCTATAGCTTCTGCTCAATCTGGATCTGTCGGCTCAGATAATTCTTTGGAAACTGCTTGGCGTGCTGAGAGTGAAAGTCTGAAATCCATACTGACTGGAGCACCTCAGAGCCAGCTTGGAAGAGTAGCTTTGGTAGATATCCTAGCTTCCCAGATTCGGAATCGCATGAAAATCAGTCTTCCCAACCTCCTTTCCGGGTACATACTCTTTCAAGCTGTTCCTGTACAACTACTTGGGCTATGTTTGATTGCTCGGGTGTGAAACTCACAGAACCTTGCTGAGGTTGACTTCTAGGGAAGTCAGTTCTTCTTTTATTTATTTATTATTTATTATTTTTTAATATAGATTTATACATGTCAGTTTTAATATCGGTTCCTTCCTGTCATTTGCCTGCGATGCTTCCGTGGGATCTGAGTTGAAATGAAACAACACATACCCAATTGTTTCTACAACCAACTTGAAAATGGGGTGAAATCAATGCTTATGTAGTCGCATGCGCTAAAGGAGCTTGTCCGGGGCACCTAGTACCTTGGGCTTGGTTTTGTTAGGCTTTTGGAGGAATTTTATTCGCCTGTATATACACATCAGTTTTACAAGTAAATTTGACACAGATTTAACTAAATCGTGAAATCCAAAGCACCATCCATATTCCTAATCCAATAGCAAACGTCAAAACAACAAGTCAAATGACAACAACCAACAACAAACATAAATCGAAACATTCAAAGCAAGTCAAACCTGAAGCAACCATTAACCATAGAAATCTAAACATAAAACAAATTGTTTAAAGGACCTCAGCATCCTCAAAATCAATCCCATCATCTTCATCTTCACCACCAAGTGTTATGGTGGTGTAGGCTCAGTCGGAGGAGAGAGATCAGTGTGGTGGAGGAGAAGTTGCAATCGCAACTCTATGCTGCTATTGTGTGATTTGCTATCGAAGGGGATGGAGGAGAAAGGACTTTGACATGAAAAGTCTGTTGACTCTGATTTTGATAAATTAAAAAAAAATAGAAGACCTGTAGTCTAAGGTGAGTGCTCGAGACCACAACCAACACATGCCTCGCCTTGGGTGGTATTGATCTCCTATGCAAGCAGCCCTCCTAGGCAGTGTCCGAGACTACATAGAACAACACTTAGATTGACTTAAGGCCCTAAGGTGACACGCTTCAGTTGTTTCTTCCTTTTCTTTGGAAGTGTGAAGGGATGATTATATCCCAGTATCTACCTAATATGAACATTTAATTGGTGATCAAGAATCAGTACTCAATGAACACAATCCTTGAAGGTAAAGTTGATATGAAGCTCACGGAGGGAGGATGGTATTTCGAGGGAATTCATGCATCTACACATCAGTTTACCTGGTAGAGTGGGAGGTCTAGGGGTCTGTACAGCGTGCTGTGTGGAGAGGGACTATGTTGCATTGCCTCTTCCCAAGAACGACATCTCATATCAGACATGGATGTGTCTCAACCGATTCAGAGTACTGTCACTTAAAACTTGTGTTGAATCGATTCAAATGATTAAGGAAAAGATCTCACTGTTATGGTGTTTATGTGGGGGGTGGTAAAACATGATATGAACATTGATGTTGTATGTTAATTTTCCTATTATCAGTAAATATATTAAAATGTTATTTTGGTGCTGTACCTACGCATATCTGTATCCTAGTATTTTAAGATTTATTTCGCTTCTCTGTATTCTATCCGATGAGTTATGACACTTGTGTTTGTATCCGTGCTTCCTACGGTGCAAGTCTAAAAAAAGAAAAGAAACTGTACTAGTTTTTTGGGCCTAACACCATTTGGTTTCCCACTTTTTTAGATTTTATTTTCGTCATTTGTGCTTAAATCCTTTTAGATATATAGCAATATTATTTTAGTTTATTTTAATATGATTTTTAATGACAGATCTGAGTGTAATGTATTAAATTTTGTTAACATCACGTGATGATAAATTTCATTTCTTTAATGATCTGGAACGCGTGGTTTTCTTCTTTTCATGTTGCAGTTGCTTCAAGGTTGTATACAATTGATCCATTTATCTTATACCATTGTGATCATATCTTGTACAGATTGCAGGGAAAGTCCCAAATAGTTAGTGATGAATTAGCAAGACTTGGTGAACAAATGGTTCACAGTGCTGAAGGTACAAGGGCTGTTGCTTTGGAGCTTTGTCGCGAATTCGAGGATAGGTTTCTTGGGCACATTGCTAGCGGGGAGGTGGGTGTTTTTTTCTAGACTAGATGAACATGCTTGCTAATGAATTACACACAAGCACTATCATAGGGCACATTGCTAGCGGGGAGGTAGGTGTTCTTGGTAACAACATTTGTTTTATGTATCATGAAACATGGCTTGCAATGCATTGCTGAATGAATGCTACTCTATATTATTAGGATAGAGAATGAATTTTCAAATATATGGGTGTTGTGTTTTTGTTCGTTTTGTTGTCAGCACTAAGCGCCTCCCCTCCCTCTTTTTTAGGAACAAACATCTTTGACTTCAAACAACAAAAAAAGTTACTGTCATTGTCCATCTCAATATTTTAGTCTTTCATATTCTTTGAAAATCTTTGCATTAATTTCTCAAACATAATCAGATTCCATTTGTTTTTACAGACCCAGATTTTGTGCCTATATCTTTTTAGTTTCTACTTTTGTATTTCATTTGTTTTATTTTCGTAAACCTTATTTTATGCAAAAACCTGATTTAATGTCTAAGTGGATAGAAGCTTGTCCTTTTTATTTTTGTTTAATTGGCTTTTGAAATATTGAGTATTTGCTATCATTTTTAATGCGAGCTCTTTTGAAACATTCTACGACAAGCTCTACTTTGATCATGGCTCACTAGATTGACTAGCACTATTTTGTTTGCAATTCAGCAACTTCTATCAAAATAGAAACTTTAACTACGCTCTCGTTATCATGAATTTGTAGAGGCTAATAAGTTTTCCTTTCAGGGTAGTGGTTGGAAAGTTGTTGCCAGCTTTGAGGGAAGTTTTCCTAACAGAATCAAACAGCTTCCCTTGGACAAACATTTTGACATAAACAATGTCAAAAGGGTATGCTTTCCCATTGTTTTCTAATTAATGTTCTTTTTATTGCCTAAGTGAGGTCTTAACAATGTCTGTAAAATTTTATTTCTTCACTCAACCAGATAGTGCTAGAAGCTGATGGTTACCAGCCGTATCTTATATCTCCCGAAAAAGGCTTGAGATCTCTAATAAAAATTGTCTTGGAGCTAGCAAAGGAGCCATCGCGTCTCTGTGTGGACGAGGTAATTCTACAAATTCAACATTGAACTTTCTCATATCCGTATGAATTTATCTGCCTCACAGTTTTCTAAACAAACCAACGTGTATGGAAGGGACATGATCTTCTTTTTTAGGTTGCATGAGACATCAGCTTGGTATGGCTATTACATTCTATTTTTGAAGGCCCTCTCGCCTTTTAGCAAGATTATGTGTGAATTGCATTTGTAATTTCATATGGGAGTTGAGTTCACAGGTTTTGATGAGGGACAAAAGAATTTGTTGTTACTAAAAAAAAGTGAGGCATGCAAAAGTAGATCCTAATATTGTAGGATACTTCTCTGTCATACATTCCCTATAATGTTTTGGATGGTTATTGAAACAGGTGCACCGGGTATTGGTTGATATAGTTTCTGCAGCGGCAAATGCTACTGCTGGCCTTGGAAGGTATCCTCCATTTAAGCGAGAGGTAAACATGCCTTGATATGTCATTCAGTTTTTATCACTGCCTTTTAGTGATATATTACCTATTTTGAATTTCATGCGGTCCTTTAAACTCTATCTACATACTCTTAGATCGTGGCAATTGCAACCACTGCATTGGAAGTGTTTAAGAATGAAGCAAAGAAGATGGTTGTAGCACTAGTTGATATGGAACGTGCTTTTGTTCCTCCACAACACTTCATCCGTTTGGTGCAAAGGAGGTATGCTGATATGGTAAACTTCTTTTATGATGTTTTGAATTTAGCAGGATGCACAAGTATTTGCTTAAGTGCTGAATGTCATCTATTTTGCATTTTTTTAGCTGGACTTCATGGTCTAGGTTTGCCAGTTAAAACCTCGGAATCCTATTTGATGTTTATTTGTTACTACTTCCACCAATGTTTTACTTCAAAAGTTGTATTATTGGAGTCTGCATGATCTCTGAATTGCTGCGTATCATGAGATTGTTTGAGTCTTTTTTCAACCATTTCTTGTTTCTTAGTTCTGATTTCGTTCCGCTATTTTCTCTTGAAATTGTTTAATCATCTCAACTTAGTTTGTTTTTTGTAGACATAAAATCAAGCACATGTGAGTGACTAAAAGAATATGCCTTTTAGTTGCTTCTTTTAATCACTTTTAAGGACTGTAAATTACATGCCTGAGGTCGATAATGGAATTAAGTAATGTTTATATTGGATTGATGAAAAAGCTACTTACAATGTAATTAATGCAAGAGAAGTGCAGCCTGTGACCAACAACTTAGTTTGTTTCTTGGACACACATACACACATGCTCACATGTCTGTTTGTCTGTCTGCTTTCTGTGGGGATCTCAGATAGACAATTGTTGTCACAGGCTTATGAACTGTATCCAGCGCTTTCCTTTGTTTTTCCCTAATCTCGTGCACTTTATCTTCAAGTAGGATGGAGAGGCAGAGGCGCGAAGAAGAACTAAAAGGTCGATCTTCAAGAAAAGGACAGGATGCAGAGCAATCTATTCTAAATAGAGTACGGGATCTGGAGCCATTTCCCACTTGATCCAATAGAATAGTGCATTATAATTTTATATTACACCACAAAGCTTGGTATAAAGTGCCATTGTCAATTAGGCTCTGTTGGTAATTAATAATTATATGTTTCACTATTCCTTGTAGGCGACGAGTCCTCAAACGGGAGCTCCACAAAGCGGAGGAAGCCTGAAGTCCATGAAAGATAAAAATCAGCCAGAAAAGGATGGACAAGAGGGGCCTGCTTTGAAAACTGCTGGACCCGGGGGGGAGATAACAGCAGGTCTGTGTGGATGTCGTTATGTGCTTTGGTGCTTGATATGTTTTGGTGGCTGTGTTTTGGATCCCATGCTTTGTTTTTAATAATGGCTCCGAGAAAGAATTATTTGGTATTTGACATGTCAGTTATTTAATAGTGAGGTTATTCTTTGGGTTCTAACATGTGAAAGTTAATTCTGCTAGTGGTTTAGGCTTTTGTTTTGCTTCATTGGCATATTTACTTATCTTTGAACTTTGATGTGTATTTGAAGGGTTTCTATTGAAGAAAAGTGCAAAAACTAATGGATGGAGCAGGCGATGGTTTGTTTTAAATGAAAAAACTGGCAAGGTAATTTATAAAATTTCATATGCTCTTAGTTAGTTCTTTCATGTGCTTGGCATGTGTTGTTTTTTGGAGTTTATGGTGAACACCCATTCATGTTATATGTTTATGTCCATTTGCTTCAAGGTTTTTAGAGTAGGGAACACTTTCTCTAAGGAGTTAGGAGTGCCTTCAGATGGTGATGTCATCGTTTTTATTTGTGCTGTAATTGATGTGAAAGGGATTTGTTTTGACTTCAATTCCCGTTTTGCAGCTTGGATACACAAAAAAGCAAGAGGAAAGACATTTTCATGGTGTTATTAATTTAGAGGTATGGTTTGTTATTATTGAGATAGATTTTGTGTTGGTTTATTTTAATTTTTTCCAGCTAGTTCATGACTGGGCTTTTCATCTCGGATACTTACAGGCACAGGCTGCAAAGTCTCAAGTTGATTTGTGTTTAATAAGAGAATATTGTTTGTGGATTTTGACCTCTTCGGAAATAAAGTTATTTGGATTTTGGGAATGCGGTGCATTATTGCATTTCTCTTTATACATAATATTTGGATATGTTATAATAATAATATTATTATTATTGATTATTAATATTATATTTTTGCACAAGTTAATTAGACTGACCTTCCTACCGATCTCCCATGATGAACACTTAGTCAAAGGTATTTTGAAGCATCAAGTATCGGTTCTGCACCGATGGTGAAAATTGTACGATGGGGAAAAATGTAAACAAAACACGTAATTGAACCTCAATTTCAGATTTCAATTCATACAAAATTACTAGTGGGGTCCTAAGCGATGTTGGTTCTGGTCAGAACTTTTTATTTCATTACACAAAATATATTATATATATTTTAGTTCTTAAATACTCTCTAAACAGAAGTTGGATTGATGTGGATAGTGTCATTAGATCTTTTGTTAGACTTTCAGATGCTTTTGGTATATCATTTGATTGAAAAGATTCATTTTACAGGAGTGTAATCTAGAAGATATTTTAGAAGATGAAGAGCCTCCATCAAAGAGTTCCAAGGATAAAAAAGCCAATGGACCAGATGCTGGGAAAGGAGCCAGCCTTATGTTCAAGATAACTAGCAAAGTCCCATACAAGACAGTTTTAAAAGGTCTGTATTTCAAAATTTTAATATGGAATTTTTGAAAGATCTATTTCATTACATTTGTTTCATGTCATATTACCTTATTCGTTTGATGTTGCAGCGCATAGTGCTGTTCTCTTGAAGGCTGAGAGTCAAACTGAGAAAGCTGAATGGGTGAACAAGATAAGAAGTATTATACCTTCTACGGGTGTCCAAGGGAAGGGGGGATCTGAATCTGGTCTTCCCATGCGACAAAGTCTTTCTGATGGTTCTCTTGTAAGTTTTGCAAGATCCCATTAGTTGTTTACTGCTAATTTTTTTATGGTTCTCAAATGCCTTTTTTCCTAGTTCATTAAAAACTTACTCTATGCTGCGTTATGTATGTGTACCTAGCTAAGATTTGTGTGAATTGGATTACACAGTTGTGCTGAAGTTATTATTTGATTTGATCGAATCCCAGTGATTCCGAGAAATCACTAAAGTTAATGGTTAATTTATTAGCTGTTCATTGCATCTCTCTCAATTACTCACGTGTGAAATGTTAATTTATTAGCAGTTCATACTATAAGGAAAATGTGGCTAACTTGCTATTCTTCAGGATACAATGGCTAGAAAACCTGCAGATCCAGAAGAAGAGCTCAGGTGGATGTCTCAGGAAGTGCGTGGTTATGTTGAAGCTGTTCTCAACAGTCTGGCTGCTAATGTTCCAAAAGTAAGTGTTCAAAATAAAAAGTATGTTTTGTTTCCTCTTTTCTGTGGTTAATATAAGGTCTTCAAATTTTGTATGTAGGCAGTGGTTCTTTGCCAAGTGGAGAAAGCCAAGGAAGACATGCTTACTCAGCTATACAGCTCAATTAGGTCTGTATCAGCTTTACTGAAGCAGTCAAATGTAATATTTCCTTTGTGCTATTTTGACTCACTGTTTGGCTGTTGCAGTGCCCAAAGCTCAGCTAGGCTTGAAGAGTTGCTCCTCGAAGATAAGAACGTAAAGCATAAGAGGGAACGTTATCAAAAACAGTCGGACCTCCTTTCAAAACTCACACGACAGCTTGGCATCCATGATAATCGAGCAGCTGCTGCCTCTAGCTGGTCTAATGGTGATGGTGGTGGTGGGGGGGCAGGTGATTTTTCTAACAATTACATACTATATTTTGTAATCTTGATACTATACGAAAAGGTTGCTTTTGTAGATACATGCAGATATGCACACTTTTATAACTGTGTGCGCGCGCGCGTGCGTGCAACTTCAAATGATTCGCAATAATTATAAAGTACATAGGCTAAGAATTTATTGGTCTTTGCCTATTAAGTTTAATGTGTTGATGGACTGGCTTAGACAGATCATGCTCAATTTCATTCCAATACTGAAACTAGTGCTATTTTGCAGAGAGCAGCCCAAGATCCAGTAGTGCAGGTGCAGGTGATGACTGGAGATCAGCATTTGATGCAGCAGCAAATGGTCGGGCTGATTACAGTAGATCTAGCAGCAGATCTGCTAGTAGCAATGGTCATAGCCGACGGTACAGTGACCCAGATGATGGCCCAAGCTCTAATTCTGGCAGCCGCCGCACTCCAAATCGTTTGCCGCCTGCGCCTCCACAATCGAGTTCCTCAGGATATAGGTACTAGAAAATCCTTATTTTTCTGTCATCGGCTGATATATCTTCCATTCTTGGTGGTTGTGTGATGTGCTTCTCTACTCAACCCCTCATGATTTTGAGCATATGTTGGATTAAGGATTCTTGTTATAATATAGAGCAGAGGAAAGGGTGGTTGTGTGTACATAATAAGATTGCATTTTCGACATCTCTTCCTCTTAGACCATTGGGTTTCTAAATTCTGTTTTGAATCTGTGTTAACCAATACCCCCTTCCACCCTTTCCTGTTTGATTCTGTAATTCAAGGGTGTATTATTTTTTCTCCCCGCTTATAACCTATTCAGATACAAAATATGTTTGTTTGTATTGATCATTCCCATCTCATTTTTTATTTTCATTTTTTTCCTGTTGCTTTGTTAGAAAGGGAATAGAAAAGAATAAAGACTTTCTTCATAACCAGTTATTTGTCTGGTAGAAATAATTAAAATCCTTATAAAACGAGCTACGATTGTTTTATAATTATGCACATCTCTCGAGTTCGTTTGACTCATTTTGATGTTTGTTTGGAAATAGAAAAAAAAAAATGGTGAAAATAATCATTGTCTAATTACATTTTTTGTTACCAGTCTATGAGTTTTAAGCTCAAAATCAACTGTAATGTATTCCATGGACATTTGATTCCAATCGATGTACACAATAAGATTATCAACTGCTATCTCGATGTGAAAGTCCATGACATTTTGATACCACAACCCCTTTATTTTTTGGATGTGTTGAAGGACACCTCAATATAAATCGTCTCTCACCCACTATTCATATTATTCTCCATTTTTTCTTCCCTCTTCACAGAAAGTAGCAACATTATGCTGCCACCACCTTTGGTCGCACCACCACACCATGCTCGCCACGGCCGGCAGTACCACCACACCACCACCTTCCTCTCTCCTTCTTCTTATTTGTTGTTCGTTTTCTCTTCTCTTCTTTTCCATCGATGACGCTTCTTCCTTGGCTCCATCTCTTCCTTTCTTTTTCTTCTCTTCTATTTTTTTTTTTTTTGCCCTCGAGCATATTCCTGTGAATGGGGAACCGTCACTCGCAAGAATCTACTCTAGGACAATAAAAATAAAAATAAAAATAATAAAAATAAAAAATTAGAGGGGACGAAGAAGAGGGGAATAAGAGGAACATAAAGATGAAAAAAAAAGTGTGACCAGCGGCGGTGGGGCGGGGTGAGGGGTGCAATGGTGATGTTGTTCCCTATGAGAGAAGAGAGGGAGAGGAGAGGCGGTGATGGATTTTTTTGTTTAAATTGGTGGTGTCCTTCAATAGATGGTGGTGTCCTTCAACAAAAGTGGTGGCGTAAAAAATTTGGCTCCCAAGTATTGTACCATTTTGGCATCCCATGGTTGTCTAATTTATGAGTTTACGACATGTTCACATCGATTGCATCCATATTGTTTATGGCGTATTGTGCCATACTCTGTTTTTTATACATATTTTGATACCTTTGTGGTTTTGCAGTCTGCAGGTTGCTAATAAATATGTATGGAATATCTTAGATAAAATTTAATATTCATGGTTGGGAAATTCTAAATGGCGAGGGAACTAGTGAGGGAGAGGGTGAAGCCGTTCATCCCCCTCGAAATGCGTAAAAATGCATATCTCAAGGCGCTTTCACGCATCTTGAGGGGGGTGAACGGCTTCACCCCCTCCCTCGTGTTTAGACAAACCCTTCAGGGTTAGAGATCGTCTAACCCTGTATTTATAACATTTCGAATTGAACCTCAAAAATTGATTAAAAAAATTAATTTTTCATATATTTGTTTCGATATGAATTAATAATAATAGAAGCAAGTAACAAATTTTCAGGGAAAGAAAATAAAGAGAAAACTATCAAAATTTGCCGAAATCCTGGATTATAGCATTTGAAATTGAGCTTCAAAACTTAATTGAAAAAAACTATTTTTATACCTAGACTCACTGGATATAAGCAACACTTTTTGTTTTGTGGATTATAAGCTTTGTTCGATTGATAACAAATAAAAAAAGTTTCATAGCACTAGACTAACAAAATATAGGAGGTATTTTCCAAAAAAAATATAGGAGGCAATATTTGTTTTCATTTTAGTTAATGAAAATTGTGTGTATTTCAAATTTTTGTTCAATACAAATATTTAAAAAAACATGAAATATTTTGTAACTTGATTAACTGATATAAGCAATGATCTTTGTAATGATTTGAGTTAATTTAAGAGGATGTGAATCTAAACTTTCATTGAAAAAGATACTTATTGAAATCGTAGATTATAGCCTTTGAAAATGATCCTCAATTACAAATATATACAAAATATAAGCGCCGATATTTGTTTGACACAAGTTTTGAGAAGAAAAGAAAATAAGGAAAAAATATCGAAATTTGCCAAATTATTGTAGCATTAAAATTGACCCTCAAGATATGAATGACGTATTTATTTTGATTTTAGTTAACTAAAAAGGTATGAATCACATATTTTGGATGAAGAATACGCTAAAAATCACTGATTATAGTCTTTAGAAATGAGTGTCAAATTTTTATTAAAAAATCAAAATTTTATAGCACTAGATTAACAAGATATAAGTGAAGATGTTTGATGTGATATAAGTTAATTAAAAAGGCGTGGATGATCGATTTTCATTGATAACCAAAAAAAAAAAGAAATCATCAAAATTTTCAGAAATCGTGCATTACAACCTTTGAATTTATGCCTCAAAACTTGTTTTAAAAATTCAAAATTTTATAGCACTAGACTAAACAAATATAAGCTATGGTGTTCTTTGGATACGCGTTAATGAAAAAGGTGCAAATGACAAGTTTTGAGTGAAAAAAAAAAACACTATTAAATTCGTGGATTATAGTCTTTGAAATTGAGTGTCAAAACTTCTTGATTAAAAAACAATCAATATTTCATACCACTAGACTAACAAATAAGAGCGACGGTATTTATTTGCCAATGGCATGACAGCTCAACGGTTAGAGCTTGGCGGATGATACCACTAGGTCATGGGTTCAAACCCAGCTTGTGACATCTTTATGGGTTCTGGGATCCTATAAAAACCCTGTTTGCGCCCTTGTCATTATGAAGAAATTAGAGATGATATTGTTTTGATTTGTGTAAATGAAATGGGCACAAATTAAATTTTTTGAGGAGAACGTAAATACAAAAAAAAGAAAAAAAAAAAAAAAAAATCAATCGAAATTTTGGATAGTAGCCTTTGGATTGTGCCTCATAACTTGATTTAAAAAAACAAAGAATGAATTGCCCAAGACTCCCTGCAATTAAATTATGGTTATCTGAGAAATAACATTTATTATTTTATTGTCTAGAAACTCCCTGAGTTTGACCAACATGAAAATATATATATTTACCCATGTGCAAGTGCAACTTAGGTTACATCGAGGCGAAAAATGGTAGTGGATCTGAACAAAATAGTTGATCAATGGTGGATTTGAACGAAGGAGGTGGATGTGGTGGCCCAGTGAAGGCAAACCTCACTCATAATGGAATTGGAGAATTAACAAAAAAAAAAACTTTGCACTGTAATTTAGGTTGCACTACAGTGAACGTGAAAACACGAAAACTCGAGTTGGTGGAGGTGTTATTGGATTTGGGAGGAACTGTGGTTGATCCGGCCAATAGTGATGCCCTTAATTAGATATGAGAGAAAGATATGGTAGATGATGCACTGATTGAATTGTAACTCAAGTTGCACTTGGCTAAACTGCAACTCATGTTGCATTATGGCGGAGAACGTGAAAAAATGTGCTAAAAGTAGATTTGACACGACCTGGTGGAGGTGTTGTTGGATTTGAAGGGAGGAACCGTGGTTGATCTGGCCGGTAGTAGTGGTGAATGGTGGTGCCCTTAATTAGAGAAGGAGATGGTGAATGTTATACTAGTTTTTTTTTTTTTTTTTTTTTTTTTTTAAAATTAACCTCCAGTGGGGAGGGGAAACTATGGAATGCCAGACCTTTATTACTTATCAAAAAATGACTTACAAACGCTAAGGGGGTACATTACGACGTTACCCGTATTAAGACCAAAACCAGAATAAAAGCCTATCTTTAATACATATGCCTGGAAAGAAAAGACAAAAACTGAAACCAGCCAAGGACCAGAGCCAAACACAAAAAACCAAATCATGGTGCGCACAAGACTGCGCAAATCCAGCTTACACACACTGAAAGCTGAAACCAAAAAACAGCCGAGACGGCCTCGTGAACCTGTTTCACAGCAGCGTGCAATAACCTTCCCTGTCATCCACATCACGACACTGATCACGCAAGAGAGTCTCCGACAGGCCGCACCATCGCAGCAAGCCGAGGCATCACGACGACAGGCCGCAGCATCGCAGGCAGCAGCAACTCGCAGCCAGCAGTACACTCTGTTTTGCAACAGAGTGCCCATCCAGCCCATGAAACGCACTGGCTGTCCAGCCCTTGCAACACTCCCTGCGCTCAATCCGCAGCTGCAACGCTACGCTCCTGCAGGCTGGAACCTGTAATCCTACAGCAAGACCTCCCAGCAGCAGGTCACACCCAGCTGAGTCCTGTTTCGCGCATGCCAGCAAGCAGAAGCAACCTGACTCAAAACGAGCAGCTGATCGCCCCTGATTGCGCCAAGCGCAGCTGACTGCCAACGCAGCTGGTTGTCCCAATTCCTCACAGCCATAAAACAAAATCAGATAGTTACTCTTCCCCATGGCGAATGTACGCCGTATGTAATCTGTCTAGCACAATCAAGCTGCAACTTTCCTAGGCAAATCAGTCCCAGTGAAGGAAACAGTCCTATGATCTTTTTGAGCTCTATCCGCCAATGAATCTGCCACCGCATTGGCATCTCTATAGATATGTTGACAATCTAACGTCATTGTCGCTGCCAATAACTTAATTTCTTTCAAAATATTCTCCAAATGCCACGATATTTTTAAATAATCCATAAACCAACCGCAAACAAGTGCCGAATCCGTTGGGATAACCACCTTTTTGAAACCCCAAGCAAGACAGAGGCGGAGGCCCTCAAAAAGAGCCAAAATTTTTGCTTTATTGTTGGATCCTGCCAAAAAAAAAATTGTTTGCCCACGACACATAAACCCCTCGAGTCTCTAATAATCACACTACCGGATGCCTTGTCCTTGCGGGAGGAGCCATCCACATTAAGCGCAACAAAATCTATGGGGGGAGGGTGCCAAAAAACAATTTTAACAAACTTCCTTCTAACGGGGAGCACATTCAACCCCAAAGCCCGTAGGGGGGCCTTGTTACTGCTAACTTGCTTGAGGATTATAAAAAAATTTGCCAATCTCAACTGACGCCTAATGTTCAAAATCACAAAGGCGGGATTTGGGGGAACATTGTCATAAACACATTTGCATCTTTGTTTCCAAATTTCCCATAAAATGAACATAGGAGAAAGAAGGAATAGCACACCTGTTTGCGAATCGCGATTAGCTCGCTTGAACCAAGTTACTATCACCGTTGAGATTTCTGCTGGACGCCGTATATGTACATCAAAGATCCTATCAAAATGACTCCACACCTGCATCGCTAATTCTCCGTCGAGAAAGAGATGCGTCAAGGATTCTTGCTTTGGCGAGCTACAACAACGACATCTAGAGGCCAGGCTGAAACCACATCTGTATAATTCCCCATCCACTGGCACTCCTCTACGGAGTAATTTCCAAACAAAGACTGATATTCTGGAAGGAAGGAGGTCTTGCCAAAGCAGTGGGCTTAGAGCATTGACCCTCCCATTTTTCCGTAACAGTTCATAAGCCGACTGAAGGGAAAAAAGTCCATTCATATTTGGACTTTTTTCCCTTCAGTCGGCCTATGAACTGTTACGAAAAATGGGAGGGTCAATGCTATTACATATATAGGTTGAACTGCAATTTATACTAGTTGAACTGCAATTTAGGTTGCACTTAGTTGAACTCAGTGACAGATATCCCTGATACATTACATATATAGGGTCAATTTGCTCGTGGATTGATCACAAACTCACAATTTCACTATTACAGCAACAATTACAACTTATTACATACAATGCGACTGAAACACTTGACATTACAATCACACACCACAACTCACCACATATACTTCATATCACTTACTTGAGCTTATTGCTCAACTACACACTTGAGCTCTTAGCTCTACTATTTGTATGTTTTACCGGTTATGCTCTTTGTGGTATTTTTTTTCAAACACTTGGTGTGCATTACACAAAACTGTTATGGGGTCAAAAGCATACCTCCAATAGCTTTCCAATGATGATTTTGCCAAGCTTATGGGGTCTCATGACCCATATGCCCCTGGTTGAACTGTAACTTAGGTTACACTATGATAGTGAATATGAAAACACGAGTTAGTGGTATAGATCTAACATGAGCTGGTGGAGGTGTTGTTGAATTTAAAAGGAGGAACTTTGGTTGATCTGTCAAGTGGTGGTGCCCTTAATTAGAGAGGAGAGGATGCAGTGATGTCCCACTAGTTAAACTGAAACTTCGATTGTACTTGGTTGAACTACAACTTAGGTTGAACTAAGTGGTGAACGTGACAACACAGCAGGAGTACTGATAGTGGATTTGGCCAATGGTGACAAGTGGTACTCTTAATTAGATAGGAAAGGAGGTGGTGGATGTGTATTAATATACAACCATTTTGGTTGCACTCCGACGATGTAGAAGAAAACATGAGTATATTATACATTTGACACGGTGATGGTGGTGGCTAATGGTGGCCGGTTGTACCTTGAAGAAAAGGGAAGGGGTGAGAACGAAGATTATAAGAAAGAAGAAGAGAGAATAAAAGTGGAGGAATAAATAAGATTTTATACTTTATACTTAAATTAGTGACAATATTTATTTTAATTTGAGTTAATTAAAAAGGCGTGGATCACTAATTTTTGTTGAATATAGGCACCTATTTATCAAAATGTTTCGAAACCGTGGATTATAGCCTTCGTAAATGAGCCTAAAAAATAGATTTACAAAACTTAAATTCTTATAGAGCTAGATTAACAAGACATGAGTGACAAAATATATATATATTTTCTTTTGATTTGAGTTAAATAAAAAGGTGTGAATCACAAAATTTCGTTGAATAAAGACACATCGAGATCTTCCGAAATCGTGGATGATAACACTAGAGTATGAAGAAATATTAAAATTGAATAATAGCATTCGGAATTGAGCTTTAAAACTTGATTTAAAAAGTTAAATTTTCATAGCACTAAAGTATGAAGAAATGAGATACGATATTTGTTTCGATTTGACTTAATTAAAAAGGTGTAATTAACATATCTTCATTGAATAAATACACCTATCAAAATTATTCGAAATCGAAGATTATGGCCTTCGAAAATGAGCCTCAAAACTTTATTAAAAGAAAGTCAAAGTTTTTAATGCTAGACTAAGAAGAAATAAGCAACGATATTTGTTTTCATTTGTCTAAATGAAATGGGAGCAAATTAAATTTTTTTAGGAGAAATAAATTACGAAAAATATAGCACTAGACTAATGACATGTAAGTGTTGATATTTTCTTGAATGGAATTAACTAAAAAAGTTTGAATCACTAAATTTTGTTGAAACATATTACTATCGAAATCTTTCAAATCATAGATTATAGGCTTTTGAAATGAGCCTCAAAACTTGATTAAAAGGGTAAAAAAGTTCATAGAGCTAGACTATGAAGAAATGAGTCACGATATATATATATATATATTTATTTATTTATTTGTCTAACTGAAATGGGAGCAAATTAAATTTTTTGAGGAGAATAAATTATGAAAAAAAAATATTAAAATCTGCCAAACCCATGGTTTATAGCATTTGGAAGTGTGATTAAAAACTTGGTTTTAAAAAAGAAAAATATTTATAGCACTAGGCTCATGATACAAAGTGATTATATTTTCTTGATTGGAATTAATTAAAAAGGTTTGAATCACAATCTTTCGTTGAAGAAAGATACTTATTGAAATCTTTCAAAATCTTGGATTATAGCTTTCAGAAATGAGCATCAAAACTTTATTTGAAAAAGTCAAAATTTCATAATGTTAGAATAACAAGAAATGAGTGACAATATTTGTTTTAATTTGATTTAATTGAAAAGGTATGGATCACTAATTTTTGTTGAATATAGACACCTATATATTGAAATGTTTTGAAATCGTGGATTATAGCCTTCGTAAATTAGCCTAAAAATATATTTACAGAAATAAAATTCTCATAGTGCTTGACTAACGAGACATGAGTGGCGATATTTATTTTGATTTGAGTTAATAAAAAAGGTGCGAATCACAAATTTTTGTTAAAAAGGACACATCAAAATCTTCTGAAATCGTGGATTATAGCCTTCGTAATTGAGCCTCAAAACTTGATTTAAAAAAGTTAAAATTTCATAGCGCTAGAGTATGAAGAAATGAGTAGTGATAGTTCTTTTAATTTGAATTAATTAAAAAGGCGCGAATAACATATCTTCATTGAAAAAAGACTCCTACCGAAATCATTCAAAATTGTGGACTATGGCCCATGGAAATGAGCCTCAAAACTTGATTAAAAAAATTTCAAAATTCTATAGCGTTAGATATATGAAGAAACAAGCACAATATTTGTTTTGATTTGTCTATATGAAATTGGAGAAAAATAAATTTTTTTAGGAGAAGTAAATTACGAAAAGACTATCAAAATTGTCAAAACCGTGGATTATATAGCTTTCGAAATTGTGCCTCAAAACTTGGTTTTAAAAAATCAAAATATTTATAGAACTAGAATATCGATATATAAGTGATGATATTTTCTTGAATGGAGTTTACTAAAAAAAGGTTTGAATCACAAGTTTTCGTTAAATAAAGATACATCAAAATCGTGGATTATAGCCTTCAGACACGAGCCTCAAAATTGATTAAAAAGTCAAAATTTTGCAGCGCTATAATATGAAAAATGAGCTACAATATTTGTTTTGATTTGAGTTAAATAAAAAGGTGCAGATCAATAATTATTGTTGAATAAAGGCACATATATATCAAAATATTTCGAAATCATGATTTATAGCCTTCGTAAATGAGCCTTAAAACTTGATTTTAAAGTCACAAATTCATAGCTCTAGAGTATGAAGAACTGAGTGACGATATTTGTTTTAATTTGAATTAATTAAAAAAGGCATGAATAACAACATATCTTTGTTGAAAAAAAGAACCTTTTGAAATATTTTGAAATTGTGGATTAATTCATTCGGAAATTAGACTAACAACATATAGGCATGGATGGTTCGATATAAGTTACTGGTACGGGCGCAAATCAAAAGTTTTGAGTAGAAAATAAAATAAGGAAAAAATATTGGCAGCTGCCGTTGGTCATACCTTTGGAATTGGAGTGCAGATTATATGGTCCACGAACCATGAAATAGCTTCTATGGTCCATAAACTATATTTTCGCCACCTTGTCTATTTAATCCAAGTTAACTCCAACGCTAACAGAGACTTATGTATAATTAATAAGGCACTTATGATTAATTTTTAAAATAATTAAGAAACCTCTTAACCTTGAAAACTTAATAATTAAAATTGTTTTCCAACACAAGTTCTAACAAAATGAGAGAGAAGAAGAATAACATGCAAAACTCCCACACACCACAAACACATTTTTTTTTTTTTGGGTAAGCATTGGTGTTTTGTGTATAGACTAACAAAATATAAGCAAAGATTGTTGCTTTGATATGATTTAGAGAAAAAGGCACACATCAAAAGTTTTGAGTGGGAAAAAAAACAAAATTTATCGAAATAATTCAAAATTGTGAATTATAACCTGTTAGAATATGTAGGGCTTGTACTTGTAACCTAACCATTGAAAATGAGCCTCTAAATTTGATTGAAAAAAATAATCAAAATTTTGGTAGCACTAGAGTAACAAGATATGAGCATCCATATTTGTTTTAACTTTTTTTTTTTTTTTTTGAAAGGCAAGCGTGTCGCCGGTGGATATGGAACCCAAGACGTGGGGTTCAAACCACCACAACCTTAACCATTAAACCAGGTTACCATTGGCTTATTTGTTTTAACTTGAGTTAATGAAATGCGTGTGAATGACAAATTTTCTGTAAAAAAAACAACTATTAAAATCTTTCGAAATTGTGGATTATAGCATTTGAAATTAAGCCTAAAAAGTGTATTAAAAAATTTAAATAATCATAGCGCTAGACTAACAAGATATAAGCGACAATATTTGTTATGATATGAGTTAATGATAAGGGAAAAACTATTGAAATGTACCAAAATTGTGGATTATAGGGAATTGTGTTTCAAAACTTGATTGAAAATAATAAAAAAATTAATAGCAATTGACCAACAATATATAAGCGATGATATTTGTTTTCATTTGAGTTAATGAAAATTTTGTGAATCACAAATTTGAGTTCAAAAAATTATTTATCGAAATCTACCTAAATCTTGGATTATAGCCATTGAAATTGAGCTTCACAACTGGATTAAAAAAAAATCGAGATTTTCATAGCACTAGACTAACAAGATATAAGCTACGATTTTCGTTTTGATGCGAGTATGTCCATGTGAGAAGCAGGGGTTGTGATCTTGCAGTTTCGATGTGCGAGAACTTGAAAGAATCAACACGCTCATTTTCATTATAAAGAAAGGATTATAACTACAAGGGAAGAACTCAGTAAGACAAGCCAGGATGAACTAATTCCACAAAATTTCCTGGACTTCTGTATTCTAAATACACTGGCTATTATTTCTATAAATAGCTTCATAATAGCGAAGCATCCAATTATGAAGCTCACTAGGAATACGGCCAAACCCTTGTTCTCCATGTGAACTTGGTTGACTCGCACTCTCTCCACATCCGATCTGCAAAATTATGGCTGTTGTTATTAGTACTCCTAAAAAGCCAAGACTATATGGTCAGTTTATAATACAAATACGCAGTTTGCAAGCAAGTGTATACTAGCAAGCATAAAAGCAGAAAACACTAGCAAGAACAGTAAAAACAGAATACTCCGATCCCTTAGTTCTCCTAAAGAGAGGATGGTGTGCTTCTCTAATCGTGCTTAATTTCCGTAAGCAGTCTGCATCTGCTAAAGATGTAGCCTAAATAAATGATAAAAAGAAGCTCTTATCTGCATGCTTCTTTTAGTCACCCTTTTTAAATTATCATTTTCATAGGCCTGAGATTAATAATGAAGATTATGTAATATTGCATAGGGGTGGGCAAAAACCGATTTAAATTCGGTTAACCGACCGAACCGATTTTCAAATTCGGTTCGGTAACCGAACCGAAATATGAGTAGAAAGAAAATAATTTAACCCGAACCGAACCGATTATAAACGGTTCAAAATCGGTTTACGATTTTGAACCGACCGATTTATAACCGAACCGACCGATTAATTAAATATATATAAATAACTAAATAAAAAGTAGGTGTCAATACTTGATTAGTGCAACAAATGCATTGCAATACACCCTGTTGCACTAAATCACCCCATTCTCTCAAAGTTTTCAATTTGGGCTAAAAATTGAGTCTATAAAAAAATTGGACCTGTAAAAAAATTGGACATGTTTTAATGAAAGTCTTTCAAATGCTTGAGCCTAAAATTTCGGTCCAACCGAACCGAACCGATCCGAAATTCGGTTCAACCGAATTCATCGGTTTACAAATACAAAATTCGATTTCGGTTTGGGTTTTGGGCAAACCGAATTAAATCGGTTCGAAATCGGTTTGGGCTCAAAACCGAACCGAACCGACATTGCCCACCCCTAATATTGCATACATCACAAACTTGAGGAAAAAACTACTATAAAGGTAAGCCAAGCACCTCTTACCAAAAACTAGATAACATTAGGAAATTCCTAATTGTACCAGTCCCTGATTTTCTGCCTGAACCCGTATCCAAGCATATAACTTTTCCAATTTACAAGTTAAGCTAACTTTTTCAGAATCTAACTTTTCCAATTTACGTGTTAAGCTGGAATAGGGCCTCAGAATCTATCAATATTATTTCTCCAAAAACACAGGTAAAAAATGGAAAAACTAGATATAAGGAAAACCTGAAAGGAAATTGATCGTTTCTCTTCCCTAAATGAGTTTATCTGACATATCTATAAATTTTCGAAGTTATGGCACAAGAACTAATTTTTGTGTACTGTGTCCATGTCTATCAATCAATACTTGACTTTTTTGTTCTGGTGGGGAAAGTGCTTGGTGCACTAACAAGACTGAAGAAATGGTTTTCCTAAGATCTAATCATCATAGGGGCACCATGTAGATATGTGGGACTCATTGCCATGTGATTCGCATGCTCTCGACTTTTTTTTTTCTTAGTGGGGAAAGTGCTTGGTGCATCAACAAAATTGAAGAAATGGTTTAACTAAAATCTAATCATCATAGGGACACCAAGTTCACACCATATCGATATTTTTAATCATCTAATAGGAAAATCACATTCCAATTGGTGGATGAAGATGATGAGTAGTGCTTGTCCAAGCAAGAGAGGCAGGCATACACCAAAGACTGACCACCCACCTTTTGTAGGCCAAATACCTCAAAACCCAGAGTATCATTTTTAAATGTTGCTTGTTCTCAGAAGTAACTCAAAACAGTTTTTGCCAATGGTGTTATGGTCGAGTGGTTAGGGCTGTGTGGGTTTATCCCCCACGTCCTAGGTTCGAGACCCGCCGGCGGCATAGTTACTTTCTTATGGTGTTAACCTATAGGTCGCACTTTGTTGATAGGTTATGGGATCCTATAAAAACTCAGCTCACTTTCCAAAAAAAAAAAAAAAACTCAAAACAGTTTCCAAATCAATAATCAATTCCATTTACTGTTCATCATGCAAATGACAAAAAATTAAACACAAAATCAAGCTAATGGGACTTTTGTTTCCCTGATTAACTCATATTATTCACGCTTTTTAATATTTTAACATCTCTAACTAGATGAAGAGGAAAAACAAATACCTCCCAAGTGTAACATAAATCAATCAGCTAGTTTCACTCAAGAGCTTGGTTTCACACACTATATGTATAAAGGCTAAAGATAATAAAACGTTCTTACATGAGTGAAGGATAGGTAACTTTTTTTTATTTTAAGATGTAACGCCACCAACTAGTAAACCATTTACATGTAACATCGTGTTTGTTTTTGTAAAATATTGATCACTGCATCAAATGAATGACATAAGAGACATTTAAACGTTGCAAATCCAGAATTTTCTGAGGCTAGATCTTGTGAATTGAACAGAGGTCAAACAAGTATTTTTCTTTAGGAAGCAAAAATATGACTAACTGCCACATAACTTCATCATAAAAGAGTAATTTCTATACTGAGCATGAGCACGTGAGGAAGGGGTGTGTTGGGGGGTGGGGGCGGTTAATGCAGCATTATCCTATGATGCGCAAAGAAATGTTAGGAGGGTATGAAGTTCAAGTAATCAGTTCTCACCTGAGAATTGCATTATCTCTGGCTAGACTATCCATTTGCAAGGAAACAAGGGATTTCCATGCCACGAGATCTTCCACATCTTTGGCCTGTCAACAACAGAACAATAAAATGACTGTCCCAACAAATCTAACAATCAACTAAAAAATGAAAGAAGAAGATACGTACAATAACCTCGGTGCTTTCAGCAAAACTCTTCATGTCGGATTTGATTTGCTCCAGAACTATTTCTGTTGCATCCATTTCATCATCGATTTCTTTGAAAATGTTTCCATATCGGGAATTGAGTTCTTCCAAATAGCGTTCCAATATAGCTAAATTTAAATCAAGGGATCGGACTTTTTGCATTAGTATCTTAAGAACAGTATCTCCAGGCATCCTTCCAAGCTGCTGAGGTCGCGTTTCTGTAACAACATTACCGAAATTGCCTTTTTGGGCCTCAGATTTCACATTAGGTTTTTCAGGTTGAGAAGCATTATCATCCACAAGATCGTCACGAGACTCGTTCCCAACAATGGGCTCTAGTCGCGTGGTCTTAGGTGTCTGATTGGTTTCAGTTTCTTCAGTTTCAAGAGTGTGATCTTGAGCAGAAATCAAATCCTCCAGCATTCTCTCAACAGCATCCACTCCATATACTTCCAAAGCACTCAGCGTGCAATAGAACTCAGACCCATAGTGACTCAACAGTTTCAGATTCAAATACCTCACCCATTGTGGCTCCTGAAGAACAAATCTTTGTGCGAGCTTCACATTTCCAGCAGTAAAATTCCCAAGACTAACCCACTTGTGTGTTGGATAAACCATACTGCCTAGCAGCTCAAAATCCTTCAAGTTTGAAGAGTGATGCTCAAAGTTTCCTATTTCAATGGTATCCACTAAAGTTTCTTCCGAGAGTTCAATGACAACAAACTTTTCTTCAGCAGAACATGGGTTCCTGAGGTACTTATCCTGGTCTTTGCCTAAGATGTTAGATGCGCCCTTTGCCTCCTTGTTAAAACCCAAGACTTTTGCTCCCTTTGCGGCAGAAGCATAATTGTACTCTGCCCCACCAGTTTCTAACCTGTGTATAATGGCCTGGTCCGTTGAGGTCTTCCCTTTAGGACTGCTTGCTCTGCCTTTGAATTCGTCAAGAGCAAGTGGTACTGAACGAGATAGCCTCTCACTTTTGGAATAATCCTCAAGTTTTACCCCTAAATCAGGGGGTTCCACCTCAACTTGCTCTTTGGTAGAAGATAAATTGTTTTCATTTTTTTCACCTATTGGTGACTCGCTACTTTCAAGCTCTGTGACAGAGCTTGAAGTAGAAGTACTCGGATCGGATTCCTCGGAACCCGCATTTATATATGAAAATTCAGCTCCACTGTTGGATAAATTACGTCTCATTTCAGTTTCACTCCAAGTCGATTCATCTACAACAGAGGACAATTTAAATTGTTAAGCAAGCAAGGCAATATATATTTAAGGCCATAGCTTCAAAACAAATAAAACTGTTATTAAGTTCTATGAAAGAAATCAAATTGAACACTTACGAAGAAACATTCAATAGGGAATCAGCTGATATAATAATATTGCAAGAATTTGTGTCATAGCCTCATAAGAATAATTTGAAAGGGTAGCTGAAAATCCATCAAGCCAATCATCAGTGATTAACAACTAATGTCATTCAAGCAATAGGATTGTGCACTGGAGACACGGCATCTGATACAGGAACATGGAAGCATTCAACCGCTTAGGATGTCTTAACATGCTAATTATTTTCGGTCTCTAGAACTTTTAGTTAGTTTTTGAGTATTTATTTATTTATTTATTTATTTCCAGTGTGAGCTTTTTTATGAAAGTTTATGCTAAGGTAGAAATTTAGGATCTTTTATTTTTTCTATAAGAGCATTCACAGTCCTCTGCAATGTCAATTGCCAAACACTTTTCTAAAGTCCTCTGCAACGTCAATTGCCAAACACATTTCCAAATACTGGTTTGATAGAATTTTTCAAACTCTAATTTTAGCAAATGACTGTGGATGCTCTAACAGACTCATTGTAAGCAATTTCAGTTAAGGGTGTGGTTGATTTTTTTTTTTCCATGCAAAACCCTAAAAATAGTGAAGATGACAGAAAGAAACAAAAAATTTCATCCAATGATGATGAAGATAACCATGTTTCTTGAGTTTTCCATGGAAAAATATTCTTAGTCTCCTAGAAAGTTTCTTTCCATGATATTGAAAGAACATAGATGGTGGAACGTCACATATTTCATTCTCACACCCATCCCTTCTCTCATCTCTTCCATAAACTCTTCACTAGTTTTATGTTTTCTATGGAAAACAATGAAACACACCCCCTATGAGCTGAAACTTGAAAGTTGTGTTTTGGAAGAAAAATAATGAACTTTTCGGTTGCATTGAGACTACACCATCAAAGCGGGTGGATCACACACACAAAGACCTGCATGCACATACGTTTTCTTGGTGACGGCTGCTCATTCGTCAATACCACCATCATCCCGAGGGCTGCTCATGCGAAGGAAACCCAATTGATGGTGATGATGATGCTGCTGATATTGAAGTCGAAGATGATTAATAAACATTAGTTGTGCATGGACTGACTATGGAATCTTTTCTTTTGACTTCTTTGGGATGTTTTATAGTTATGTTTTTACAAATGCAGATAGTTTCTTCTTTACTACTTGTTACAATAGTATACACATTGATATTTTGATAAGTATTATGCCTATTCTTTAATCAAATGTTACCCCGAAGGGATTATTTAGGGAATCGGCTAAATAATTCTGATTATCCCCGAGTAACTCGATGACTCGCTACTTGATCCATAATAATTGACAAGTTGTGGAGTTTCAAACCACAATAAAGTTTTTTTTTGTCTCAACAGCCAAAAGATCCTTACTTCCACGTCATCCCAGTACAATCAATGTGAGCAACACCATGTTGTCTTCCATAATAAAAAAAACCACCAAACTATTATTGAGCTAAAATAAAATAAATAAGAGTAAGACAAAAGGTATAGAATCAAGGATTTCTTCGCCTTAACGGATGCATTGTAAAGGAAAGAGATTTTATAAAGAGCGCTCAACAAAAGCTGGATGTTCTCATGCTGTTGCGCCAAAGCTATGCGCCTAATTCTCCTCCACTTATCTTAAGGCGCTATGAGATTCGCCGAATAGTACTCGTGAATTTAGCATTAATGCTTAAATGCCAAATCAGACCAAAATACAAAATCCAGGAGAAGAAGATGATTCTGATCCAGAAAAAAGACAAATTGAGTTCATAAAAGACAGAAGAACAAGGAATACCAATGGAGGTTGAAGTACCCGTCATTGAGTAAGTACCAATTCCACCACTGGTAGAATGGTCGAAATACTGAAGAAATGCACAGGTTCTTCGTTGAGACCTTCAGCGTTGAAAGGAGAATGTGACCAGTTTGGTTCTTCAGTTTTTGTGTTTGGTTCCTTCAATGGTCCAACTGAAACAACCAATGATTTTGAAACTTTGTGGGCATTGATCCATGATACGTTTATAAATATTTGATTCAATTGGATGAATGTTTTCAATATGAGCCTTGGGAAGTGTCAAAACATGTCGGAGTTCTGAGCTTCTTTGAGTAATAATTTTCAACTCGACGGGGCTAATCTCCTTAAAGTGGGAAACACCAATACGAAAGCATGCATGAACCTTTTAGAATATTTCTGTTATGCTACTCATTTTAAGTGTTCTAGAATTTATTGATTACATTATTTTAAATTAATTTCTATAGAAGCTCTTTTTAGGGTTTAGATTTATGAAATATATATATTGGATTTTTGTTTTTTTCTTGCAAGCTTGGTGTGAAACAGGTAACTGTTTGGACTTTTGGAAACTGTTTTGTGAAACAGGAAACTGTTTTTTGAATAAGAAACAAATTCTAGGAAACAGGAAACTGTTGTTCCTATATATACTAGGAACTGTAGCTGTTTTTTTATTGCATGTAGAAAAACTGTGAAGCACAAAGAATAGAGAAAGATAATTGCTGGAATTGTTTCATCTCTTGTTGAGAGATGGTGTGAGAATTATCATCTTCTTGTACCTTGTTCTTGAATATAGTGGAATCACCTCACCGTGGACGTAGGCGCAATTCGCCGAACCACATAAACTTTGTGTCTCTTGTGGTAGGTTCTTGGTTTTCTCTAATTACTTTCATTGCTAGTTGCTTTATTTAATTGATTGGATCCTTGTGGTATTTGTGTGCAATTGTTGGTGTCTACCTGCTTCCGCAATAAGGCGCAACAATTGGTATCAGAGTACTAAGGGAAATTAATCTTGAATTGTTCTACTCAAGGTTGTGACGATTCAAAAGTGCTAGGGTTTGTTTGTGCACAAGTTGTTTGAAGAAAAACCGTAGTGAAACTTCTTGTCTAGAAAGTCACAGGTTTTGTTTGGAATGGCATCCAAGGTGAGCAAGGCACATGTGGGGACACGAAGTCAGTATCATTGTTGTGCTTACTTGAAAAAACTTCGTAGTGGCGATTTTATTTATCTTTTGCTCTATGTTGACGATATGCTCATTGCCTGTAAGAGTATGGTGGAGATAAATAAATTGAAGTTTCAACTTGCATCTGAGTTTGAGATGAAGGATATGGTGCTGCAAGGAAAATACTTGGTATGGAGATAAGAAGAGAAAGGGAGAATAAAAAATTATTTCTTTCACAGAAGGGGTACCTTGAGAAGGTCATATCACGGTTTGGCATGGAAAACGCAAAGCCAGTTATTACTCCTTCACATTTTAGACTTTCTCGAAAGTTATCTCCAGTCACAGTGGAAGAAAAGGAATACATGTCGCATGTTCTTTATGCTAGTGCAGTTGGCAGTTTAATGTATGCTATGGTGTGTACACGCCCTGACATTTCACAGGCTGTTAGTGTTGTGAGCAGATATATGGAAAACCCTGGGAAGAAACATTGGGAGACAGTGAAATGGATGCTTAGGTACTTAAAAGGTACCTTTGATGTGGGTTTGGACTTCGGTGGAGATTCATGTCAAGTTCGTGGGTTTGTTGATTCTGATTATGTTGGTGATCTAGATAGACGAAGATCTACTGCTGGTTACGTATTACAGATATACGGTGCTCCGGTTAGTTGGAGATCTATGCTTCAGGATACAGTGACTCACTCTACTACAGAGGCAGAGTATATGGCATTGACAGAAGCTGTAAAAGAAGCATTGTGGCTTCAAGGTCTTGTAAATGACTTGGATGTAGAACAAGACAGTGTTGAGGTTCTCTGTGACAGTCATAGTGCCATCCACTTGGCTAAAAATCAGGTTCATCACACAAGGACTAAGCATATTGACGTTCGATATCACTTTGTTCGAGATGTAATTGAGAATGGTGATGTGTCTTTGGTGAAAGTACACACAAAAGACAACCCTGCTGATATGTTGACAAAGGTTGTTCCTGGAGTTAAGTTCCAACATTGTTTGGACTTACTCCACATTGACTCATGTTGATTGAGGGCCCTTTGGGGTGTTGCCCTTCGGGGCGGTTTCGTGAGGTGACAAAGCTATGGTGGTGTGTTGATCAGTTTATTCTTTTGCCTTGTTTCGGCTCATTTTTTTTCTTTCTTTAAAAAAAAATTCGCCGAAGTGGAGAATTGTGAAACAGGTAACTGTTTGGACTTTTGGAAACTATTTTGTGAAACAGGAAACTGTTTTTTGAATAAGAAACAAATTCTAGGAAATAGGAAACCGCTGTTCCTATATATACTAGGAACTGTAGTTGTTTTTTTATTGCATGTAGAAAAACTGTGAAGCACAGGGAATAGAGAAAAATAATTGCTGGAATTGTTTCATCTCTTGTTGAGAGATGGTGTGAAAATTGTCAACTTCTTGTACCTTGTTCTTGAATATAGTGGAATGACCTCACCGTGGATCACCGTGGACGTAGGAGCAATTCGCCGAACCACGTAAACTTTGTGTCTCTTGTGGTAGGTTCTTAGTTTTCTCTAATTATTTTCATTGCTAGTTGCTCTATTTAATTGATTGGATCCTTATGGTACTTGTGTGCAATTGTTAGTGTCTACCCGCTTCCACAATAAGGCGCAACACTTGGGTCTCTTTAATTTTGACTACAATTGAATCTAAGGTAAGAAAATTTTCTTTGGAGTTGACTTGAGTTGAAGTTTGTGTTTTGGAAGAAAAATCAAAAAAATTTTGTTTTGCAATTTGGACAAAATTCAGTAGCACAATCGTTGATATTCATTCATATGAAACAATGTAACAGATAAAAACTAGCTAGCAAAGACGGAAATGGGACTCGGAAGACAATTCAACGTTGGAAGAAGTTTGTTCACCAAAACTCGAGATATACCTTTTTCTAGGTGAAAGCCAGATTTATATGGCAGGAGTCATCAAATCCTACTCACTAGAAGACAACAAACCTTGAACTCAATGAAAGAAAATGGAAGAAACAAACTTTAGGAGGATAGCACAACATGGATTTGTATTCCTAAGAGAGTACTGACATCAGAAAATTGCTTACCATATATTGTATTATAGGTGCAAACCAGAATCTACTCCAACACTCAAAATCACGACTAGAGGATAGGCGTATCTTCAATTTTACAGGCTTTCTAACAAAAATGCTATAGCATTGTTAACAAATTAGTGCACAATGAAATAAAAGAAACTTCATTGCTGTAAATAACATTTTGCATGACATATTTACCTCTATGACCATCTCCATGACTGATCCATAGGTTGAGAAGGAAAACAAGACCCCACAATCCAACCACCACAGAAACAGAAACTTGATACAAGCGGTGTTTCCTACCACTGATGGCATTCTCTAAAGCTCTTCTTTGCAAAATCGCACGACGTGATCTCTGCATTGCACATCAATCCAGAGTAATCCACCTTCACAACTGCAAATCATCAGATATCCAATCTCAAAGTCAATAACACAAACATATATTACATATAAGCTTCAAACCGCATGGTGGGAATTGCACAAAATCAAAAGAGACAGATATTCTTTAATCTACCCCACGCACGCTAATCAAAAAGTCATCCCAAACTCAGTAAACAGGAATAAAAATGGAACTCTTATGGTGGGAAAAATTGAAGTTGATGATACACCCCCACAAGTGCAATTCCTCCTCAATTCCAGCCCAAACTTAATCACACAACAACAAAATGCAAACAAAGCTTTAAAGAGATCAAAATTCCATCTTGGGTTTCAAGCAAAACTTGAAACAAACAATCAACTTTCACCTTTTGTTACTATGAATCCATGGGGTAAGTAAGTGAACACATCAAATAGGGTCTACAAATACTCAAATAGATTCAAAAATCTGAAAACAACGACATCCGAATCAAACAGATCATTAAAAAATTGGAAATTTCTCCCAAATTCAATCCAATCTCAATCAAATAGATCGAAATTCAACCTTGGGGTTCAAGCAAAACCCGAGAAATGTACCTTGTGTTACAAGAAACAGAGGTGGAAGGTCAAAACAACAAGTGGGGTTGAAGCAAAAGCAACAAAATACACATATTTAGATCAAAACATCTGAAAACAACATCAAATTCACTCATTCAAACTGCCTTATTTACCTGAAAATCTCCTCCTCTGTTCAACACCAACAACCCAACAGTGAGATCTCTATATTGGGGTGTCTCGTCTCGAGATGATCAACACAAGTGGAGAAGGTAAAAGGGGTTCAAGAACACAAGAGAAACCGAAGAAAAACCTCCTTGTTCAGGCAGATGGGAAGATTAAAGAGAACAAAACAGAGAGAGAGAAATTTTTTTTTATTTTAAAAAGGCCTTAAATTGAGGCTTAGCTGTCGCTATGAAACTCTTTTCTCTCTGATTGATTGATTTTGTGGTTTCGATTTCGATTTGTTTATTTGCTTTGATTTCTTTAACGGCTATTGCTCTGTTTTTGGTCTCTTCTCTTCTCTCTCTTGTCTTCTACTCTCAATTTTTTCTCTCTCATATTTGAAATAGAAACTGTTTTGAGAAAAATTAAAGTATTGTTTTGATTTGGGTGAAAAGAAAATTAAAAGGATAAAAGCTTTACTTGTTCTGTAAGCACAAATAATGTCTACTTTCGGTAATCTTCCATCTCATATGAGTGATTCTAGGGAGAAGGGGTGCACATCTCGAGGAGGATGGGCGGTGGGGGTTTCTCGCCTCCTTCATGAAAATCAAACCATCGCAACCTTAGCCAACTAACCTGAACTACTTTTGACATATATGTTATATATTTGATAGAAAATTTGGCCACCAATATAGCTTTCCAAATATAAGTAAACAATCACTTTGCTTTTGTTTGTAATCGCACTCATCAATCTGATGCATGATACGTGAGGGAATGAACAATGGTAGGCCATTTGCCTACTCATGGTTGATGAGCTTATTACGGCATTTTAAATTTAAGTTGGATCTTGGATCGGATGTCATGAATTCTAGGGACCCAATATGTCCATCTCTTGGAAATATATTTGACATTGGATCTTCATGGTTATGCTGCAGATTAATTGATATCTCGAAGGTAAGAACTAAGAAGTCGGTTTATGATATGAAAATTAGGGATATGTAAAGTTTCATATGGAAAAATTAAGGAAATGGAAATCAATCTTAATTTGGCTATTTGGCTAATTAAAGCTTCCTACAACGTAAAATCAGATTGCTTATCAACTATATATCTACAAAATGAAAACGATTACAAAATATTGACTATAATTTGTGAATTCGAAACAACTGTAAAACTTTGCTCAGTTCATTTATATATGCTATTAAAATCAACAGATAAATTCTTTTAATGTGAACTTTTAAAAAGATCGAATACGAATTTTCAATAAACTTTGATGAAAAGTATATTGAATTCTTAAGAGTTACGACCTACCTTATCCAAATTCCATGGCACTTGATTTCAACTAGATTATTCTCAACAAAAAAAAATAGTTACATTAATTTATATTACTTGCTATTGAGAAATGACAGCTTCAGTCACAACATTTCTACTTTCAATGAACGCCCTTTGAGTGGGCGCTCCTTCACGTAAATCTTTTGTTAGTGACTGAATGTACTAACACAAATTTAGATTTTTACACATGAAGTTCAAATGATCACAGTAGAAAGGAAAGTGAATCGTTCACCCTTTGAGTCGATAGTTGAAATGAGGAGAAACTGCACCCAACTCTCATGGATCCACCCTTGGAAGTGTAATATGTTGTGTACAAAAGGCTCTGAAGCTTTTACTTTCACTAGGCTCAAAGCATATCAGGAGGCCTCACTAAACAATAAAGGGAAGAAGAGAAGGGGAATATCTTTAGCTCAATTCTATAATAAAGAGGACTGCCCCTCGCTTTTAAATTCAAAACTCAATTATTAATGGACCCTTGTTTGGCAAATCTTCCTGTTTCTTCTGTCACCAAGCCAAAAACTACCTTTGTGCATACTCAAAGCACCAGAGGTAGACAACCTTGCTAAACCAAGCAACCCCTCTCATTCCCACCTCAAGTTGAAACCCAAAACTGAGAAACAAGTCTAAATAATAATGTTGCTCCCACAACCGGCCACAGTATACCCAAACAGCGTTACACCACAACCTGGTTCTCATTCAAAGGGATCATTTGGGCCAGTCTTCGTAGTATTGGCTGTTGTAATTGTTTTTTCAGCATTTGCTTGTTGCATTGGCCAGCTATGCACTCGTCGTTTCTCCCATTCGAAAGCTAGGAAAGAGCACAACCACCATACGAAAGACAGTGACATTGAACATGGATTCAACAAGAAGATTCCAACAGCCAAACCTTTTGGTCATGGAGAGAGCAGCAAAGAACCGAAACATGTTCATTATGGTGAACACACAGAGGAGGCAAGATTTGCTGAACATGGAGGAGAACCTAGAGCCAATGCATAATAAGGAGAAATGAACAAGCTCGTTCATCATCAAGAAGAACCTTTTCCAAAAAGAATCCCAGCAATATCTTCATTATTTTTCTTTGTTTTTGGGTTTGGTTGTTCTCTTCTTTATATTTGGCTCAATATATTATGCTGTTTGTTATTCACATAGTGACAGGTCAATGAATAAGCCCTTTGATGAATTGTAATCACCGTTCAGTCTGCCAAAGTTTTCTCTCACTAATTGGTGCCATCTGAAAAAACTGGATTAACATGAAAACTCGGCAAGCGTGTTAAGTGTTAACAGTATGAAATGAAAGCAAGAAAATATACTTTTTTTTCTCAAACGGAAAAAATTAATATCCTTTCGGATGAACAAATTGTGAAATATCATGCTTATAGATTGCACCAGTCACGTAGACAATTTTAGCAACCAAACCAACATTTTCTCCTTGACAATACTAAATGTGAGGGGCTCATGACATCTAAATCCCACCTCTGAACCCTCTTTCCTAAACCATATTTCTGTAGACCAAATACTTGAGCATCCCTCTAACCCTGAAGCTCTCTGCACTACTTAAATTTTGTTATAGGCTGTTGGAGGTTTTAACCAAAGATGCTGCAAAGCCAGGATCCCAGAGAAGGATAATAAAAAAAAAAAAAAAAAAAAAAAAAAATCCAATCCAACCTTTTTTTTCTATCCTTAGTAGAGCTTTTTCTTTTCCCAGAGAAGGGAAATAAAAAAAAAATCAATCCAACATTTTTTTTTTTTTTAATCTTAGTAGAGGTTTTTCCCTTCACAGATGGAGGAAAATCAACGCTCAAAAAGTATTTCACCAACAACTTTTCTTCCCAGGGAGTTCCAAGTTTTTTTACTCAGCCTGTGTTTGATGCAAAGAAGGTAACAAAATAACTATTTTTAGAATAGGGAAGAAAAGAGGGTGAGAGATGATGAAAATGAATAATGGTTTAAATGGGTGGTGTAGGTTAGCATATAAAAATAAAATCAAAGGTTTTTTTTTTAGTTTGATGCTCATTAGTTTATATATATTAGAGTTTGCACTCGCTTTGAAAACTAATTGAGTATAAGACTCATTTTCTGGTTGAACCGTTAAGTCCACATCATTGATTGGTCAAGACTAATTGTTAGACTATTGTGTCCTTATCTTGGGTTGGTTGAGTCTAATATTTTGAACCCTAAAACTCAAAATTGCCCCACCCCTCCTTTCTTCCCTCTTATTTCTCCCTACAACTCTTCTTCTCTCTACCAATTTGTTATATAGAATATAACAAAGAAATTATTGGCGGGGTTTGCAATTAGAACACAAAGTATATCTAATGGACCCATTTGAATCGGTCTTCCCTGGCTTCTTTATTTTTTTATTAGTTGTCCATGTCTTGATCACCTCTGCTTCTAAATTTATTTCTACAAAAATTGGAGTTGTTCTCATACTGTCTTTGAGATATATGATTGACTAACTAATAAAAAAAATATCAAAAGGTTACAACATTTTCTTTTCTAAATTGCATATGGTCTCTTAGCAATAAACTTTAGGTAGCGCCTACTCCACATCATCATATCCTCTTCTCACACCACCAATGCGTTTTTTTTTTTTACTTTCTCACATCACCAATAAATATGGTAAAACCTAGAAGGAAACAAAAAAACCAAACAAAAAAAATGCAAAAACCCTTTCAAAAAAAGCAAAAACGGTCTCCCTCTCTCGCACTCCTTGTTGCGTGTCGTCCCAAACTTGGCGACCAAACTTCACTTCCTCGCAAGTTTTGTCATACTCGTCCTCTTTCCTATTTCTCCCTCTTTGCAAAAACTCCAAAATCGCAGAGGAAAATAGCAAAAACCCTTCGTCTCCTCGTCCTCTTCCCTATCTCTCCCTCATTGGTTGCATTCCACTACATTTCACTTGGACAAACTTATTTCATTTCATTAGATGAAAATGAAAGGGTTTAGTGAAGTTGATGATGTTAGAAATGAAGATTTTAAGGGTGAACATGAGAGTGAAGAAGATGATCAATTTAAAGAGCAAGGACAATCATTTTCAATGGAGGTAATTTGCAAAATAAAAATCATCTAATTTGCATGTAATTTAATTTTTATTTTTATTTTTTCAGAATAATTGATTGATTATTGTATGATGCATTGGTGCATGGACATTTCTAATAGATGTAATAGATATGAAAATGCCTTTTAATGATGTTGAGAGCCCAGAGACGGACCATTTAGAGGTAACCACCATTTTGTTGTTTAGTAAATTAAAATTTTAATTAATATATGAAATTAATTATAAATTGAATCATTATGCAGAATGTTGATGAAAGTGGTGACAATAACAATGAAGAAAGATTATTGATACAAGTAGTCGATGATATTCAGCTATTTGTTATGGATGAGGTATGTAAGTTTTTACTTATTTTTGTTTTCACCATTTTACATTGTTATAAATATGTTGTTGTTATTAACAAGTTAAAATTTTTTTTTAGGTATTTTCATTAAGGTCTGCGTTGATAGCTTGTGTCCAAGGCATCGGTAGGGATAATAACATAGTTGTTACTATCACTGAATCGGAATCGGCTAATCAAATACGGAAGGGAATGATCCATTTTGGTTGTGAAAGGGGAGGAAGCTCGTTAAAAGGTTAAAGAATTTTGTTCGATCAAGCAGTACAAAGAAGTGTGGGTGCAAATTTGAGTTGAGAGGGACCCCACTGGAGAATGTTGAAGGTTGCAAGTGACATGTGGAACCCACAATCATTCTCGATCAAAGTCACTAGTTGATCATTCGTTTGTTGGAAAATTGAATGTAGAGGAGATAATTTATGTGCAGAATATTGTGAAGTCCGGTGTGAGCCCTTGCAACATCTTGTCTCGGCTAAAAGAGAGGTATACGAATAATATCTCGACTTTGAAGCATATTTATAATGTATTGGTACTCGAACAAAAAGACAGGACGGCTTTGCAACATACTCTAGAGTTGTTGAGCTCGCACAAGTACATAGAGTGACATTTTGTTGATCAGGGGAGTAGAGTCACCAACCTATTTTGGGCGCATCCTAAATCTATTCAGTTGGCAAAGCATTTTCCACAAGTAATGCTTATAAAATGCACGTATAAAACGAATCGCTATAGGATGTCGTTGTTTGAGATTGTTGGTGTGACGTCGATCGGAAAAACCTTCAATGTTGCATTTTGTTTTATGTGTTCTGAGAAGGAAGAGTCATATGCTTGGGCATTGGAAAAGTTTGCAGAAATTTTCGAGCCATACAACTTGCCAAGCGTGTTTGTGATGTATAGAGAACTGAGTTTTATGAAGGCTATTGAGCGAATTTTTCCAAAGGCAAGAAGATTATTGTGCACATGACACATCAATACAAATGTTAAGAAAAACTGTAAAAGACACTTTGATGACAATGACCGGTGTGCCGAGTTTATAGATTCATTTTCAGATTTGTATAGATCAAGTTTAGAAGATAAATTGAACAAGGCCACAATTGAGTTTGATAGAAGATGAGCAAATTATCCCAAAGTGTTTGAATATCTCAAGACAGATTGGTATCCTTATAAGGAGTACTTTGTGAGTGCATGGACGGATAAATTTATGCATTTTGGGCAATGCACAACGGGTCGAGTTGAAGGCGCATACTCGAAGTTGAAGCACTCGAAATCCAACAAGTCGAGATAGAGTCGTCGTTTCAACACAATCTGACAAAGGTAAAGAATGAACATAACTTCACTTTATTTTGCTTACTTTATGGGTCGGTGGCGTACATGGCTATTGATTTGATAAATTCGGAAATTCGGATGTGTGAAAGTGTGGGGGTTGACTCTGTCAATTGTGGTTGTGTGCTTCGAACGACTCATGGATTACCTTGCGCTCATGAACTTACAGGTTATTTAACTCCCACAGGACAAATTTCAGTACGCACCATAGACAAGTAATAGCTTCAACTTGGGGCACAACACCTATTCGTGAATGTGACAATGTGATTATAGACCCTGTGGTCGATGCCCTTATGAATAAGTTCAATGAGTCAAGTCATGATCAGAAGTTGGCGATGAAGAGAAAGCTTATAGAGTTGAGTTCTCCGGGTGACAGTGTGATGATTGAACCATTAGCAATTTTGACTGGAAAAGGGAGATCTAAAATGAAGAAATTGACTAAGCACAAGAGGTCCACAAAAAAAGGATCCCTCGAGACACCAATACGCCATGACACAGGAAGAAATGAAAGGCAAAAGTAAGAAGTTGGCAATAAAAAAGGAGAAGCCGAAAATTCATAGCAATAGATTGATGAGACATGTTTCGTCATGGATACGTGATTATATATACAACATTGAGAACGTTCCCGGCGACATAAACTGTGGTTTTCGATACATAACCAAATTCCTTCATTGTGACGACGAAAACGGTTGGAAACATGTGTGAAAATAGCTACTTATGGAGGTTGAGAGTAATGAAGAGTTGTGGCTTGCAATGTAGCACGAGACAGGGGTAAAGGTTGTGAATGACAATTTGGTAATTTCAGAAGGCCGGGTGCGGATGGACATGAAAAGTTGGTTTATGGACACCGATATGTTAGAGCTGGCAGCGAACTGTTACCAATGCGTCTTGTTTGTTATGGGAACCAAAACACGACATGTTTTCCCTATGTTTACCCGGCACCACATTTTGACTCGAGACGCGCTTGTTTTATGGCACACTTGGCTCAGAGCGGTCACTATATCATCCTTCATATGCAACCGAACCCACCAATGCCTCCTATAGTACCAATCTGGTCGTGTCGCATGTTCCTGAGGCAATCTCGTTGAAGAGTAGTTTCGATATCCAGCTCGGTATTGGTGCGACAATGTTGAGGAACTTCAATGAGAAGAATAAGAAGAATGTGAAGAAGTCGAACGAGTTGGTGATTATATTGGACTGATGCACATATTGTATTTTGCTAACCATAATTGTGATGAAAATATGTAAACGGCATATGTAAATGGCGAATATGAATGGCAAATGTAGATGGCAAAGAATGTGAAGAAGTCGAACCATTGTTTTGTTAGATAAGTCTCCATTTTTTTTAACAGAATACTTTAATGTTTAGAGATTTTGTTAATATATTATATGGAATTGGACTCTATTAGTTTGGGTTTTTGTTTATGTATGATGCGAGATCATAAAAAAGATTAGTTTTATGCGGTTATGCGAAATCAGAAAATAATATCAGAACAAATTTCAGATAAAATTTAGAAAAATCTAGTTTGATGCAACTTGTATGAAATTCAGATAAATGATTATTTCGGAAGACTTGTATGGTTGGAGTTTAGGTTTGATGCGACAATGAGTAAAAACTTCAGAAAACTAAGTTTAAAAAAAATTTCACAAAGTGAAATTTTTTTTTTATGAGTTTCAGAAGAAAAAATTTTGCAGGGTTTTTTTTTTTTTTTTTTTTTTTTCCTGTTCACAGTGTACAATGCAGGTTATGTTAATAACCTCGCATTGCTCCTTGCAAACTGAAAAAAAATTCAAAATTTTTTTTTGTTCGCAGCGAGCAATGCAGGTTATCTCCAAAACCTCGCACTGCTCACTGCGAACAGGAAAATTTTTTTCCTGTTCGTAATGTTCAATGCAGAGTATCTGAAATTCCCTGCATTGAACACTGTGAACAGGAAATTTTTTTCCTATTCGCAGTGTGCTATGCGAGATTTTTTATTTAACCCGCATTGCTCTCTGCGAACAAGAATTTTTTTTTCTGTCTGCAGGGTTCTTGACATAACCCGCATTGTACACTGCGAACAGAAAAAAAAAACCTGCACATTTTTTTCTTTTCAAACTCATAAAAATTTTCACTTTGTGAAATATTTTTTTTAAACTTAGTTTTCTGAAGTTTTTGCGCATTGTCAAATCAAACCTAAACTCTATCCATACAAGTCTTTCGAACTAATCCTTTATGTGAATTCCATATAAGTCGCATTGTCGCATCAAACTAGATTTTTCTAAATTATATATGAAATTTGTTCTGATATTATTTTCTGATTTCGCATAGTCGCATTAAATTTGATCGATACAAGCAATATATGAGCGTACCATAACCAAAATTTTATTTGGTGTGTGTTGTTTGGTAAAAAAAATTCTTATTTGGCAAAATTCAATATGGACCCGTGGATTAGTCTAGATATGCAACAACAATAACAAACAGAACATAAGTAAATAAATAGTTAAGTGCAACTCTATAGAAGCTAATAAATATAACATAAGTAAAAACATAAAGCTTCTTAAAAAATTATCTGAAGTTTACAAAACTTATAACTTCTAAACAAATATAAGTCAAATGTTCTTTTTCAAAGTTTACAAAATGAAGACACTATCTTTGTCGCCTCCGAACATAGAAGCTTTGTTCATGCCTCGATTTGCGTCGACGCTCACTTCCTCCACCACCAATTTCACCATTGTCAACACTGGGGCGTACGTCAGGCTCTTATTCCTCTTGTTCCAAGGTAACGGGAGTAGACATTTCATCTAACAAATCCTGTAATCTATTTTGCAGGGCGAGCAAAATAACCTTGTCGAAGTTTCCCCTTCTTCAATAGAGACATTGATTAAGTTACGAGCATTAGCAGTGGCAATCTCCTGCAGGGAAATATTAGATGTTAGTGCAAACCATATAAAATTTTAAAATTACATAAGTGTAAAATGTTTGTACTTATCCTCTAATTTGAAAAAAAAAATGTCTTCTTAGGGGATAACTTCTCTTGTTCGGTGGTTGTACAAAGGGATGACTAATGTGGTAAAATCAGTCTAAGTGATCTGTTGCACAGTCCCATGGAAGCTTCACAGGGACACCTTGTTGGTTAGTTGGCACGACATTATAATGCCACATTCGAGCGAACGAAGCCAACACCTCATATTGGACGTAATAGTGCTTGCCAGATCGAGCTCTAATCTTCCTTTTGGCTTGGATTGGTTGGATTTGGATAACTTGTACATTTTCCATTTGTCTTATAACTCTATTGGGGTGATATGATTCTTCTATGTCGAGGCATAACAAACATCCTGTGAACCATGTGATGCCATGAAGGGGAGTGTTTTTCTTGGACTACACGTAAGAGTCCCAAAGTACCTGCAAATTATAATAATTAAAATGTATTAATATATGACACATACACATTTTTTTATTGAACTTAAAGATGCATTTTTACCTCTTCAGTAGACATGTCACCGTGATGCTTCATAAAAGTGATGATTTGTTCGTCCAAAACCCCTACAATTTGTGTGGGTTCCCACTTAGCCATGGTGGAGAGTCTAGTATCCCACGTCAGTTTTGCATTACCCCGACGCCTAAAGTGATCATATATCCATGCCTATAAATAAAAAACATAAATAAATATTATAAAATTCTTATATATTATGAGGGTAATTAACAAAATAAAAATTTCGAAGCATACCTCGAAAAGAGGCAAATATCCAGCAATTTGCCTCGTTCCCTCTCTGCTAGCGTCATCCAACTGACATAACAAGACTGCCAAACCTGTTACGCCCCATGCATACTTGTTAATATCATCCACCTCCATCAGCATCTTTAAATATTCAATATAAACATTTGTTTCATTTTTATCAGCAAATAGAGTCATACCCAGAAGAAACAACAAGTAACCCCTACACACTTGTTTCCTTTCAAGAGAATCAACGTTCATAGTCTGTCTACAACAGTGGTCCTGAATAAACTTCATTTCCACAGATTTCTCATGCTTCTTGACATGGACATTTGCTTCTTTACTTTCAATCCCCAAACCATTCACCAATAATGTAACACATTCATCTACCGTTATCTTCATCGTCGTTCTAACAGACTCACCAAGAATCAACAAATGAGTTATACGGTAAACATCGTTCAGGGTGATGCTCATATCTCCTAAAGGTAAATGGAAAGTATTGGTCTCAGGTTGTCAATTGTCTACGAAAGCACAAATGGTCACATTATCAGGACGTACCTTACGATATTTAATCAAGGGATACAGACCACTATTGTAGATCATTCTCTTTACATCTTTCGGCTTATATTTCAAATCCCAATCTATAAAGTTCATATATTGATGCCGACACCGCAATCCGCCTCGTTCCTAAATACAAGAAATATATACATTAAGTAATTCAATGTCCAAATATATATAAATAACACGCTTATATAATTTAACCAACTAAAAATATGAACTTACCGGCTCACCATCCCAAATGGTACGAGAAATATGACCATGATAATCGACTAATGTAGAAGAATCCACAGGACCACTGGGATAAGAATCTTGTCCAGCATCTTCTTTTTCTTTACCATTCTCCTCTGCTTCCTCTTCATCCCCTGCTTCTTCCTCATCCCTTGCTTCTTTCTCATCCACAAGCTCTTCTAACTCCTCATCTTCATGTCCAACAACCGCACCACTCGAACCTCCTTTTTCTTCTGATTGGGCTTGACTTTGCGATACAACTACTTGTCTATATGCTTCTTGAGGATCTATTTGAATCTCCATTTGCTTATTTCTCATCTTTCTCCTTACTTCTTTGTCCTTATTTTGTTCTTTTTTTTGCGTTCTTCTACTAGTTTTTTGTCATTTTCTGCTATCTGTTTTCGAGCAGATACTGTCATGGGTCGTCTTCTACCTCTATCACCTCCATCATCCCCACCATCATCACGACTAACAGAAAATATGATAAACCTTCAAATAAAAGGAAACAAATACATCAGGACAATTTTTTTGTACAATAATTTCTACTAATTTTTAAGCAATATTTTAGCCAAATTTGGATGTAAAACAACATTATATATCTCATTTTCCTACATTCTAATAAGAAAAATACCAATTTGGAGTCCTAGTGACCACCACTTTCGCCTTCGCAATAACTTTCATTACCAAGGAAAAAACTAAACAATTAATGCACAAAAAACATAAATAATTCTACTTTAAAGATGGAAACAAATACACAAAAGCAAACAATGAATGACTAACTTACAATCCAAACAAAAAATCCTAAACCCAAAGATAGGATGAATGACTTACTTACAGACGAGTTGGAGTCTCAAGAGAGATGTGTTTTGCACTTTGAGAGGTGACGTTTTTGAGCTGTTGCGTTTTGGAGAGTTTGAAGGTTTAAGGGTTTCGATTTTGAGAGATTTTCAAGGGAGAAATAGAGAAATTGCAATAGATTTGAGTGTGGGAGAGAGATTTGGAAGAGATTTGAATGTGGGAGAGGGAAAAGTTTCGAATGGAGGAGGGAGGAACCGTTTGCGATTTGAATGGCGAGGGAAAAAATGTGGATTTTTGTTTATATAGGTAATGTGAGAAAATATGGTGATGTGAGAAAGAAAGTAGGTGATGTGGGAGAGTAAAATGATGTGAAAAGAGAAAATTGTGATGTGAAGTAGTCGCTGCCTAATCTTTACTCAGTTTTTAAGTTTTATTATTGTGGAACAAAGACTCGAAAAGTTGGTGAAATTTATCAAATGTTGTGGGGTCTTAACAATAAACTTTAGTTGGACTGTTAGGTCTTCGTGACAACTCTTTAATTGATTTCCTTTTGAGAGTATTTAGACTAGGTAAAGGTCTTAGTCAGTTGCTATTTCATTATTCTAACTTGCAAACTTTTTATATATAATCTCTAGGAATATTAGATGAGATGCACATAGGAACAAGACCCATTTCTGCATATTCATTGGTCATTGCCACTTTTGTAATTTTTGACTTATCCATTTATGCATTTTCACAACAATTTTGGGTTTTAGGGTTACAAAATTAGACTAAATTAATAAAAATTAGACTCAATTAATCCAAGATAAAGGCAAAATGGTTTTAAATTTAGTTTTGATTAGTAAATCGTGAACTTAATTGTTTCGTCAGAAAACAAATATTAGACTCAATTAATTTTTAAAATGAAAACCAAATTCTAATAGATATTAGCTAGTCAAACTAAAAAAACTCTTATATATATATATATATACGAAAATTCTAGGGGTCGAGGGAGGGGTCGAGGGAAAGGGAGCGCACCCATCCTCCTCGCGATGAGCGCTCACATGCATCTCTAATGCGATGCACTCATCCCGAGGAGGATGGGTGGCTCCTTTCCCTCGCTCCCTAGCAAAGCTCATATATATATATATATATATGTATGTCGGTGTTGTGGGACAGTAGATTATGTGGTATTAAAAAATGACGGTCATCGAAAAACAAGAACCGGCACTATTACGGTATTACCCCGCCACCTCAAGGTCATATAGGTCTTTACACATCGTCGTCATCTTTGTTTATATCGTCAACCGTACAAAACCCCCTTTCGTCTTCTCTTCTCTTCTTCTTCGTCTCTGTTTCTTCTTCTTCTTCTGGTTTTCTATTTCAAGCTCTGATTTTTATCTCTGCAAAGTTGATGGATTTCAGATGCAGATGTTCTTTACCGTCGATCTCCATTCACAAGCCTTCTTCGATCTACCCAAACATCGTCTCTCAGCCGTCCGATCTCGCCTTCTCCACTCGTTTACTGCCTTGGTTTCGACACATCTGGTTTAGCGTTCTAAAGTAGTGAATAAAGCTGTTGATTGAAGATTCAGAGAAAAAAAAAGAGGTAATTTGAGCATAAAATTTTCATCTTTTTTGGTTGTTTGGGTGCAAAGGTTGAATTTTTGTTTATTTAAGAGTACCTCATTGAAAATTGGAATTTGATGAGGGTTTATTTCTTTTATATATATTTTTTGTTTTATGGGTTTTAGGGAGATTTTTTTTTATTATCAGAATTCTAGTTGATGGGGGATTAATTATCGTAACAAGTGGCTGTTTATGAATCCGAGTGAGATGTGAAGATGCCTATTTTAACCATCTTGTATTCTAGACTTAGATACATGGAAAGCAGATTAAACGATGTAAACTATAGTGAACAATTGGTACGTGGTAAAAGCTTAGTTTTTAATGAAAAAGGAAATGCAAGATAACTGAGGGATAGCCTAATACAACAATCAATGATTGGTATTTTCTAAAGCATAGATTTTTTTTACTGAAAGGAAATGTAAGAGAACTCGGAAATAGGCTAATACAACGAGCAAAACATTGAACCTTAGAGTTTAACTTAAGAATGCCGATTGAAGGAGGTGGTTTTTAGAATTAAAAGTAGACCTTAAGAATCAGGCTTATAGCAATAGAGCTGGAGGATGAATTTCCATTAAGAGCAAGAATTGATTCTCTTTTAAATATGATTTTGGGGTGGAACGGTTTTGAAACTGCTGGCGCGGGATTTCGGAAAATGGAGGATGGTCCGTCCTAGGTGTTTTTGGTGAATAGGTTAGTAATTGACAATATGGCGATGGTGTCTCATTGGGTGAGCTTTCATCATCTCATAATGAGTTTTAGATACATGACCTTGGAGCCTAAATTTCATTAGCACAACTTAGACCTTGGTCTTTAGCTTCTCCTGGAGCACATACACTAAAAAAATTGGATGATGAATTGGGCATCTCTGCAATGGGTCTGAGAGAGAAATTTAACTAGGGCGATTTTAGAGATTTGTATGTTTTCGGGTGAAGGTCACAAGTGGCCATGTTTAGGGCTTTGGGATCAGCTTTCTCAACATTTCCTTGAGGAGCTGATTGTTGCTTAGGCCTAATTGTTCGCTTTGTTATTCTCGGTTTTGGGCCTTCATTGTACTTTTCATGGATTTTCAGCTAATAAGGATGTTACAGAGAGATACCGTTAATAATGAAAAGGCATCTCCTCATGTTGTCCTTAGAACCTGGTTAGTTGAGGGAGCAAGTCCACGAGAATGTGAAATGATACGAACATTGGTTCCTCTGGCAAGATGTGTACATTGGAGAAGAATACTTGTGCTTATTGCTGTAGTAAAAGAATAAATGATTGTTTTTATTTAAAGAAAATAACAAAAGAATGTACCTGGATATAATATAATATAATTGTTTTTATTTTCAAAGAAAATAACAAAAGAATGTACCTGTGTATAACAATTGTTTTATTTTTCAAAGAAAATAACAAAAGAATGTACCTTTTTATCTATTAAAATGGAAGGAAAAAACCCTGCCTTTACTAGTGAATTTCATATTCACTCGGGAGATTAGCTATGCACCATTGTACTTGTCTCCTTACATTTTAATTAAGAAGCCCTCTCAATGTTTTACTCTACAAGTTAATCTATTTTATTTTTTGGCCTGATGAGTTCTTCTTCTTTTGAATGCTACAGGAAACCCAGATACCAGTGAAGGACTACTGCATCAACCTGTGGCATTAATTTAGTGGTATCTGAATACCACAACATGACGGAAGGCATGCGAAAACAGTATCCTTCCAAGGTAACAATCTCTGCTAGTCCTTCACATTCAAAGATATGGGAAAAAGGTAGATCGTCTGGTTGGACTGCATTTGATCTCAAGCAGCGGGGTAAACAAGGTCTTGAATCAGAACTTGAAATTGATCCTTATCCACCTATTCCAAGTGCAATCACCTCTCTGCCACCTATAAAATGCTCAACTACTAATCACAGCAGGGCAAGGTCTTTTTCATCGGTCGTAAAACCTACAAATTTTCGGACTTGTGTAGGCAATAGTAGTTATTCTAGTAGAGAAGTAATAGTTGGAAACTCTAGTGGGAAGTTTGATGGCACAGTCCAAGAGAAAAATAATGTCGATCCAGCTCTTAAGAAGCTCAAAGAACTTCACAGCTGGGCTGATGATAGCTTGATTCAGGATATCTTAGTAGCTGTGAATAACAATGTCGACCAGGCCTCTACTCTGTTAAATTCAATGGTTTCCTCTGGCAGCTCGGAAGAGTCTAGGATAATAAAGCAGGCAGAAGAGAGATCTCTTTGTGATTATTCTCTTGGTAACAATAAGATGGAACAGGCAAGCAAAGGTCTTCCTTCAGAAATTCTGGCGGATATCACAGGACCGAGGTCTGTATTTGATGACTCTGTTTGTGACCCGAAGATGGAGGAGACAAGTGGGAAAACCCCTGTCGAAACTGAACTATCTAATAGTTTCTCCTACGTGAGTCTTGTTTCACAGAATCTGATAGCTGCTCCTGTTGAGCCTGAGTGGGAAGATGATGATGATGATATTTACTTGAGGCACCGGAGAGATGCAGTAAAGGCTACAAGGTATTCCTTGATACTTGTTTCCTTTAGCATGTGATGGTAGCTTTTTACTTTCAATTTATTTTAGAGTTGTGCATTTATGTATGGGTGTTGTACCTGGTAAAATTTTTGATAAACGAACGACTATTATTACAAACGTTATTGGCTTAGACATCTTTTGAACCAGAGCTGAAAAGAGAGACTGACTATCATCAAGCTGCCCTCTAAACAAGGAGTTAAAAAAACTGAAGTGGTTAAGTTTTTCATTTATTAGTAGCCTATATAATCTAACATATGCTATAATCGACTGAACACAATTGACTGAACAATTTATTTATTTATTGTTTACGACTAAACAATCTTATATTCATGCTTCTTATGTACCAGATTAGCTGCTCAGCATTCTCGGGCAGCCAGCAATGCCTTTATGAGGGGTGATCACTTTTCTGCTCAAGAACTCTCATTGAAGGCACAGGAATTGTGGATGGCAGCTGAAAAACTGAATGCGAAGGCCGCGCAGGAGATTTTGAGAATTAAAAATAGTGAAAATGATATATGGAAGCTGGACTTGCATGGCCTCCATGCATCAGAAGCTGGTCACGCCTTACAGGAGCATCTTCGGAAGATCGAAACGCAGGTCAAACTATATCGCTCGGTCTCTCCTAACAGAATAGTCCAGCCAAAAGACGAGATCATTGGGCCTGTTAAACAATCGGGCTTGGAGGCTAGTACAGGAAAAGAGCCAGCATCCTCTTCTCCAAGACCATCTATATTACAAGTCATAACAGGTAGTTAGTTCTCTCTAGTGACAAACATGTATCACTGTATGTATCTGATTGCTACCCTCTATTTAATTTTTTTTCCCTCTCCTATTGATACTAATATATGCTTATTTTCCTGACAGGGACTGGTAACCATAGCCGAGGACAGGCATCACTCCCCTCTGCTGTGCGAAGTTTCCTTACAGAGAATGGGTGAGATTCATCTTCTTCATTGATTGATCTTCTTTCTTGGAATTCTGTGTGTATTTGTTCATCTCTCCCTCTTCCCTGCAAATTGTTAGAGAAGGTATTCTCCGTGTGCTAATCCACCTAATTTCCTCTTCTTGCAGATATCGTTTTGATGAGTCAAGGCCTGGAGTGGTCGGTGTTCGTCCCAAATTTCGTCGTAGGTGAATGCTCTAGCATTTAATGCAGTTTTTAGTGTTTAGATTGGTGAAAATGTTCATATTTATTTCTTGTTTTCATTCTGTACAATGTTATTTAAAGACAGTCTCATTGGCTAGGAAATTTGTTGAATGTGGTCTGAACAGCAAAGATCACATGGCATTGTAGATCGGAATAATCTTGTGAACCCTTCAATGACATGTGTTGTCAAAGTTGAATAATAATTTGGAGGAGGTTGTGCAACTCTTTTGCCATGTTAATTTCCAGTCATTCACTCGCCTTAGCAAGGCTGTACAGTATGTGCAGTGCGCAACTCAGAACAATATCAATACTAAATAGATAATCAGCCTCTTACCTCCAGGGATGTAATGTGAACAGTAGATAACCCCAGACAGCAAGGTTGTTGAACGTCGTATAACCAAAATGCGCCTCAAATGAGTTCGAGCACTCTACCTCTCTTCTTCGCTCTCTGGCTACATCTCCCATCCCACACACAAACTTTATATGTCGAAATTCAAACAAAACGTCAAAAGTGTCCGACCATGGCTTGCATCTTCATCCTCATTAAGGCTGTTTTGTACAAGTCTGCCAAAACCACAAGAAACATGAGCAAAAATGCAAACGCTGAGTGCAATATGAACTCACAAGCCGAGTATTATTCAATATCCTGGTGCCATGTTCACACAAAGAAAGTAGAAATATGAACCAGGAACAGATAAATAAATAAAATGAGCATAGGAGACATGGCGTCCAGTTCCATAGCATTGAGTCAGCTTCAGCCCTGTGCAGTTTAGTAGTTTCATCGAGGAAACTCCCCTACTGAAAACTCTCCTTGTTCTTTCAGCCTCATTGAAAAAGGCAATAGGCCGATCTTCCTGTGATAAAATAACACCAATCCCAATGGCACAAGCATCACACTCAACAGCAATAGGTAGATCTTCCTGGAAAAAAATTGGCAGCTGTAAAACAGGTGGGGGTGTGACAGCTTGCTTGAGTCTTTGAATGCATTTTGAGATTCCGGCAATTTCACTTTGCACGGCAAGTGTTTGTTATTCCTGGACTTGTTTCTGCATTCCAAAACTCATCCAGGCAGGGGAGATTCCTTTTGGAGCTAGGTATAGAATCAAAGCTTGGTTCAAATGGAAAGGAGATTTAATAATCGCAGAAGACCAAAGTGATGAATGACTAAATCCTTCAGCTCTTACGACACCAACCATGACAGGTGCAAATCCAAATTGACTAATTAAAACAGAACACTACTACAGCGCTGTCCATTTTGTCTCGAGATAGGTGTAGCACCTATCTTGAGGCAAAATGGACGGTGGGGGGTTAGCACCAGGCTAACCCCCGGTGCACTAAAGAATTTTCGATTAAAACATCTTTACGTGTCTTGGTCATTGTTGACTCTAACAAGTTAATTTAAGTGTTGTAGCCAACCCTGTCCATTATCTATCTGTACTGAGGTAAGAAGAAGTTGAACAATGAGGAAGATGGACCAAATTAGAGTCCCACATGTGCTCATCTTCCCCTACCCAGCACAGGGCCATGTCAACTCCATGCTCAAGTTATCTGAGCTCCTCGCTCTCTTTGGACTACACATAACCTTTCTCAATACTGAGTACAACCAAAATAGCCTACTTCGTTTTACTGATACTGGAACCCGATTCCAAAGCTACCCCAAATTTCAATTTGCAACCATCAGTGATGGTCTTCCTGTGAACCACACTCGAACTTTTAGTGATCTAAAGGATATGATGCACAATAATCACACTGTTGTGCAGCCAAGTTTGCAAAAAATGTTCTTGGAATGCCTGAAATCCTCCAAAGGTTCTCCAGTGACATCTGTAATAACAGATGGGACATTGACCTTTGCGATTGATGTGGCAAAAGAGCTGGGAATTCCTTCAATCAATTTTAGTACCACTAGTGCATCTCATTTCTGGGCTTGTTTCTGCTTCTGCATTCCTAAAGGTATGTCCATTCAGAGGTATGTTTGCTTACTCGAATGAATATTTTTATTTATTCTTTGTTCAGCTACTCTTGTAATTTGTTGAGAGTCCGAGTCAGTTTGGAATGGTGCAATTCTTTCTTTTGTTTGATCTATGATCCGTTGTCCGATCACTGCTTGTACACCCTTGTAGTGTATGCCACATAGAAGCACTGAGGGTTGTCATTTAGGCTGTGGTCACAGCTTCAGCTGGGTTAGTATGACTGTTTGGTAATAGCTACAGTTGTGGTTGTAATAGGAAAAAAAAACAAGAAAAGAAAAAGAACAGTTCATGACAGGTCACTTTCCCTTTTGTTTCGTATATTCTCCATTATTGCTCGGAGGGATCCACATCAATAAACTACAAACAACAAATAAATTAGTCCACAATTGAAACCGGCCAGTTTAATATGTTTTTAAAGTGGGTAGGCAACACAGCCTTGGTGTATAAATTCGAATCCGGTAAGACACTCCTTATATGATATATATTTAGTGGAGTAGCCATAGATGGCGCAAAATACAGTAGCACATGTAGTAATCTTCCCTGCCCCGGCACAGGGCCATGTCAACTCCATGCTCAAGTTAGCAGAGCTCCTTGCCTTGTCAGGAATCATAGTCACCTTTGTCAATGTCAAATTTTACCAAGATCGCCTTCTTCAGTTCACTGACGTTCAAACCAGGTTTGGTCAATTCCCCAAGTTTCGATTTGAAACCATTCCTGATGCACTTCCTGTCATCCGCGATGTATCACACAATTCTATAAATGAGTTGATGCAAAACTTGGTAACAGTTTTTCAACCAAGTTTCAAAGACTTGATGTTTTCTGATCGGTTGAAATCCGCCGGATGGCCCCCAGTTTCGTGTATAATAGCAGATGGATTATTTAGTTTTACCATTGAAGTGGCAAAACAGCTTGGGATTCCGTCCATCTCATTCCGTACTGCAAGTGCTTGTTATTTCTGGGCAGTGTTCAGTATTCCTAAAGTCATCCAAGCAGGCGAAATCCCTTTTGGAGGTATTTTACTTCACCAAAATTTGTTTCTTCTTTGTTATTGATCAAAATGCTTTCATGAAGTATTTATTATTGGAAAGGCTCGGTAGGAGATCAAACTCAATTGTTTTTCAGAATTCTAAATCAGAACTGTTGAATTGTGTTTTTGGAACTTGAGCGACGGAGGAGGATTGAAACTTTGCTTGAGATAATCTTCATTTGAAAAGCTCAAGACTAAATAACTGCTGATATATCTCGAAGTAATCAAGCATAAATATCTCAAGCGGAGTTTGTGTGGTTTAGCGGCGTTGTATGAAACACCATGATAACATCTAATTCTAGTAGCATCTGAAACATGAGTGTTTCTTTGGCTCCCTTTCCTTTCAGCCAGGCAACTCTGGCTCCTCTCCCCTTTAACATGATTCATCCTCCTACTTTCTTCACCTGCTCGCGAATCTGTCATCTCTATAGGATAGAATTGGTGTGACATGCTCATCCACACCCAAACTTCTGTTGTTGTATATGTTCCTTTACCAATCATTTACTTCGATTTTTTATCCTGAAAGACAATAAAATTAACATGACAGTCCAATGAATTTGTAATTTGCCTACAGAAAGAAGTTGAATAGGAAAGGCAGGAAAAAGACCAGGTGTAACGTGGTTCGGATATATACACGACATCCATCGGAGAATATATCTTATTCATGTAATCCCGGTTACCAAGTCAGGAATCCAAGTCACCTTTCTCAATACCGAGTCTAACCAGGAACGCCTTGTCCGGGCTGCTGACATTCAATCCCGGTTTGGTCAGTTCCTTGAGTTTCAGTTTGAGACCATCCCTGATGCACCTCCTGTTGTCATGGTCCAACGCGTAATTTTGCAAACGACTCGTTGCACACAGTTATGAGACATGTTTGCAACCAAATTTCCAGGAATTATTGTTTTCAGATCGGTTTGAATCTGCTGGAAAGCCCCCGGTTTCGAGTATAATAGCAGATGTGTTATTTAGTTTTACCATTGAAGTGGCAAAAGAGCTTGGGATTCCGTCCATATCATTCGTACTTGCAATGCTTGTTATTTCTGGGCTTGTTTTTGCATTCTCTAACTAATTCAAGTAGGGTACGTCCCATTTGGAGGTATGAAACAAGTATTCTCTTTGGTTTGATCAATGTGCTTTGCATTCTGTAGTCCCCTGCTCGCTGCCTGCCTGGTGATTTTTAAAACCTTTTATATATTATATACACCTTATGCTGCCATAAATGTATTAATTTGTACTATATCATATACATTTTATGCTACCATATGCTTTTGAAAAGATCCATAAATTTAAGTTAAATACAATCATCAGCTCGCATGACAACAATTATAGAAGATGACATTGATAATTATAAAAGGTAACTGATCTCAAACTAAACCATTTTAAATATGTTATTCTGTTGGAGATGGTACAATATACATATCAATAGGTGATATGGATCCAACATAATATATATAATGCTATTCAAAACTTGCTGGTAAGGATGAAGTGATCTTAATCACATCTTCCGGGAAGTAAATTCGGTGGCAGATGCTTTGGTGAAGCTTGTGCAAGTGGATGGTCAGTCTAGAGTCTTTGATAATTGGTCATTACTTAGTAGATTCAAACCTCTCTTAAGGTTGGATAAAGACAATACCGCGTATATTTGAGTGTTTAGGAATGCTTAATCTACTCCTGTATGTATTTACAGCCTTTGTGCATCCTGTAAACTACTACTACTTACAGTGGAGTATACTATATTGATCAATATATACTACTGGGGAATCAATCCGCTGTCTTGTTTTCTTTCAACTAGAAGAAGTTGAAACATGAAAGAAGAACAGAGCCATATCAATTCCATGCTCAAGTTAGCCGAGCTTCTTGCTGACTCCAAGTCACCTTTCTTAACACAGAGCACAACCATGACCATCTACTCCGGTCCACTGATGCTCAAACCCGGTTCACCCAGTTTCGATTTGAGACCATCTGTAACCCATTTCCTATTGCTCCCACCACTCCACCGCGTAATGCTAATATTCAAACTGACTTGTTGCCTGTAGTCATGGCAGTTTTGAAGCCAAAATTTAGAGATATGTTTTCTGGCAGGTTGGAATCTGCTGAAAGGCCCCTGGTAATATGTATAATAGCAGATAGGCCATTTAGTTTATGATCAAAGTGGAGAAAGAGTTTGGATTCTGCCTGTTTCATTTCGGACAATGAGTGCTTGTTATTTCTGGGCTTGTTTCTGTATTCCCACACTAATCCAATCAGGTGAAATTCCAAGTGGAGCTAATTTTGTTTGCCAAATCGGCAATCCTCCTTTAAGATGTTTTCACAATTACAATTGGAAGATTATGTAGGATTTTTTGGATTAGTTCACCAAATAGCTCCTCAGAGTTCACGATACATGGAGCAAACAAAACAGGATGTCTATGGACCGATTCTGATCAGTTGATGTATGTATGACACTTAATCTTCTTGGATCACTCAAGCTTTTAGAAGCTAGAAATTTAATTCCTAAGCATCGAGAGACTACAGTTCACTGTCTTTGTCCATGAACCTATGCTAGAGCTTAAAGCAGATCAGATAATGGCAACTTAACACTGACCTACTCTCCCATGTGTGTATAATATCTTGACACGAAATACCTAAAGAGGGATGTTTTCATGTTAGGTTAACGTCAACGTGTTAAATCCAACTTGACACAGGTGACACGGTACAAGCCTATTGCCACTCCCAATTTAGTTCTAGAAGAATTTCATTTCTCCCTCAGAATGGGATAACTAAGATTTTCTTGAAGATTGGATAGAGTCACGTCACATTCAAAACAAATGCAAGGAAAACCCAAAATAAGTGATGGAAAACAGTTCCCCAACTACAAGGTAGGCCGTTAGGGAGCCCAACGTCTTTGTCAGACCACCAGTACTTGTTACTTCTAGGCATGTTATTGCATTCCCAAAGTCATCGAAGCTGAAGAATTTCCTTTCACAGGTAAGTTTTGCTCACTAAAAGAGTTAACTTCAGTACTCCCTCCGATCTTTCCTTCAAGTTTAATTGAGATCATAAGTGTTTGATAAATTTTGACTTAGGTGTTATCTAATTATATTCTGTTTTATTACTTGCAGAAGATGCAGACTTGGATGAACTAGTAATAAGTGTGCCTGGTATGGAAGGGTTTGTTCGTCGAAGAGATCTCCCTAGTTTCTACCGAGCCAAAGACCTAAATGATGTAGGTCTCAATGTGGTCTTAACAGAAACTCAGAATTCCGCCAAAGCATCTGTTCACATACTAAACACTTTTGAAGACCTTGAAGGTCCGATCCTGTCCCAAATGCGGCCTCACTTGCCCAAAATTTACACTATCGGCCCTCTCCATGCTCTTCTTGAATCACGTCGTAAAGAATGTGAATCCACACCTTCATATTCTTCTTCTAACAACAGTCTCTTTGAAGTTGACCCAAGCTGTATCACTTGGCTGGACTCCCAACCATCAAACTCTGTTATATATGTCAGTTTTGGAAGCGTGATGTTCATGACTCAGAAAGAGATGTTGGAGTTCTGGCATGGTTTGGTTAACAGCAAGGTTCGTTTCTTATGGGTGATAAGGCCAGATTCTGTTACGGACAAAGATGAGGAGTTCGAAACTCCTGAAGAACTCTCAGAGGGTACTAAGGCCAGAGGCTATATGGTAGAATGGTCGCCGCAGGAGGAGGTACTTAGACATCCAGCTGTGGGTGGTTTTTTGACACACAGTGGGTGGAACTCAACGTTGGAGAGCATTGTCACGGGTGTACCAATGATTTGTTGGCCCCAGTTTGCAGACCAGCAAACAAACAGCAGATTTGTTAGTGAGGCATGGAAGATTGGGTTGGATATGAAGGACCAATGTGATAGATCACTTGTTGAAAGGTTGGTCAAAGATCTGATGGGGGATAAGAGGGAGGAGATAGTAAGATCTAGTGATAAAATGAAGAAGTTGGCAGAGAAGTCTGTTAGTAAAGGCGGGTCGTCATACTCTAACCTGGATGAGCTGATCCAAGTTATTAAGTCGATGAAGATTGGTGTTTAAAAGATTTATCAGCATTCACAATTTGGTTAAGGCATTGAGTCTATTATGTTGATTTTCAGTAAATTAATTTTTACTGGAGTGTTTTTATGAACTCCATAAATTTAAGATTGAAAAAAGAGGTTATGACTTGTGAGTGACAGGTAATAAATAAATGATATTGGTTGCATTCTTGAAGAGTCGTTCTAGATGGCGAGGAAACGGGCGAGGGAGGGTGGTTTGACCCCCCCATCCCCTCGAGATTCACACGGGCGCACATCTCGAGGGGGTGGAAGGTCACACCCCTCCCTCTCCTGTTTCCTCGCTCGTTTTCTCGCCATTTAGAATAACCGATTCTTGAATGATACTGAAACGGGTTTCCAGATAACAATACATTTGAAAAGTAAAACAAGAATATTATGATAGGTAATGAAATATTGACAATATTGAAATATTTGAAGCTAAGATTGTTGAAATATTGACAATAGTTTGAAATATTGACAATAGTGATGTTCATTTATATTGACAATAGTGATTGTTGAAATATTGACAATATTGAAATATTTGAAGTGATGTTGACTTTTGCCAGTTATACTAGATTATCTGGTAAACTCGCTACTCGTTCCTCAACCAAGCCGCTAATGAGTAAGGTGTAAGCTACCTAGATCGTTTTCGTGAATCCGATTTCGTGGTCTCCCTTCGGATTTGGATTTCCATGAGTAGTAGGAAAATAGTCTTATGAATAATCAATTTCCTGTGAGTAAATAGACAACCAAACAACGAAAAATTTGCATAACAAGGGAAATTAATTCCATTTTCCAAGGAAAATGGCTAACCAAACAGACCATTAAAGAATTATAAGGAATATTCCATTTCCCCTACCAAGTAAAATACAAGACCAAACTAAAGTACCACCATCAAAATCCGATTCAAAAAATTTTCAACGCTGATTGCCAAGCTTATAAATGAGTAATACATTACTCACATAGTTATTAGTATTAATTGTATGTACCAGTCGTTATATTGCCTAGTATATATCGTATGGTTACCAACCGGTACATAAGGTCATATATGGTTTAGCACAGTCCATGGTGTACCAACCGGTATATATTGGCTTATCGGATGTACCGGCGGGACCCATTTTGTAAGTTCAAAAACATTATTTTTCCAGTTTTAACCCTTCACTACATCAAATTGACATTTTTAGGACAGAGTGCCCTGTAGAGGATCCTGAGCACGCTGCTACTACACTACCAGTTCCATCCCTGATCACTGCACTGTAGCCCCCTCTATTACCTTGCATTGAGCCATCTGAGTTCATCTTATGCCAATCATCTCTTGGCATCTTCCAAGAGCATTGGATGGGCCTCTTGATTTTAAACACCGTGTCCAGGTTCCAATTACCAAAGAACTGTCTATTGGATGCATTGTCCTCGACAACTAGCTCCTCTGCTGTGAATCTCAATCTGATGTCTGTGTAGATGCTCATATAGTCTGTTATTACGCTCCATCCATAGCTTATATACTGTGGCATTGAAGGTAACTTTTTTGACTAAAGATATACTGGATGCGCTCGTGAGATGTTGGCAGCACCACCGTAACTCAGCATCCCAGTCAGTAACCTGTCTATGGTAGTTGAGGTAGCGCAACATTCTATTCCAAACAAAATTGGAGTATGTACACTCAAAGAACATATGTTTGGCTGTCTCTGGTTCTTGATTGCATAAGGGACAATCATCAGACTGAGTTATCCCCCATTTCTTTATCTTTCTAAGTGTTTTCAATGCACCATGCATGAGTAACCATGTTACAAAGCTGTGCTTGGGAATGTTCCATGTAAACCACACCAATGCTTGGGAATGTAAGTCGATGAAGATTGGTGTTTAAAAGATTTATCAGCATTCACAATTTGGTTAAGGCATTGAGTCTATTATGTTGATTTTCAGTCAATTAATTTTTACTCGAGTGTTTTTATGAACTCCATAATTTTAAGATTGAAAAAAGAGGTTATGACTTGTGAGTGATCTGAGATAAATAATGACATTGGTTGCATTCTTGAATGATACTGAAACAAGTTTCCAGATAACAATGCATTTGAAAAGTAAAACAAGAATATTATGACGGGTAATGAAATATTGACAATATTTGAAGCTAAGATTGTTGAAATATTTACAATAGTTTGAAATATTGACAATAGTGATGTTCATTTATATTGACAATATTGAAATATTTGAAGTGATGTTGATTTATATTATGATAGGTATTGAAATATTGAATTCTTTGATATTCTTTGAGTTAATTAAGAGTTACTAGGTTCAGATATGTAAAATTCTTAATCGGATTGATCGTTTGACTTTTGCCAGTTATACTAGATTATCTGGTAAACTTGCTACTCGTTCCTCAACCAAGCCGCTAATGAGTAAGGTGTATGCTACCAAGATCGTTTTCATGAATCCGATTTCGTGGCCTCCCTTTGGACTTGAATTTTCATGAGTAGTAGGAAAATAGTCTTATGAATAATCAATTTTCTGTGAGTAAATAGACAACCAAACAACAAAAAATTTGTATAACAAGGGAAATTAATTCCATTTTCCAAGAAAAGTGGTTAACCAAACAGACCATTACAGAATTATAAGGAATATTCCATTTTCCCTACCAAGTAAAATACAAGACCAAACTCAAGCCCCTTAGCACCATGCATTGTCATTTTAAAAGTACCACCATCAAAATCTGATTCAAAAAATTTTCAACGCTGATTGCCAAGCTTATAAATGAGTAATACATTCCTCACATAGTTATTAGTATTGTATGTACCAGTCGTTATATTGCCCAGTATATATCGTATGGTTACCAACCGGTACACAAGGTCATATATATTGGTTTAGCACAGTCCATGGTGTACCAACCGGTATATACCAGCTTATCGGATGTACCGGTGGGACCCCATTTTGTAAGTTCAAAAACATTTTTTTTTCCAGTTTTAACCCTTCACTAGATCAAATTGACATTTTTATAACAACTCCCAAAACAGTAACACTTTTGAGCTGTAATAGTCCATCAAACAATTTCAATTCAAAACTAAATTTAGTTAAAAAAATGAAAAACAGTTACACAAAAAACTATTACAATAAATTGGATCACCATGAATAGTATCACTTGTAGCACCATACTCTTCACGGTGATACAATTATTATATCACTTTTTTTGTGAAAATGTGTAAAATTGTTTAGTGGATGGTTGCAACTCAAAAAGTGTTACTTTTTTTTGTTATGGTTGTTATAAAAATGTCAATTTGGTATAGTGTTTGACTTATCCTTATCTACCCCCTTTAACTTGATAATGCACCATTTCATCTTTTCTCCTTTAACTTCATAACACACATGTATCTTTTCTGAGAGGGGAAAAAAAAAAAATCTCGTGCAGAGAGATTACTAAATCCCTCATATCTCAGTCCTCACAACTCGGAATTACAATCCGTCTTCGTGGATGATTTTCTTTTTTCGAATGAGTGCCTAGTGCATGTATTTGATTAAAGATTGAAGCCTCCACATGAAAGTTCTATCTATGGCCTTTGTAGGTAAATTTGTGTTACTTTCTGTATATAGTGGGCATTGGACATGTTTTGGCCCTTTTTGGTGCCTAGGTTCATACATGTTTTGTAAGGAATAAATCATATCTCGATGCACATCTACGGTGCCTGGTACCATCAAACACCAAAAAGGCGCCTTGGACCTGGCACCGTAGTCGTGCTCGTTTTGTAAATGTTTTGGTCCCTTTGGATAAGTATTACATAAATGAAAGTGTTTTTTTTTTCCTATTTGTTTAAATATCTCAGAATTGTGTCTTATATACTAGTGTGATACCCTTGCCCTTGGCATGAATGTACAAAATTTTTTATTTTTATTTCTCAGTTCACGTTTTTATCATAGCATGACCATCTAGTCCTGATGATCCAACACCATCACCACTATTACTGACATCAACGCCACCACCAATTACCTAATTATGTCTATTGCGATTCATATTTTAGTACCACTAGTGCATCTCATTTCTGGGCTTGTTTCTGCATTCTAAAGTGATAGAATCTGGCGAACTTCCATTCAGAGGTATGTTTGCTTACTCGAATGAATATTTTTATGTATTCTTTGTTCAGCTACTCTTGTAATTTGTTGAGCGTCTGAGTCAGTTTGGAATGGTGCAATTCTTTCTTTTGTTTGATCTATGATCCATTGTCCGATCACTGCTTGTACACCCTTGTAGTGTATGCCACATAGAAGCACTGAGGTTTGTCATTTAGGCTATGGTCACTGCTTCAGCTGGGTTAGTATGACTGTTCTATAACGCGAATTGTTTGGTAATAGCTACAGTTGTGGTTGTAATAGGAAAAAAAACAAGAAATGAAAAAGAACAGTTCATGACAGGTCACTTTCCCTTTTGTTTCATATATTCTCCATTATTGTTCGGAGGGATCCACATCAATAAACTACAAACAACAAATAAATTAGTCCACAATTGAAACCAGTTTAATATGTTTTTAAAGTGGGTGGGCAACACAGCCTTGGTGTATAAATTCGAATCCGGTAAGACACTCCTCATATGATATAGATTTAGTGGAGTAGCCATAGATGGCGCAAAATACAGTAGCACATGTAGTAATCTTCCCTGTCCCGGCACAGGGCCATGTCAACTCCATGCTCAAGTTAGCAGAGCTCCTTGCCTTGTCAGGAATCATAATCACCTTTGTCAATGTCAAATTTTACCAAGATCGCCTTCTTCAGTTCACTGACGTTCAAACCCGGTTTGGTCAATTCCCCAAGTTTCGATTTGAAACCATTCCTGATGCACTTCCTGTCATCCGTGATGGATCACACAATTCTATAAATGAGTTGATGCAAAACTTGGTAACAGTTTTTCAACCAAGTTTCAAAGACTTGATGTTTTCTGATCGGTTAAAATCTGCCGGATGGCCCCCAGTTTCGTGTATAATAGCAGATGGATTATTTAGTTTTACCATTGAAGTGGCAAAACAGCTTGGGATTCCGTCCATCTCATTCCGTACTCCAAGTGCTTGTTATTTCTGGGCAGTGTTCAGTATTCCTAAAGTCATCCAAGCAGGCGAAATCCCTTTTGATGGTATTTTACTTCACCAAAATTTGTTTCTACTTTGTTATTGATCAAAATGCTTTCATGAAGTATTATTGGAAAGGCTCGGTAGGAGATCAAACTCAATTGTTTTTCAGAATTCTAAATCAGAACTGAATTGTGTTTTTGAAACTTGAGGGACGGAGGAGGATTGAAACTTTGCTTGAGATAATCTTCATTTGAAAAGCTCAAGACTAAATAACTGCTGATATATCTCGAAGTAATCAAGCATAAATATCTCAAGCGGGGTTGTATGAAACACCATGATAACATCTATGAAACATGAGTGTTTCTTTGGCTCCCTTTTGTTTCAGCCAGGCAACTCTGCCTCCTCTCCCCTTTACCATGATTCATCCTCCTAATTTCTTCACCTGCTCGCGAATCTGTCATCTCCATAGGATAGAATTGGTGTGACATGCTCATCCACACCCAAACTTCTGTTGTTGTATATGTTCCTTTACCAATCATTTACTTCGATTTTTTATCCTGAAAGACAATAAAATTAACATGACAGTCCAATGAATTTGTAATTTGCCTAAAGAAAGAAGTTGAATAGGAAATGCAGGAAAAAGACTAGGAGTAACGTGGTTCGGATATATACACGACATCCATCGGAGAATATATCTTATTCATGTAATCCTGGTTACCAAGTCAGGAATCCAAGTCACCTTTCTAAATACCGAGTCTAACCAGGAACGCCTTGTCTGGGCTTCTGACATTCAATCCCGGTTTGGTCAGTTCCTTGAGTTTCAGTTTGAGACCATCCCTGATGCACCTCCTGTTGTCATGGTCCAACGCGTAATTTTGCAAACGACTCGTTGCACACAGTTATAAGACATGTTTGCAACCAAGTTTCCAGAAATTATTGTTTTCAGATCGGTTTGAATCTGCTGGAAAGCCCCCGGTTTCGAGTATATTAGCAGATGTGTTATTTAGTTTTACCATTGAAGTGGCAAAAGAGCTTGGGATTCCGTCCATATCATTCGTACTTGCAATGCTTGTTATTTCCCGGCTTGTTTTTGCTTTCTCTTACTAATTCAAGTAGGGTACGTCCCATTTGGAGGTATATGAAACAAGTATTCTCTTTGGTTTGATCAATGTGCTTTGCATTCGATCTGTAGTCCCCTGCTCGCTGCCTGCCTGGTGATTTTTAAAACCTTTTATATATTATATACACCTTATGCTGCCATAAATGTATTAATTTGTACTATATCATATACATTTTATGCTACCATATGCTTTTGAAAAGATCCATAAATTTAAGTTAAATACAATCATCAGCTCGCATGACAACAATTATAGAAGATGACATTGATAATTATAAAAGGTAACTGATCTCAAACTAAACCATTTTAAATATGTTATTCTGTTGGAGATGGTACAATATACATATCAATAGGTGATATGGATCCAACATAATATATATAATGCTATTCAAAACTTGCTGGTAAGGATGGAAGTGATCTTAATCACATGTTCCGGGAAGTAAATTCGGTGGCAGATGCTTTGGTGAAGCTTGTGCAAGTGGAAGGTCAGTCTAGAGTCTTTGATAATTGGTCATTACTTAGTAGATTCAAACCTCTCTTAAGGTTGGATAATGACAATACCGCGTATATTTGAGTGGTTAGGAATGCTTAATCTACTCCTGTATGTATTTACAGCCTTTGTGCATCCTGTAAACTACTACTACTTACAGTGGAGTATCCTTTATTGATCAATATATACTACTGGGGAATCAAACCGCTGTCTTGTTTTCTTTCAACTAGAAGAAGTTGAAACATGAAAGAAGAACAGAGCCATATCAATTCCATGCTCAAGTTAGCCAAGCTTCTTGCTGTCTGACTCCAAGTCACCTTTTTTAACACTGAGCACAACCATGACCATCTACTCTGGTCCACTGATGCTCAAACCCGGTTCACCCAGTTTCGATTTGAGACCATCTGTAACCCATTTCCTATTGCTCCCACAACTCCACCGCGTAATGCTAATATTCAAACTGACTTGTTGCCTGTAGTCATGGCAGTTTTGAAGCCAAAATTTAGAGATATGTTTTCTGGCAGGTTGGAATCTGCTGAAAGGCCCCTGGTAATATGTATAATAGCAGATAGGCCATTTAGTTTATGATCAAAGTGGAGAAAGAGTTTGGATTCTGCCTGTTTCATTTTGGACAATGAGTGCTTGTTATTTCTGGGCTTGTTTCTGTATTCCCACACTAATCCAATCAGGTGAAATTCCAAGTGGAGCTAATTTTGTTTGCCAAATCGGGAATCCTCCTTTAAGATGTTTTCACAATTACAATTGGAAGATTATGTAGGATTCTTTTGACGAGATTTGGATTAGTTCACCAAATAGCTTCTCAAAGTTCATGATACATGGAGCAAACAAAACAGGATGTCTATGGACCGATTCTGATCAGTTGATGTGTGTATGACACTTAATCTTCTTGGACCACTCAAGCTTTTAGAAGCTAGAAATTTAATACCTAAGCATCGAGAGACTACAGTTCACTGTCTTTGTCCATGAACCTATGGTAAAGCTTAAAGCTTATCAGATAATGGCAACTTAACACTGACCTACTCTCCCATGTGTGTATAATATCTTGACACGAAATACCTAAAGAGGGATGTTTTCATGTTAGGTTAACGTCAACGTGTTAAATCCAACTTGACACAGGTGACACGGTACAAGCCTATTGCCACTCCCAATTTAGTTCTAGAAGAATTTCATTTCTCCCTCAGAATGGGATAACTAGGATTTTCTTGAAGATTGGATAGATTCACGTCTCATTCAAAACAAATGCAAGGAAAACCCAAAATAAGTGATGGAAAACAGTTCCCCAACTACAAGGTAGCCCGTTAGGGAGCCCAACGTCTTTGTCAAACCACCAGTACGCACTTGTTACTTCTGGGCATGTTATTGCATTCCCAAAGTCATCGAAGCTGAAGAATTTCCTTTCACAGGTAAGTTTTGCTCACTAAAAGAGTTAACTTCAGTACTCCCTCCGATCTTTCCTTCAAATTTAATTGAGATCATAAGTGTTTGATAAATTTTGACTTTGGTGTTATCTAATTATATTCTGTTTTATTACTTGCAGAAGATGCAGACTTGGATGAACTAGTAACAAGTGTGCCTGGTATGGAAGGGTTTGTTCGTAGAAGAGATCTCCCTAGTTTCTACCGAGCCAAAGACCTAAATGATGTAGGTCTCAATCTGGTCTTAACAGAAACTCAGAAGTCCGCCAAAGCATCTGCTCACATACTCAACACTTTTGAAGACCTTGAAGGTCCGATCCTGTCCCAAATGCGGCCTCACTTGCCCAAAATTTACACTATTGGCCCTCTCCATGCTCTCCTTGAATCACGTCGTAAAGAAGGTGAATCCACACCTTCATATTCTTCCTCTAACAACAGTCTCTTTGAAGTTGACCCAAGCTGTATCACTTGGCTGGACTCCCAACCATCAAACTCTGTTATATACGTCAGTTTTGGAAGCGTGATCTTCCTGACTCAGAAAGAGATGTTGGAGTTCTGGCATGGTTTGGTTAACAGCAAGGTTCGTTTCTTATGGGTGATAAGGCCAGATTCTGTTACGGACAAAGATGAGGATTTCGAAACTCCTGAAGAACTCTCAGAGGGTACTAAGGCCAGAGGCTATATGGTAGAATGGTCGCCGCAGGAGGAGGTACTTAAACATCCAGCTGTGGGTGGTTTTTTGACACACAGTGGGTGGAACTCAACGTTGGAGAGCATTGTCACTGGTGTACCAATGATTTGTTGGCCCCAGTTTGGAGACCAGCAAACAAACAGCAGATTTGTTAGTGAGGCATGGAAGATTGGGTTGGATATGAAGGACCAATGTGATAGATCACTTGTTGAAAGGTTGGTCAAAGATCTGATGGAGGATAAGAGGGAGGAGATAGTAAGATCTAGTGATAAAATGAAGAAGTTGGCAGAGAAGTCTGTTAGTAAAGGCGGGTCGTCATACTCTAACCTGGATGAGCTGATCCAAGATATTAAGTCGATGAAGATTGGTGTTTAAAAGATTTATCATCATTCACAATTTGGTTAAGGCATTGAGTCTATTATGTTGATTTTCAGTAAATTAATTTTTACTCGAGTGTTTTTATGAACTCCATAAATTTAAGATTGAAAAAAGATGTGAGTGACAGGTAATAAATAAATGATATTGGTTGCATTCTTGAATGATACTGAAACGGTTTCCAGAAAACGATGCATTTGAAAAGTAAACAAGAATATTATGACAGGTAATGAAGAGAGATTCTAGCTGGCCTGGGTCGAGCGCCTGGGTGGCCGCCTGGGAGGCTCCTTGGCGCGTGTCAAGGAGGGTGCCTCGCACGTGCCCGACCTAAATTTCAAAAAAAAAAAAAAAAAAGCGGGAAATGGAATTTGAATTTCCTTGCTGAAATTTAAGAGGGAGGGAGGGATCAAAACACAGAGAAAATCAGAGAAAGAAGGAAGACCTCTCCCCAAACCCATCTCCACAGAGAAGATGAAGCTCTCCCTCTCCCCAAACTCGACAAAGAATAAAAGAGAAGACCGAAGAAGGAGAAGAGAAGCAATGTCGAATTTCACTGGGATACGCTTCAGGTATATCACTGGGATACGCAATTCGATTGGTGTTCTATTATGTCATTTCGATTATATCACTGGGATACGCTTCAGGTATGTCATTTCTTCATAAATGTGCACTATTTTTAAATACAGAAGCAAGTAGCCGAAAACTAAGATTGTCTTAAACCATTTCAGAAGCAAGGGACTGGTCTTTCTGCTCATGTGGATAAACCATTTCAGAGGCGGTTTCATCACTTTCAAGTGATTCGAAATCGATTGGGTTGTAAATGGGTTGATTGGTGAAGAACTGAGAGAGCAGATGTGGTGTTTGAAGAAATGCCTGTGAGAGAGTGAAGAGAAGTGAATGGGTTTTGAAGAAATGAGAGATTTGTTAAGTTTATTAAAGTGTTTTGGTTTAAGGCTGTGCTTGGAGACGAGATACATTTTGGCGACTGCTTCTAAACCCCAATCTGGGGTGGATCCATCTAGCTCAAATGAAGCAGAGAAACCCAAGATAGAACCTTTGAGACTCCCCACAATGGAAGAAATCCAAGGGCAAGACATCCGGAACAACTGCGATGTTCATAGTGCTTTTAGTGGAGTAATGGGTGAGTAAAAAACCATCTTTTCATTTATTTGGTTATTTGTTAGTGTATTTGAAGGATTTTGAGTTATGGGTTTTTAATAGTTTGGATTTTAGAACAATGGAGTTTGTTGATGTTTGAAATTTTGGTTCTTGTTTGTGTGATGTAGGAGGACGGCTTGGGTTGTTCATGGGTTTGCTTCTAGGGGCATTGGATAATCCTCTTCATCAAGAGGAGATGACTGCAAGGCAACAGTTTGTTCATGCGGCGAAGCAGATGGGAAGAAGGAGTATTAGTTCTGCGGCTTCTGCCTAGACCTATGCAGTGATGGGTTTCATTTTTTCAGCTGCTGAATGTGTTGTAGAGAAGGTAATGAGAGAATTCAGATATGGGTGCTAATCCTTTTCTTCATTACCATGAGGCATATTTATTTTAACTGATAGAGAATTATGTTTGTTTCAGGCACGAGCGAAACATGATGTAATGAATAAAGTGGTGGCCGGGTGTGCAACTGGAGGAACACTATCAGCAAGAGGTAATGATTATTTTGCATATATCCACTTATTGGATGCGAATGCATAGATTTGGAGGACTGCTATTGATATTTGATGAAAGCACCTAGCTTCTGCTGGCCAATTAAGATAATTTGAGCAGCCATCAGCATCAACACCATCAACAGCAACAACTTCATCATCAGCATGTAGTTGCTGATTTCTGTTGTACTATTAGTTCTTATAGCATGTTATTGATATCATTATATTGGAGGATATACCAATGGTTATTGATATCATTATTGCCGCTGCATAAGGAGGGTAATACATTATTTTTGGTGTTCATTTCTTTCAATTTTAGGGTAGGAGGTTTGATAACTTGTCAAATGCATATGCTACGTGAGCCACATTACAAATTAGCTGATAACTTGTATAGGCTCATTGAGTTTGTTGTTCACCATATAATAGTATAATGCCACTTTACTGTCCAAATGCTAAAGATTTGATTTCGTTTGTAACTGCTTTCCAGGGCTTTGAGAAACTTCAGGATTTGGTTGACAAGTGGGATGGTATCATAGAGGCACCATCAAGGTTCAACTTGAAGCTTTTCACCGATAAAGAAATATTTGAAGCTGTGGATGAGATCGCAAAGTTGCAAAATAAAAGTGCCCATCAGTTAGCCATGGAAGTGATCCACAATTATGTTGCTGCCCAAAAATATCATAAGAATGGAAGAATTGTTTGATTAAAATGTAAGGTTACAATAGTCTGGATAGATTGGAATGTAATGGCAAAATTCGAGATTGCCAATCTCCTTAGAGAGCAATGCGCTCACTTGTACAAATGTTTACAAAGAAGAATGAATGAATGCCCCCCTTTCTGTTACAGACTTTCCTGTTTATAAGAGTTCCTAATAGCCTTTATAATTCTCTATAAAGCAACAATACAACACTGCATTTGGTATAGCAACAATACCACAACTGGCTTACTAACCGCCTAACCACCCAGACTTGCAGACTTGCTAACCATCTAGACTTGCAAAATATAGCAAAGAATTTCTATCAGCAAATAACAGAATGCCACAAACGAATTTCTAGCAATTCTATCAAACAGACTGCCACAAAGAAAGAACTGCTTCTATCAGCAAAGAAAGACTGCCACAAAGAAACAACAACAGCAATAGCAATTTTATAGCAATAGCAATTCTTAGAAATACAAAGAAAGAAAGAAATGCAATCATTTTCAACTGACAGAAATGCTCATTACAACCATTTACAGATATTGCAACCATTACAAAATGCCCATTACAACCATTTACAGATATTGCTTCTTACAACCATTACAACTGATAACTCTTCATATGCCCATTACAACCACTTTCAGACTTGCACTTTCAGCCACTATAGCACTTTCAGACTTGCACTTGCAGACTTACTTGCACTTTCAGCGACTATAGCACTTTCATACTTGCCATACCATATTGATTTAGCTTTCAAAGCACATAATCCAGTTTGAGACGGGTTTTCATTTCAAGTCCATGATTAGGAATGCAAAGTCTGTGTAATGAACTCGTTACCTCCAGTTCAAAACATTGGGGCCAAGTTAAAGAAGGTAAGGGGAGGTAAATGATCAACCAAAGCATGAAGGTAAAAATGGTAACTACAAGGGTTGTAATACATACACTGCCGATAGGCAGAATCGATAATGTTATCAAGAGGGTTATTAAGGAAAAACACGACTATGACTTGAGAATGGAAGGTATACTTCTGCTATTGAATCAAATTAAATCAAATAGGCCCAGAAATGGTGGTACATCATGGCTTAGATGCGATCAATCATGCCTGTCCAAAAACTTCTCGATCAAGACCAAAAATGTTGCAAAGCCTGCACAGCCCATGCATGCTGCCTTTGGACCACCTAGAAAAACATGCGAGTAGAGTTAGAATGTGGACATTCAAAATTGGGAAGAAAAAAAAAACTGATACACAAGCGAGATGTAATGACAAAGAACAGCAAAAAAGAAATCCTCAGAGGATTCCTGAACTTTGAGAAAATGAGGCCCCAATACCAAACCTTTTTTTTTAAGTGCTTAGTCTGCAGTGGAGAATCTCGGTCTATTAGTTACAATTGTGAAGACTACTAATATAGCCAAAACCCCAAATGCTAGAGTTGGCATAAAAAATATTTTGGATTATATGCATATGTATGTATATTGTCTTCCTAATCTGTAAATTTTCTCAAACCATTCAATTCAAATTATAACAGTGAAATGAAAACCAAAGACACACTCTGTTATGGATAGATAAAAAATTGTAACCTAGCTGCTCAAATTATCTTAATTGGCCAGCAGAAGCTAGGTGCTTTCATCAAATATCAATAGCAGTCCTCCAAATCTATGCATTCGCATCCAATAAGTGGATATATGCAAAATAATCATTACCTCTTGCTGATAGTCTTCCTCCAGTTGCACACCCGGCCACCACTTTATTCGTTACATCATGTTTCGCTCGTGCCTGAAACAAACATAATTCTCTATCAGTTAAAATAAATTTGCCTCATGGTAATGAAGAAAAGGATTAGCACCCATATCTGAATTCTCTCATTACCTTCTCTACAACACATTCAGCAGCTGAAAAAATGAAACCCATCACTGCATAGGTCTTGGCAGAACTAATACTCCTTCCCATCTGCTTCGCCGCATGAACAAACTGTTGCCTTGCAGTCATCTCCTCTTGATGAAGAGGATTATCCAATGCCCCTAGAAGCAAACCCATGAACAACCCAAGCCGTCCTCCTACAAATCACACAAACAAGAACCAAAATTTCAAACATCAACAAACTCCATTGTTCTAAAATCCAAACTATTAAAAACCCATAACTCAAAATCCTTCAAATACACTAACAAATAACCAAATAAATGAAAAGATGGTTTTTTACTCACCCATTACTCCACTAAAAGCACTATGAACATCGCAGTTGTTCCGGATGTCTTGCCCTTGGATTTCTTCCATTGTGGGGAGTCTCAAAGGTTCTATCTTGGGTTTCTCTGCTTCATTTGAGCTAGATGGATCCACCCCAGATTGGGGTTTAGAAGCAGTCGCCAAAATGTATCTCGTCTCCAAGCACAACCTTAAACCAAAACACTTTAATAAACTTAACAAATCTCTCATTTCTTCAAAACCCATTCACTTCTCTTCACTCTCTCACAGGCATTTCTTCAAACACCACCTCTGCTCTCTCAGTTCTTCACCAATCAACCCATTTACAACCCAATCAATTTCGAATCACTTGAAAGTGATGAAACCGCCACTGAAATGGTTTATCCACATGAACAGAAAGACCAGTCCCTTGCTTCTGAAATGGTTTAAGACTATCTTAGTTTTCGGCTACTTGCTTCTGTATTTAAAAATAGTGCACATTTATGAAGAAATGACATACCTGAAGCGTATCCTAGTGATATAATCGAAATGACATAATAGAACACCAATCGAATTGCGTATCCCAGTGATATACCTGAAGCGTATCCCAGTGAAATTCGACATTGCTTCTCTTCTCCTTCTTCGGTCTTCTCTTTTATTCTCTATCGAGTTTGGGGAGAGGGAGAGCTTCATCTTCTCTGTGGAGATGGGTTTGGGGAGAGGTCTTCCTTCTTTCTCTGATTTTCTCTGTGTTTTGATCCCTCCCTCCCTCTTAAATTTCAGCAAGGAAATTCAAATTCCATTTCCCGTTTTTTTTTTTTTTTTTTTGAAATTTCGGTCGGGCACGTGCGAGGCACCCTCCTTGACACACGCCAAGGAGCCTCCCAGGCGGCCACCCAGGTGCTCGACCCAGGCCAGCTAGAATCTCTCGGTAATGAAATATTGACAATATTGAAATACTTGAAGCTAAGATTGTTGAGAGAGTTGTTCTACACAGCGAGGAAACGGGCGAGGGGAGTGAGATGGCGGGGTGGGGACCGTCCACCCCGCTCGGGATGCATGCCGTCATTTTTTGTGCGCGCATCTCGAGCGGGGTGGACGGTCCCCACCCTGCCACCTCACTTCCCTCGCTCATTTCCTCGCCATTTAGAATTTCTCTTGTTGAGATATTGACAATAGTTTGAAATATTGACAATAGTGATTGTTGAAATATTGACAATATTGACTCACTATTGTCAATATTGAAATATTTGAAGTGATGTTGATTTATATTATGATAGGTATTGAAATATTGAATTCTTTGATATTCTTTGAGTTAATTAAGAGTTATTAGGTTCAGATATGTAAAATTCTTAATCGGATTGATCGTTTGACTTTTGCCAGTTATACTAGATTATCTGGTAAAATCGCTAAGTCGATGAAGATTGGTGTTTAAAAGATTTATCAACATTCATAAGCTGGTAAAGGCATTGAGTCTATTATGTTGATTTTCAGTCAATTAATTGGATCATCTGATCATGAACCTCATATGTTATCACTTGTTGTAGTTTTATTTTATGTTTTACACCTGTGCCGTTGGCACTCCACATATTATTTTTGCTAAATATTTTGTATTTAACATCATTACTATCCCGTTTTCGCTCTGAGTAAATATTGAAGTGTAAGCCTATTCTAAGGTAAAAATATATATTATAAATTTTAAGGTTATACTCGGTCAAAATTGAATTACTTGGGGCAAAAATTTAAACGTCGAAAATAAGTTCTCTCCCATTATTTGAATTCGCCAAAACATGAAGTTTAGAGTTTTTGTTTAAATGTGCATTAAGATGCCCAACTCATTTTTTATGATATGATCGACATGTCTCATTGTTTTGAAAAATATTAAAGACGTGAAGTACGTTATACACTTTTTTTAATTATAAAATATATATTTTTAAATTTTAGCGCTCGTGTTGGTCATTGATTTTGTTTGAAAGATCTTCAAAAATGCATTTCAACGATATTAAGTTTACCAAAATTCGATAACGATGTAGATAGTTATAATAAATTTTCCTTTTGCTAAAAGGAAAACACAATATTTTCTCTCTCCGCCACATATACATTCCACCAATTTTTTCAAAAGTTTTTCATTATTTTTGCCCCGCTACATATTTTATATTTATAAATATGCAATCATAGAAAATGAATCTCAACCCTTAAAATTCAATACATTTCTCAACTTTCAATTCTAACCATTTTTTATCTCTAATTTTTTCGATTTGACTTTGTCCCAGTCAACAATGAATAGTAAAACACCACTCTGAATTGTAATATAGATGTTTTTTTGAGTGTTTTTATGAACTCCATGATTTTAAGATTGAAAAAAGAGGTTATGACTTGTGATAAATAAATAATGATATTGGTTGCATTCTTTGAATGATACTGAAACAGGTTTCCAGATACCGATGCATTTGAAAAGTAAAACAAGAATATTTCGATTGGTATTGAAATATCAACAATAGTGATTATTGAAATATTGACAATATTTGAAGCTAAGATTGTTGATATATTGACAATAATGATGTTGATTTATATTATGATAGATATTGAAATATTGAATCCTTTGATATTCCTTGAGCTAATTAAGAGTTACTATGTTCAGATATGTAAAATTCTTATTCGGATTGATCGTTCGACTTTTGCCAGTTATACTAGATTATTTGGTAAACTTGCTATTTGTTCCTCAACCAAGCCGCTAATGAGTAGGGTGTAAGCTACCCATCTCGTTTTTGTGAATCCGACTCCGTGGTCTCCTCTCGGACTTGGATTCCCATGAGTAGTAGAAAAATAGTCTTATGAAGAATCAATTTACTGCGAGTAAATAGATAACCAAACAATGAAAAAATGCATAACAAGGGAAATTAATTCCATTTTCCAAAAAAAATAGCAAATCAAACAAACCATTAAATAATTATAAGGAATATTCCATTTCTCTAGGGGTGGGCACGGGACGGGATGGGACGAGATGGAACCATCCCTATCCTATCCCATTCATTCGAGATCGGGACGGGACGGGACGAGATAGACCTCATCCCATCTAAAACAAGATCGGAACGGGACGGGATGGGACGAGATGAACACGTACTAAATAGTCCTCCAATAAAAAAAGTTTTATCTCACATTACTCACACACCAATAATGTCAAATTTATATACATATAACTTACATCATAAATAATAATAGATATTAAAACACAATATTTTCTCTCTCCGCCACATATACATTCCACCAACTTTTATCAAAAGTTTTTCATTATTTTTGCCCTTTTACATATTTTATATTTATAAATATGCCATCATAGAAAATGAATCTCAACCCTTAAAATTCAATACATTTCTCAACTTTCAATGTTAACCATTTTTTATCTCTAATTTTTTCGATTTGACTTTGTCCCAGTCAACAATGAATAGTAAAACACCACTCTGAATTGTAATATAGATGTTTTTTTTTGAGTGTTTTTATGAACTCCATGATTTTAAGATTGAGAAAAGAGGTTATGACTTGTGATAAATAAATAATGATATTGGTTGCATTCTTTGAATGATACTGAGACAGGTTTCCAGATACCGATGCATTTGAAAAGCAAAACAAGAATATTATGATTGGTATTGAAATGTCAACAATAGTGATTGTTGAAATATTGACAATATTTGAAGCTAAGATTGTTGAAATATTGACAATAATGATGTTGATTTATATTATGATAGATATTGAAATATTGAATTCTTTGATATTCCTTGAGCTAATTAAGAGTTACTATGTTCAGATATGTAAAATTCTTATTCGGATTGATCGTTCGACTTTTGCCAGTTATACTAGATTATTTGGTAAACTCGCTACTCATTCCTCAACCAAGCCGCTAATGAGTTGGGTGTAAGCTACCCAAATCGTTTTCGTGAATCCGATTCCGTAGCCTCCTCTCGGACTTGGATTCCCATGAGTAGTAGGAAAATAGTCTTATGAAGAATCAATTTCCTGTGAGTAAAAAGATAAACAAACAATGAAAAATATGCATAACAAGGGAAATTAATTCCATTTTCCAAAAAAAAATTGCTAATCAAACAAACCATTAAATAATTATAAGGAATATTCTATTTCTCTAGGGGTGGGCACGGGACGGGATGGGACGAGATGGAACCATCCCTATCCTATCCCATTCATTCGAGATCGGGACGGGACGGGACGAGATAGACCTCATCCCGACCTCGTCCCATCTCAAACAAGATCGGAACGGGATGAGATTGGACGAGATGAACACGTACTAAATAGTCTTCCAATAAAAAAATAACAAAAGAGTTTTATCTCACATTACTCACACACCAATAATGTCAAATTTATATACATATAACTTACATCATAAATAATAATAGATATTAAATAAATAAATAAATAAATATTAAACTTTTTTTGGAAGACATATAAATATTAAATTTCATTTAAAATTAATGATTCAATTCATTTAGATCTGATATAGAATTTCATCTTACATTGATTTAATTTCAATACATTCTAAACTTTAATTTAGAAAAGTATTTTGATTAAAATTAATAATAATTATTATTAAATAAATAAATTCTGGACGGGACGATATAGGCGTGATTGAAAATCTTCATCCCAATCTAGATCGAGACAGAACGCGATCGGGATGAGTTTGATCAATCACAAAATGACCCAAAAAATCGAGACGGGATCGGAACGAGTTCGGGATCGTGGGATGGGATGCCCACCCCTAATTTTCCCTACCAAGTAAAATGCAAGACCAAACTCAAGCCTCTTAGCACCATGCATTGTCATTTTAAAAGTACCACCATCAAAATCTGATTCAAAAATTTTCAATCCTGATTGCCAAGCTTAGAGCATCTCCAATCATCCCCCTAAAATAGCCAAAAAACTATTTTAGGGGTTTCATACAAAAAATCATCCCTCCAATCATCCCCCTAAATGATCTCCTATAATTGCTCCACCTCCAATTTCCCCCTAACTTTAGGGAGAAGTTAATTATCCCATATATCTTATATATTAATAAAATAATCCCAATACTTAAAAAATAATAGTATAATTAAAAAATTAATTATTAATACTAATTTAAATAATGATAAATAATTATTTAAAAAATATTTATAATATAATTACAAAAATTAATACTAATTAAAAAAAATAGTCTTATGAAGAATCAATTTCCTGTGAGTAAATAAATAACCAAACAATGAAAAATATGCATAACAAGGGAAATTAATTCCATTTTCCAAAAAAAATAGCTAATCAAACAAACCATTAAATAATTATAAGGAATATTCTATTTCCCTAGGGGTGAGCACGAGACGGGATGGGACGAGATAGACCCATTATCCCTATCCCATCCCATTCATTCGGGATCGGGACGGGATGGATCTCATCCCATCTCAGACGGGATCGGGACGGGACGGGATGGGACGAGATGAACACGTGCTAAATAGTCCTCCAATAAAAAAATAACAAAAAAAGTTTTATCTCACATTACTCACACACCAATAATGTCAAATTTATATACATATAACTTACATCATAAACTCTATCCATACAAGTCTTTCGAACTAATCCTTTATGTGAACTCCATACAAGTCGCATTGTTCCATCAAACTAAACTTTTCTAAATTATATATGAAATTTGTTCTGATATTATTTTCTGATTTCGCATAGTCGCATAAAATTTGATCGATACAAGCAATATATGAGCGTACCATAACCAAATTTTATTTGGTAAAAAAAAAATTCTTATTTGGCAAAATTCAATATGGACCCGTGGATTAGTCTAGATATGCAACAACAATAACAAACAGAACATAAGTAAATAAATAGTTAAGTGCAACTCTATAGAAGCCAATAAATATAACATAAGTAAAAACATAAAGCTTCTTAAAAAATTATCTGAAGTTTACAAAACTTATGGCTTCTAAACAAATATAAGCCAAATGTTCTTTTGCAAAAATTACAAAATGAAGACACTATCTTTGTCGCCTCCGAACATAGATGCTTTGTTCATGCCTCGATTTGCTTCGACGCTCACTTCCTCCACCACCAATTTCACCATTGTCAACACTGAGGTGTACGTCAGGCTCTTATTCCTCTTGTTCCAAGGTAACGGGCGAAGACATTTCATCTAACAAATCCCGTAATCTATTTTGCAGGGCGAGCAAAATAACCTTGGTGAAGTTTCCCCTTCTTCAATAGAGACATTGATTAAGTTATGAGCATTAGCAGTGGCAATCTCCTGCAGGGAAATATTAGATGTTAGTGCAAACCATGTAAAATTTTGAAATTACATAAGTGTAAAATGTTTGTACTTACCCTCTAATTTGAAAAAAAAAATGTCTTCTTAGGGGATAACTTCTCTTGTTCGGTGGTTGTACAAAGGGATGACTAATGTGGTAAAATCAGTCCAAGTAATCTGTCGCACAGTCCCATGGAAGCTTCACAAGGACACCTTGTTGGTTAGTTGGCACGACATTATAATGCCACATTCGAGCGAATGAAGCCAACACCTCATACTGGACGTAATAGTGCTTGCCAGATCGAGCTCTAATCTTCCTTTTGGCTTGGATTGGTTGGATTTGGATAACTTGTACATTTTCCATTTGTCTTATAACTCTATTGGGGTGATATGGTTCTTCTATGTCGAGGCATAACAAACATCCTGTGAACCATGTGATGCCATGAAGGGGAGTGTTTTTCTTGGAATCAACGTAAGAGTCCCAAAGTACCTGCAAATTATAATAATTAAAATGTATTAATATATGACACACACATTTTTTTTTATTGAACTTAAAGATGCATTTTTACCTCTTCAGTAGACATGTCACCGTGATGCTCCATAAAAGTGAGGATTTGTTTGTCCAAAACCCCTACAATTTGTGTGGGTTCCCACTTAGCCATGGTGGGGAGTCTAGTATCCCACGTCAGTTTTGCATTACCCCGACGCCTAAAGTGATCATATATCCATGCCTATAAATAAAAAAAACATAAATAAATATTATAATATTCTTATATATTATGAGGGTAATGAACAAATAAAAATTTCGAAGCATACCTCGAAAAGAGGCAAATATCATGCAATTTGCCTTGTTCCCTCTCTGCTAGCGTCACCCAACTGACATAACAAGACTGCCAAACCTGTCACGCCCTATGCATACTTGTTAATATCATCCACCTCCATTAGCATCTTCAAATATTCAGTATAAACATTTGTTTCACTTTTATCAGCAAATAGAGTCATACCCAGAAGAAACAACAAGTAACCCCTACACACTTGTTTCCATTCAAGAGAATCAATGTTCATAGTCTGTCACAACAATGGTCCTGAATAAACTTCATTTCCAAAGATTTCTATGCTTCTTGACATGGACATTTGCTTCTTTACTTTCAATCCCCAAACCATCCACCAATAATGTAACACATTCATCTACCGTTATCTTCATCATCCTTCTAACCGACTCACCAAGAATCAACAAATGAGTTATATGGTAAACATCATTCAGGGTGATGCTCATCTCTCCTAAAGGTAGGTGGAAAGTATTGGTCTCAAGTTGTCAACTGTCTACGAAAGCACAAATGGTTACATTATCAGGACGTACCTTACGATATTTAATCAAGGGATACAGACCACTATTGTAGATCATTATCTTTACATCTTTTGGCTTATGTTTCAAATCCCAATCTATAAAGTTCATATATTGATGCCGACACCGCATTCCGCCTCGTTCATAAATACAAGAAACATATACATTATGTAATTCAATGTCCAAATATATATAAATAACACGCTTATATAATTTAACCTAAAAATATGAACTTACCGGCTCACCATCCCAAATGGTACGAGAAATATGACCATGATAATCGACTAATGTAAAAGAATCCACAGGACCATTGGGATAAGAATCTTGTCCAACATCTTCTTTTTCTTTACCATTCTCCTCTGCTTCCTCTTCATCCCCTGCTTCTTCCTCATCCCTTGCTTCTTTCTCATCCACAAGCTCCTCTTACTCCTCATCTTCATGTCCAACAACCGCACCACTCGAACCTCCTTGCTCTTTTGATTGGGCTTGACTTTGCATTAACTTTCATATAGAATCAAAACTTGGTTCAAATGGAAAGGAGATTTAATAATCGCAGAAGACCAAAGTGATCAATGACTAAATCCTTTAATTCTTACGACACCAATCATGACAGGTTGAAATCCAAATTGACTAATTGAAACATCTTTACGTGTCTTGGTCATTGTTGACTCTAACAAGTTAATTAAAGTGTTGTAGCCAACCCTGTCCATTATCTATCTGTACTGAGGTAAGAAGAAGTTGAACAATGAGGAAGATGGACCAAATTATCTACCCAGCACAGGGCCATGTCAACTCCATGCTCAAGTTATCTGAGCTCCTCGTTCTCTTTGGACTACACATAACCTTTCTCAATATTGAGTACAACCAAAAAAGCCTCCTTCGTTTTACTGATACTGGAACCCGATTCCAAAGCTACCCCAAGTTTCAATTCTCAACCATTAGTGATGGTCTTCCTGTGAACCACACTCAAACTTTTAGTGATCTAAAGGATATGATGCACAATAATCACACTGTTGTGCATCCAAGTTTGGCAGAGTAGTGCTTCATGTTTAGGGTTTCGTAGAGAGAGGCGATTCTAGGGTTTCGTAGAGAGAGGCGATTCATCTACAGTTCTCTCGATCTACTGTTGCTACAGTAGATTCGAGTTGCTGTTCACGCACTGTTTACCCTCTAATCATCACCACAATGCTTCATGCTGATATTGCTTGTCCATGACATTGAAGAAGGAGCAGGACTATCGAGTCTCCTCCATCCCCCCTTGTGGAGGAACTCAAACTCATGAAAGGGGATCTGCATCGCCTACTGTCGACGGACCACATGCAGGACAGAGTGCCAAGGCTAGATTACAAAGTTGTCTCAGATCTCTTAGCAATGAACAAGAAGAGACTTTACTGCGGCTATTTCAGGACCCTAACCTAGGGCTAGTTCAGAGCAGAGAGAACACACAACACAAGCAAAAGGATACGAGCCACAGTGTCGAGGCCAATGATAATGGTAAGCTTATGACTATCAATCCAGGCCGTACTCCAGAAACCAGTCCAGAGAGCAATCTAGGTAGCAATCCAGGAAGCCATCCAGGCAACAATCCAGGAAGCATTCCAGGAAACACCCTAGGATTCAAACCAGGCAGCAATGGAATCAATCAGGAAACATTGTAGCAAGTTGGGCTTCAAAACTGGGACAAGGTCGATATGCTGGATCGACCAAACTAAGGTATGAGCCACCTACGATCGTAAATGGCAAGAAGGTTGTCAAGATCCAAACCTCTGACTTTGCTCAACGAATTGTTGAATGTGAGAAGCTCATAATCGGTAGATTTGTAGGGAAGAAACTAGGATACAATTTTGTGAAAGAAACTCTCATAAAGACTTGGGGAACCAGGAACTTCGAGATGACCATCCATGGAGACAAAAACTTTGTTTTCAATTTCAAGGATGAAGGAGATAGGTCTAAGGCCTTAGAGATGGGCTCCCTGCACATCGCAAGCAGGTTGTTCATCATTCGAACTTGGTCTCCTACAATGGATGAAGAAGCAAAAACTCTCACCTCGATACCTATTTGGGTGACACTTAAGAGAATCCCATTATTCCTATGGCATCTTGAAGGAATTCAACGGATTGCGAGTGTCATAGGGGTACCCATTATGCTTGATAAGGCAACTGAAGAAGGCACCAGGAAGGCTTATGCCAGGGTCTATGTTGAAGTTAGTGTCAAAGATCCATTGCCTAAAGAAGTTCCAGTGGTGATCAATGACTCGAATATGAGGATAGTTGTGGTAGAATATACATGGGTTCCAACTAAATGCAGTGTGTGTGCTGTCTTTGGTCATTCCAAACAGCATTGCACGAACAATGTTACAAACGCAAAGCCTGTGCAGAAGTTATGGCAGCCAACTGGTCGCACAAATCAAGTGGAGCAAGACAAGGATCAAGGATGGGTTGTTGTTCAAGGAAAGCACACTATTCGGGCACCTAAACAGACACAGGATGCACTGGGTGCAACTTGTCACACTGTGGCAGCACAGCTTGAGACTAGTCATGCATCAATGCCCAGTGCATATATGCACAATGAAGCATTCAATGAACCTACTTCCACTGCACTCAATGAACCCAATGAGCCTTCCACCAATGAAACTTCCAATTTGCAACTTGCAATAGTGGAGGACCCTCAGATAGTGAGTACCTTACCACCTGCTCGTAATCCTCTAGTCACTGCTAATTCGTTTGCATGTCTTGCTCAAGAGAATAATAGCAATTTGATTGAGAATAGAAATCAAATCGTTGCCAAAGTTGGAACGCCTATTTTAGAATTAGATGTTGTTGATACGACTAAGGAGAAACTACTCACAGAGCAGCAGAGTTTGGTTGCTGTTGTTAAGGAGCAACACTTAACAGAATTCAGGGATGATTGTAGGGATGCAGGTTACTCACCCAATGGGATTGAAACGGCGATTCAGGCTGCGGATTCAGATGCTGAAGTAGCAGCAGAGCCAAGTCTGTCTACCCCCATATATAACTCAGAGGAAAACCCATTGCAAGTAGTGGAGGTGCTTCGCGCAATCGCTGGTATAGGAGGACTGGGGGAAGATCCCACAACGATCATGGATTGCCTAACACCCCAAGACGTTAAGGCTGTACATTCAGCAATTGCAAAAATAGGCAGGGATGCATTGGTCGCTGAAATTCAAGTTTCACTTGCAGAGGCAGCAACAAAGGTGGGGCAAAACACTAGTGAAGAAGAACGTGAGGTTACCACAATACAGCCTCCCACGACATATGTTCCTCGAAGGTCCTCTCGAAGCAAGCAGACAAATCCTAAATTCAGGTAACTGATGATGATAATACAAGTAGAATGCAAATGTTTATTAGAACCTTGTATGGATGCTAGATTAGTGCTAGCATTCAATGGTTTTTATATCATGATTCATTGTGGTTCGTATCCTTACGACGACTTCTCATACATCCTGGGGCCCACATTAGGTATCAATCACGTCATGAGAGTGATTAAAAGATTGATTGGTACTTATGAGGTAGAAAAGTTATGGCAGGTCTATCATGCAACTACTTTAGTAGCAGAACATTTTGCAGGGTTACTCCCCAACTTGGAGACGGTGATTCTAGTACTAATTAGGTTCTTTGTTGAAGATTTGAAGCAAATTTATTGTCCTATGGATGCTGTAACGAGTGAACATACTATCGAATGTAACTTGTAACGGTTCCTATTTTTCTGTGGTCTGGGGAGCCCATTTACACCCCGCGCTTGCCTTTCAAAAAAAGTTTGCGAAAAATGTTTTTGTAATGCCTGAAATCCTCCAAAAGTCCTCCACTATCAATTTTAGTACCACTAGTGCATCTCATTTCTGGGCTTGTTACTGCATTCCTAAAGTGATAGAATCTGGCGAACTTCCATTCAGAGGTATGTTTGCTTACTCGAATGAATATTTTTATTTATTCTTTGTTCAACTTTTATTTTTTTTACATGAATTTTGGTTCTCCAAACAATGCGATCTTCCCACATTTCCTCACCTAATCCAAGCTCAAGGATATTTTCATTCACCGTCTTCATCCAAGTTTTCAACGGTCGTCCCCTCCGTCTACACCCTCCCTTAACTTGCCAATCTAAACAATTTCTAATTGGCGCCGTGCTTGGTCTCCTCCGCATATGACCAAACCAAGTTAAACGTCTTTCTCTAATTTTTTCCTCTATGGGCGCTACACCTAAGTATCTCCTAATTCTTTCATTTCTAATCTTATCCTTACGAGTTTTACCACACATCCACCTTAACATACGCATTTCTGCTACTGCCATCCTATGCGTATGTTGTTCCGTAGTAGTCCAACATTCTGAACCGTATAGAATGGCTGGTCGAACAATTGTCTTATAGCATTTTCCTTTTAGCCTTGCAGGCATCCTTCTATCGCACAATACTCCTGACGCCAATCGCCATTTCAACCAACCAGCTTTAATCCTGTAGTCTACATCTGCTCCAATAGCCCCATTCTTTTGAATTATAGACCCTAGATATCGAAAAGCCTCACACTCCGGGACCTCGACACCTTCGATCTCAATTGCATGACTTCTCCCTCTTGGTTCACCCCCAAAGTTGCACACTAGATACTCCGTCTTCGAACGGCTAATTCTAAAACTTTTACTCTCTAAAGCCTCCTGCCACTTAACTAATTTCTTACCTAAACCTGCACTAGTCTCATCCATTAAGACAATATCATCTGCAAATAACATGCACCAAGGTACATCTTCTTGCAGATGTCTCGTCAACTCATCCATGACCAAAGCAAAGAGATATGGACTTAACGCCGACCTTTGATGTAGTCCTACTGTCACTGAAAATTTACTAGACATCCCACCTACTGAGCGAACACTTGTTACAACCCCTTCATACATATCCTTAATGATATCGACATAACATTGAGACACTTTCTTCCTTTCAAGCACCCACCAAATTAACTCCCTGGGGACCCTATCATATGCTTTCTCCAGATCAATAAAAACCATATGCAAACTCTTACGTGCCTCTCGATATTTTTCTACAGTTTGCCTAAGCAGGAAGATGGCCTCCGTAGTAGACCTACCTGGCATAAATCCAAATTGATTCTCCGAAATCGTGGTTAAACTCCTAAGTCTTTGTTCTATAACCCTCTCCCAAAGTTTCATCGTATGACTCATAAGCTTTATCCCCCTATAGTTCGAGCAATTCTGGATATCCCCTTTGTTCTTATAAATTGGTACCACAATGCTTTATCCCTCTCAGAAATGGGCTTTGATGATGATGATGATGATGATTCTTTGTTCAGCTACTCTTGTAATTTGTAGAGCGTCTGAGTCAGTTTGGAATGGTGCAATTCTTTCTTTTGTTTGATCTATGATCCGTTGTCCGATCACTGCTTGTACACCCTTGTAGTGTATGCCACATAGAAGCACTGAGGGTTGTCATTTAGGCTATGGTCACTGCTTCAGCTGGGTTAGTATGACTGTTCTATAACGCGAATCGTTTGGTAATAGCTACAGTTGTGGTTGTAATAGGAAAAAAAAATAAGAAAAGAAAAAGAACAGTTCATGAACATGTCACTTTCCCTTTTGTTTCATATATTCTCCATTATTGCTCGGAGGGATCCACATCAATAAAATTACAAACAACAAATAAATTAGTCCACAATTGAAACCAGTTTAATATGTTTTTAAAGTGGGTGGGCAACACAGCCTTGGTGTATAAATTCGAATCCGGTAAGACACTCCTCATATGATGGCGCAAAATACAGTAGCACATGTAGTAATCTTCCCTGTCCCGGCACAGGGCCATGTCAACTCCATGCTCAAGTTAGCAGAGCTCCTTGCCTTGTCAGGAATCTGTTGAAACAATATGCCGTTAATTCGAAATAAATAGTAGGAACGATGGTACCAGTATTCCTTGGGTTGAGTCGCGGACTAGGTCGCTCTCTTTAAGACGTTTCGCGGCTCTGCCCCAATTTGTGCAAGCAGTTTTGAAGCCCCGCCGTCCCCAGGATAAAACAGCCCAGTATCTCTGTCTCGTTCAAAAATTGCACAGTATTTGAACGGAATGCAAATCACCCTCTTCTTAATTGCTCGGAATCAAAATCAGCATAAAACAGATATAATCACGGACTGTTTGAAAGAACTGAATCAAGCTGGACTGTTGCAAGAACAGATTCGAACCAAGTGGGAAGACTCTGGACTCTGTTCCAGATTTTGCAAGAACTGATTGCAAGAACAGATTTCGATGCTTGCAGGAACTCTGTTTTTGAAAACCAGTTTTAGAAGAAACTCTCTGTTTTGCAAGAACTGGAAGAAGCTCTAACTCACACAGATTTCGAAATACTGCAAGAGCTGGAAGGAAAGACTGATTTCGAAATACTGCAAGACTGAAAAAACAGAAGCTCTGATGCGAGAACGAAGATTGCTTCTCTGTTATTGTATATACTGAAGCTCTGATTTGAAGAGAGTATTTAAGGAATGAAAGCCGACAAGAGATTCGTTGGCTGCTGAAATTGCGGAACCGAAAGCAGCAGATGAACAGATGAAAAAGATTCCGCAACAAGGACCGTCCACTTAAAAGCAAAAAAAAATTTTAGCAAAAAATAATATGCTTTCTAAATGACCCGACCCGACCGACCGGACGGCGGCGGCGGCGGGCGCGAGGTCCTACATATCTTCTTATATACTCTACCTCATAGAGATATATAGTTGATATGGGACTATCCATTAGAGTGTAATTCAAAACAGGGGAGAGGTCCAGGGTTCAAAACCAGATAACCACATATTTGGTTTTTTCAATTTTTGTTATTTTAAAAAGACAAAATCTCAACAGAATCATAATCACCTTTGTCAATGTCAAATTTTACCAAGATCGCCTTCTTCAGTTCAGTGACGTTCAAACCCGGTTTGGCCAATTCCCCAAGTTTCGATTTGAAACCATTCTTGATTGATCACACAATTCTATAAATGAGTTGATGCAAAACTTGGTAACAGTTTTTCAACCAAGTTTCAAAGACTTGATGTTTTCTGATCGGTTGAAATCCGCCGGATGGCCCCCAGTTTCGTGTATAATAGCAGATGGCTTATTTAGTTTTACCATTGAAGTGGCAAAACAGCTTGGGATTCCGTCCATCTCATTCCGTACTCCAAGTGCTTGTTATTTCATTTGAAAAGCTCAAGATTAAATAACTGCTGATATATCTCGAAGTAATCAAGCATAAATATCTCAAGCGGGGTTGTATGAAACACCATGATAACATCTATGAAACATGAGTGTTTCTTTGGCTCCCTTTCGTTTCAGCCAGGCAACTCTGCCTCCTCTCCCCTTTACCATAATTCATCCTCCTAATTTCTTCACCTGCTCGCAAATCTGTCATCTCCATAGGATAGAATTGGTGTGACATGCTCATCCACACCCAAACTTCTGTTGTTGTATATGTTCCTTTACCAATCATTTACTTCGATTTTTTATCCTGAAAGACAATAAAATTAACATGACAGGTTATTATGATGCTGATTGGACAGGTTATTGTGAAAGACAATAAACTTCTAGTTTCATCACCTTCTTTCAAGTGGACAGGTTATTGTGATGCTGATTGGGCATCTGATCCCATTGACAGGAGGTCCACCTCTGGCTACTGCGTGTATTTAGGTGCTAATCTAATCTCTTGGTCTTCAAAGAAGCAGAGCACTATCTCAAGAAGTAGTACTGAAGCCGAATACAGGAGTCTTGCTGCTGTTACGGCTGAACTCACATGGTTACAGTCTCTAATGTCTGAACTACACATTTGCTCCAGTCCTCCCACTATCTGGTGTGATAATAACAGTGCGGTGATGCTTAGTGCAAATCCTATTCTTCATTCTAGGACCAAGCATATTGAATTGGATCTTTACTTTGTACGAGAGAAGTTAGCTCGCAGGCTTGTCCAGGTTCATCACATTCCTGCTATTGATCAAATTGCTGACATTTTCACTAAAGCTCTTGGGAAATCCAGATTTTTGAAGCTTCGTGACAAACTAAGTGTAGTTGATGTATATACGCTTAGTTTGAAGGGGGATGTTAAGCCTAGTTAGTATTTCAATCAACATCTGAGTTAGTATTAGCTAGTTGTTAGTACAGCTGTTAATGTGGTCCATAGTGTGTTAGTTTGTTAGGTTGTCTTGACAGCTAGCAACACATTACAGTGTCTATATATAAGTCATGTATCTACATTTTACATTCACAAGATGAAATACAATTTGTCATAACTTGTTGAGAAAGTTAACAGAGTCTAACCAGGAACGCCTTGTCCGGGCTGCTGACATTCAATCCCGGTTTGGTCAGTTCCTTGAGTTTCAGTTTGAGACCATCCCTGATGCACCTCCTGTTGTCATGGTCCAACGCGTAATTTTGCAAACGACTCGTTGCACACAGTTATAAGACATGTTTGCAACCAAGTTTCCAGGAATTATTGTTTTCAGATCGGTTTGAATCTGCTGGAAAGCCCCCAGTTTCGAGTATAATAGCAGATGTGTTATTTAGTTTTACCATTGAAGTGGCAAAAGAGCTTGGGATTCCGTCGCTATCATTCGTACTTGAATTGCTTGTTATTTCTGGGCTTGTTTTTGCATTCTCTAACTAATTCAAGCAGGGTATGTCCCATTTGGAGGTATGAAACAAGTATTCTCTTTGGTTTGATCAATGTGCTTTGCATTCTGTAGTCCCCTGCTCGCTGCCTGCCCGGTGATTTTTAAAACCTTTTATATATTATATACACCTTATGCTGCCATAAATGTATTAATTTGTACTATATCATATACATTTTATGCTACCATATGCTTTTGAAAAGATGACATTGATAATTATAGAAGATGACATAGTTAAATACAATCATCAGCTCGCATGACAACAATTATAGAAGATGACATTGATAATTATAAAAGGTAACTGATCTCAAACTAAACCATTTTAAATATGTTATTCTGTTGGAGATGGTACAATATACATATCAATAGGTGATATGGATCCAACATAATATATATAATGCTATTCAAAACTTGCTGGTAAGGATGGAAGTAATCTTAATCACATCTTCCGGGAAGTAAATTCGGTGGCAGATGCTTTGGTGAAGCTTGTGCAAGTGGAGGGTCAGTCTAGAGTCTTTGATAATTGGTCATTACTTAGTAGATTCAAACCTCTCTTAAGGTTGGATAAAGACAATACCGCGTATATTTGAGTGTTTAGGAATGCTTAATCTACTCCTGTATGTATTTACAGACTTTGTGCATCCTGTAAACTACTACTACTTACAGTGGAGTATCCTTTATTGATCAATATATACTACTGGGGAATCAATCCGCTGTCTTGTTTTCTTTCAACTAGAAGAAGTTGAAACATGAAAGAAGAACAGAGCCATATCAATTCCATGCTCAAGTTAGCCGAGCTTCTTGCTGTCTGACTCCAAGTCACCTTTCTTAACACAGAGCACAACCATGACCATCTACTCTGGTCCACTGATGCTCAAACCCGGTTCACCCAGTTTCGATTTGAGACCATCTGTAACCCATTTCCTATTGCTCCCACCACTCCACCGCGTAATGGTAATATTCAAACTGACTTGTTGCCTGTAGTCATGGCAGTTTTGAAGCCAAAATTTAGAGATATGTTTTCTGGCAGGTTGGAATCTGCTGAAAGGCCCCAGGTAATATGTATAATAGCAGATAGGCCATTTAGTTTATGATCAAAGTGGAGAAAGAGTTTGGATTCTGCCTGTTTTATTTTGGACAATGAGTGCTTGTTATTTCTGGGCTTGTTTCTGTATTCCCAATCAGGTGAAATTCCAAGTGGAGCTAATTTTGCTTGCCAAATCGGGAATCCTCCTTTAAGATGTTTTCACAATTTACAATTGGAAGATTATGTAGGATTCTTTTGACGAGATTTGGATTAGTTCACCAAATAGCTCCTCAGAGTTCACGATACATGGAACAAACAAAACAGGATGTCTATGGACCGATTCTGATCAGTTGATGTATGTATGACACTTAATCTTCTTGGACCACTCAAGCTTTTAGAAGCTAGAAATTTAATACCTAAGCATCGAGAGACTACAGTTCACTGTCTTTGTCCATGAACCCATGCTAAAGCTTATCAGATAATGGCAACTTAACACTGACCTACTCTCCCATGTGTGTATAATATCTTGACACGAAATACCTAAAGAGGGATGTTTTCATGTTAGGTTAACGTCAACGTGTTAAATCCAACTTGACACGGTACAAGCCTATTGCCACTCCCAATTTAGTTCTAGAAGAATTTCATTTCTCCCTCAGAATGGGATAACTAAGATTTTCTTGAAGATTGGATAGAGTCACGTCACATTCAAAACAAATGCAAGGAAAACCCAAAATAAGTGATGGAAAACAGTTCCCCAACTACAAGGTAGCCCGTTAGGGAGCCCAACGTCTTTGTCAGACCACCAGTACTTGTTACTTCTAGGCATGTTATTGCATTCCCAAAGTCATCGAAACTGAAGAATTTCCTTTCACATGTAAGTTTTGCTCACTAAAAGAGTTAACTTCATGAGTACTCCCTCCGATCTTTCCTTCAAGTTTAATTGAGATCATAAGTGTTTGATAAATTTTGACTTTGGTGTTATCTAATTATATTCTGTTTTATTACTTGCAGAAGATGCAGACTTGGATGAACTAGTAACAAGTGTGCCTGGTATGGAAGGGTTTGTTCGTAGAAGAGATCTCCCTAGTTTCTACCGAGCCAAAGACCTAAATGATGTAGGTCTCAATCTGGTCTTAACAGAAACTCAGAATTCCGCCAAAGCATCTGCTCACATACTCAACACTTTTGAAGACCTTGAAGGTCCGATCCTGTCCCAAATGCGGCCTCACTTGCCCAAAATTTACACTATCGGCCCTCTCCATGCTCTCCTTGAATCACGTCGTAAAGAATGTGAATCCACACCTTCATATTCTTCCTCTAACAACAGTCTCTTTGAAGTTGACCCAAGCTGTATCACTTGGCTGGACTCCCAACCACCAAACTCTGTTATATATGTCAGTTTTGGAAGCGTGATCTTCATGACTCAGAAAGAGATGTTGGAGTTCTGGCATGGTTTGGTTAACAGCAAGGTTCGTTTCTTATGGGTGATAAGGCCAGATTCTGTTACGGACAAAGATGAGGAGTTCGAAACTCCTGAAGAACTCTCAGAGGGTACTAAGGCCAGAGGCTATATGGTAGAATGGTCGCCGCAGGAGGAGGTACTTAAACATCCAGCTGTGGGTGGTTTTTTGACACACAGTGGGTGGAACTCAACGTTGGAGAGCATTGTCACGGGTGTACCAATGATTTGTTGGCCCCAGTTTGGAGACCAGCAAACAAACAGCAGATTTGTTAGTGAGGCATGGAAGATTGGGTTGGATATGAAGGACCAATGTGATAGATCACTTGTTGAAAGGTTGGTCAAAGATCTGATGGAGGATAAGAGGGAGGAGATAGTAAGATCTAGTGATAAAATGAAGGAGTTGGCACAAAAGTCTGTTAGTAAAGGCGGGTCGTCATACTCTAACCTGGATGAGCTGATCCAAGATATTAAGTCGATGAAGATTGGTGTTTAAAAGATTTATCAGCATTCACAATTTGGTTAAGGCATTGAGTCTATTATGTTGATTTTCAGTCATTTAGGCTATGGTCACTGCTTCAGCTGTTTTAGTATGACTGTTCTATAACGCGAATCGTTTGGTAATAGCTACAGTTGTGGCTGTAATAGGAAAAAAACAACAAAAGAAAAAGAACAGTTCATGACAGGTCACTTTCCCTTTTGTTTCACATCAAAATACTACAAACAACAAATAAATTAGTCCACAATTGAAACCAGTTTAATATGTTTTTAAAGTGGGTGGGCAACACAGCCTTGGTGTATAAATTCGAATCCGGTAAGACACTCCTTATATGATGGCGCAAAATACAGTAGCACATGTAGTAATCTTCCCTGCCCCGGCACAGGGCCATGTCAACTCCATGCTCAAGTTAGCAGAGCTCCTTGCCTTGTCAGGAATCATAGTCACCTTTGTCAATGTCAAATTTTACCAAGATTGCCTTCTTCAGTTCACTGACGTTCAAACCCGGTTTGGTCAATTCCCCAAGTTTCGATTTGAAACCATTCCAGATGCACTTCCTGTCATCCGTGATGGATCTCACACAATTCTATAAATGAGTTGATGCAAAACTTGGTAACAGTTTTTCGCCCCCCCAAGGCAGCAACCAGGCTGGTTTTCCCAGGCCAACTAGAATTTCTGTTTGTATAAAGAAGTCAATAGAATACGTGAGGGAATGAACAATGGTAGGCCATTTGCCTACTCATGGTTGATGAGCTTATTACGGCATTTTAAATTTGAGTTGGATCTTGGATGTCATGAATTTTAGGGACCCAATATGTCCATCTCTTGGAAAATATATTTGACATTGGATATTCATGGTTATGCTGCAAGTTAATGTCACGCCCCGATTTTCGAGAAAAACGAAAATCCTAAAATTCACGTAGGATTATCCGTTTCCCCAAAACTCGGGACGTGAAATTCAATAATGACAGAAACATTTAGCAGCAAAGACAAATAAAGTGTAGAAAATATGAACCAACTAAAGTTTATAACAAAACTCTAACCAGGAAATTCCGACGTCGCTAGCCCCACTAGCGGAACTCCCGTAACGCTGCTCAAAAGTCTCTGAACCTGAAAAGCTAATCGGCTACATTCCCAAAGGAATGTACCCAAGAAGCAAAAGCTCACTTGGGTCAGCAATAAAGCTGGTGTGAGAAATCTTCACTCCAAAATCAATAAAAATTGCACGTGATAAACATCAAACAAAACACAAACAACAAACCATCACACCAATAGGTAGTTCCTCAACGAGGCAAAGGTGTGATGCAAGAAAACACAGTTCCAAGAATTTAGTTCCTCAACGAGGCAGTCATATCATCATCCTAATATGTAAATATGCATTTACATGTACTTACCCTATAGAATTTGACTATGGCAAGTCGGACCTGCAGAAATATTAGTAGACTTGCCATCCTGCATAAAAAGAATTAGAAACAATGCAATGTCATTTATTCTTTTTATTTGAATTAGGTTCATCTTTTTAACGGATTGATCACTTAGACTATACCACATTCGCACCACCTCCGTGCCGAACATACATGCCCGTATGCCTCTCTCATATAAAGGAGGACTACTCCGTCATCCATGCCCAAGTGGGGACATCACATACAGACATGCATCGCGGATACCCCTAACTATATGAGTACCAAAAGCCACCTTTGGGCTATCAATGCGCATAACTCACGTCACATTTTTGACGGATAAATATCAAAGCCTATTTTAGGCATACAAACTCACCACATTTCCGCAAGACTAACCCGAAGGTTATTTTAGTTTCTCTAGTAAGAAATGGGTGCCCCAACTCCGCAAGACGACCCGTAGGTCATTTAGTTTCTCTAGTAAGAGAGGGAAAATCATAAACAAAAGAGATGTGGTAGTTCTAAGTGATACAAGTCCAAGTGGTTTATATTTTCAAAAATCAAGGTTTATCAATATCATTTATTTTTGATAATTCAGAATTCTTCCACAATGACATTTTGTCATAAATGAATTGATTCACCATCTATTCACCCACATTTTTGGGGAAAGCATAGCATATTCATTAATCATGCTATGTAACAATATGGCAATCAAGCCACTCCTTGATTCAAATATCCAAATTCTTCATAATGCATAAACAAGTCAATATGCATACCAATCTCCAAATTTATCACAATGCATTAATATTCATCAATCATTCAAACACCAACCAAACAAAGTCACACCCAATCAATAAAATGGTCAACATGGGTGACCCCAAACATGAACCCAGCAAGCTAAGAAAATCTCACACATCAAACAGATCAAAACTATTGGAGATCAAGCGTTTGCAGCACCAAACACCACAAATAAGACAGCCTAATTCTCAAACATGTCTAAAACCTCACAATTGGATTTCCTGAAATGAAACTCGTCATTTCCATACAAGCAATATACATACAGTATACTGAATTGCTCATCCAAAGAGATAAAGGGCTAAGAGTTTACACCTTACACCCAAAACCTTTGAAATGGAATTTAAATCAAGCAATATAACAAGCCTAAGAATCCAATCCAAAATCATCAAGGACACACAAATACCGGTCATCACACCGTCAAACCAAAATCCAAATCATAACCACACATCATCGCAACAAAACGCACAAACCCCATCATCAAGTCCTCACCAATACTATCACTAATTCAGTCAAGAAACAAGATTTGCAAAATACAGGGAATAAGAAAATTCACAATAAACGAGAAAGAATGAAGAAAACTCACCTCATTCAACACCTCCTCCAGGAAAATATGTTGCAATTCACCAATCGAAGATCTTCTTTGAATTTAAGGTTTGAACAATACCCTTTGAGATACAAAATAAGAAAAAGATCACACACACAGATATACATATTAAACCAACAAAATCTTATAGCTCATCTTATTTAACTACAAATCTAACCCATTGAAATCGGACAAATGGTTAAAACAAAATACCAACATTTGTGACTCAGTCATCAAAAGAACTTCTTGTATGTATCCTAGTTCATGAGTTTCTCTTTTGTTTATTTAGTTGGCATGTCACATACAGTTTGTTTCTTATATATGAACTTTAGCTTAGACAATTCATGTGTTCAGTTTCGATTCAATCAAAGAATTGACATTGGCTTCTTCAGTTTTAGCTTGCAAACCTATAATACATATACTAAACCCCCAGTCAGTTTTCTTTCTTTCAACAGCATGTGACAATCAACAACCTAAGAAGATGAGGGAATGAGATCACAAACATCTGTCCTGTGGCCTCAACAATGAATCAGTTGATCACACACTGATCAGCTGTCCATTAACCCGACATATCAGGACAACCTTCATGAAGGAGTCCATAGTCATCCTTCTTAATTGGTTTTGCACCTTCTCATAACTCATGAACAACAACTGATCTAGTTGAGCATTTACATATCCTCTGTGATTGACCAAGTACTACCATGCTATGAGCCTCATCCCACATTCTTTTGGAGCAGCTAATGCATTATCTCATGATTCTCCAATCCAGTGTTTGACTTGTCATTATTCTAATCCCCACTTTCATTAGCACCAACAAGCAAATCCCACTTTAAATCAGATCTAAAACACATACAAATCAATCAAAACCAAAAACCCCAAATTCCCCAAAATGGAAATCAAACACAAATACATCGATTTACCTTCGAAGGGATGCACATCCATTTCTAAAGCCCGGTAACTCAACTGAAGGATCCAACTTGAATCTCGATCACCATTTGAATTTGACTCTTGCTCTTCACCCTTGTGTTAGACATCGGAACCACTTGTTCTCCTGCAGCTAGCATGATCACGTGCTGCTCAGTTTCTTGATGAGATCCATCCTCTTTCAATCGTTTGCACAGATTATTGATCGTTCGCGATATATTACCGCCTTTACAAGATTCTGAAAATGACGTAAATCTACCTCGAGAAATTGTGAAAATCAATCAAGGGTTTCTAAAGATCAGTCCATTGCAAATTTCTTCGATTGCAAACCGTAACCCAAAACCTTGGGAACCAGCAGATTGGTTCTGCCACTGGTGAGAAACAGATGCATCAGATGATTCGGCTTCAAGCATACTCGAAGAAGGAACGCGATCAGAAGATAGTGCTGGGTGATCTCTTGATCGATCAACCTCATGAAAGAGATCAAGCATATTTTGACATGTCTGAGCAGTCCTTCGAAATCACACACAGTCCCATCGCCACCATTGAGAAGAAAAACACAAGGAAGGAAAAGAGAAGGAGAAAAAGAGGAAAAAGAAAAGAAAAATAGGTTTTCTTCCCCTTTATAGGGTGGGTGGTTATTCGCCCCCACTGGACTTCTGAAAGCACCCACCTTCTAAACTCACCAAATAAAGCCCTAAATTTCGAAATTCACATTCAATTAAATGTAACCCTATTTTATTTAATTCAAAATAAAATAAATTATCTTTATGAAATTCAGGGGTGTTACATTATACACACGTTAAATGGAATCTCGTCCCGAGATTTGGAAGGTAAGAAAGTTGACTGAATTTCGAAAAATACTAGTTGTCAAACAAAAGAAGATTTTAAAACACAATTTCAATTGAATTTTAGAAATATACATTATTTATTGTTATTGGAAAAGTAGGGGTGTTACAGTTAATTGATATCTCGAAGGTAAGAAATAAGAAGTCGGTTTATGATCTGAAAATTAGGGATAGGTAAAGTTTCATATGGAAAAATTATGGAAATGGAAATCAATCTTAGTTTGGCTATTTGGCTAATTAAAGCTTCCTACAACGTAAAATCAGATTGCTTATAACTATATATCTACAAAATGAAAACGAATACAAAATATTGACTATAATTTGTGAATTCGAAACAACTGTAGAACTTTGCTCAGTTCGTTTATAAATGCTATTAAAATCAACAAATAAATTGTTTTAATGTGAATTTTTAAAAATAATACGAATTTTCTGTAGACTTTGATGAAAAGTATATTGAATTCTTAAGAGTTACGACCTACCTTATCCAAATTCCATGGCACTTGATTGATTTGTTGAAGAGCACAATATTGACCAACAAATTCCGCCTAAATATTGAGAAGATCCATATCTATTGTTTTTTTTTATGTGTTAATGACTTGATATGAGCACACAACAATTAATTTTTTGTATTTAAGAGGGAGAAAGACTAGAGTTTTCAGATTAAACAATAATTCTTACTTCCCATCAAAACATGACAAACACATTACTCCTAACATTGATATTAACTTATGGTGGTAAACCTAGAAAGCAAGATCAAGAGCCTAGACAACGGTTTCCATCTGGGATCAAGAGTACAATGAGGGGCGGGGATTGAGAAAGAAGGGTGTCAGTAAAAGACTATTACTTAATAAAGAATGACCGTTACTCACCCCAGCTCAGAGATAGACTTGTGATGGATAAAATCACCGATCGAAAAAGGCAACAATTATTTAACACCACATATTTTATTGTCTCACACCACCGACCCAATTTTTTACCTACTAACTTACACCACCCATTTAAACTACTATTCATCTTTATATTTTCTCTCTCACTCTCACTTCTTAAGAACAACAACAACATGGAAGGGGATGATCGATTGCGAGGGATGGTGAGAGACAACCGACGTTAGCAAGAGATAGAGAAGATGGAGCCACAACCACAACCACAACATCCATCGTCACCCCTTCTCCATCATCTTTTTTTTTTCTTTCCCTTCTCCATCATTTTCTTCTCCTTCCACTCTCCCAATTCTCCTACTATCTCTTCTTCTCCCACTCTATTTTCTTCTTTCACATGTTGTCGTCCTTCTCCCTTTATGTTTTTCCTCGTCCTCGCGACGACCTGTGGGATGATGGATTCCCCACTCACAGAGGTCGTGGCGAGGGAAAAAAATTTGACCCTCGCGAAGGCTCATGCGAGTGGAATACGCACAGGCTGCCGCAAGGGCGAGAAAAAAAAAAAGAAATGGAGAGGGGAAGGGGAAGGGGAAAAAAGAGGGAGAGATGACAAAAAAATATTGTGAAAATGAAGAGAAGAAGAAGAATAGAGGGTGAGAAAATTGTTGAGAGGGTGGGGGAGAGATCGAATGACTGTAAAGAGAGTGGCGGTTGTGGGAGAGAAGAAGAAGAAGGTGAGAAGATTGTTGAGAGAGTGACGGTTGTGGAAGGGAAGATCAATCAAATTTGGGAGAGGATAATTTTTAGAATAGGGAAGAAAAGAGGGTGAAAGATGATGAAAATGATTAATGGTTTAAATGGGTGGTGTAGGTTAGCATATAAAAATAAAATCAAGGTTTTTTTTTTTTTTTAGTTTGACACTCATTAGTTTATACATATTAGAGTTTGCACTCGCTTTGAAAACTAATTGAGTATAAGACTCATTTTCTAAGTCCACGACATTGATTAGTCAAGACTAATTGTTAGACTATTGTGTCCTTATCTTGGGTTGGTTGAGTCTAATATTTTGAATCCTAAAACTCAAAATTGCCCTACCCCTCCTTTCTTCCCTCTTATTTCTCCCTACAACTCTTCTTCTCTCTACCAATTTGTTATATAGAATATAACAAAGAGATTATTGGCGGGGTTTGCAATTAGAACACAAAGCATATCTAATGGACCCATTTGAATCAATCTTCCTTGGCTTCTTTATTTTTTTATTAGTTGTCCATGTCTTGATCACCTCTGCTTCTAAATTTATTTCTAAAAAAATTGGAGTTGTTCTCATATCGTCTTTGAGATATATGATTAACTAACTCATAAAAAAAATACCAAAAGGTTACAACATTTTCTTTTCTAAATTGCATATGGTCTCTTAGCAATAAACTTAAGGTAGCGCCTACTCCACACCATCAAATCCTCTTCTCACACCACCAATGCGTTTTTTGTACTTTCTCACACCACCAATAAATATGGTAAAACCTAAAAGGAAACAAAAAACCAAACAAAAAAACGCAAAAACCCTTTCAAAAAAAGCAAAAACGGTTTTCCTCAATCTCTCGCACTCCTTGCTGCGTGTCGTCCCAAACTTGGCGACCAAACTTCACTTCCTCACAAGTTTCGTCATCCTCGTCCTCTTCCCTATCTCTTCTTCTTTGCAAAAACTCCAAAATCGCAAAGGAAAAATAGCAAAAACCCTTCATCTCCTCGTCCTCTTCCCTATCTCTCACTCATTGGTTGCATTCTACTACATTTCACTTGGACGAACTTATTTCATTTTATTAGATGAAAATGAAAGGGTTTAGTGAAGTTGATGATGTTAGAAATGAAGATTTTAAGGGTGAACACGAGGGTGAAGAAAATGATCAATTTAAAGAACAAGGACAATAATTTTCAATGGAGGTAAATTGCAAAATAAAAATCATCTAATTTGCATGTAATTTTAATTTTTCAAAATAATTGATTGATTATTGTATGATGCATTGGTGCATAGGCATTTCTAATGGATGTAATAGATATGGAGATGCCTTTTAATGATGTTGAGAGCCCAGAGACGTACCATTTAGAGGTAACCGCCATTTTGTTGTTAAGTAAATTAAAATTTTAATTAATATATGAAACTAATTATAAATTGAATCATTATGCAGAATGTTGATGAAAGTTGTGACAATAACAATGAAGAAAGATTATTGATACTAGTAGTCAATGATATTCAACTATTTGTTACGGATGAGGTATGTAAGTTTTTACTTATTTTTGTTTTCACTAATTTTCATTGTTATAAATATGTTGTTGTTATTAACAAGTTTTTAAATTTTTTTAGGTATTTTCATTAAGGTTTGTGTTGATAGCTTGTGGTTCAAGGCATCGGTAGGGATAATAACATAGTTGTTACTATCACTGAATCAGAACCGACTAATCAAATACGGAAGGGAAGGATCCATTTTGGTTGTGAAATGGGAGGGAAGCTCGTTAAAAGGTTAAAGAATTTTGTTCGATCAAGCAGTACAAAGAAGTGTGGGTGCAAATTTGAGTTGAGAGGAACCCCACTGGAGAATGTTGAAGGTTGCAAGTGACATGTGGAACCCACAATCATTCTCGATCAGAGTCACTAGTTGATCATTCGTTTGCTGGAAAATTGAATTTAGAGGAGATAATTTATGTGCAGAATATTGTGAAGTCCGGTGTGAGCCCTTGCAACATCTTGTCTCGGCTAAAAGAGAGGTATACGAATAATATCTCAACTTTGAAGCATATTTATAATGTATTGATACTCGAACAAAAAGACAGGACGACTTTGCAACATACGCTAGAGTTGTTGAGCTCGCACAAGTACATAGAGTGACATTTTGTTGATCAGGGGAGTAGAGTCACCAACCTATTTTGGGCGCATCCTAAATCTATTCAGTTGGCAAAGTATTTTCCACAAGTAATGCTTATAAATTGCATGTATAAAATGAATCGCTATAGGATGTCGTTGTTTGAGATTGTTGGTGTGACGTCTATCGGAAAAACCTTCAATGTTGCATTTTGTTTTATGTGTTCTGAGAAGGAAGAGTCATATGCTTGGGCATTGGAAAAGTTTGCAGGAATTTTCGAGCCAGACAACTTGCCAAGCGTGTTTGTGACTGATAGAGAATTGAGTTTTATGAAGGCTATTGAGCGAATTTTTCCAAAGGCAAGAAGTTTATTGTGCACATGGCACATCAATACAAATGTTAAGAAAAACTGTAAAAGACACTTTGATGACAATGACCGATGTGCCGAGTTTATAGATTCATTTTCAGGTTTGTATAGATTAGGTTCAAAAGATAAATTGAACAAGGCCACAATTGAGTTTGATAAAAGATGAGCAAATTATCCAAAGTGTTTGAATATCTCAAGACAGTTTGGTATCCTTATAAGGAGTACTTTGTGAGTGCATGGACGGATAAATTTATGCATTTTGGGAAACGCACAACGGGTTGAGTTGAAGGTGCATACTCGAAGTTGAAGCACTTGAAATCCAACTAGTCGAGATAGAGTCATCGTTTCAACATAATCTGACGAAGGTGAAGACTGAACATAACTTCACTTTATTTTGCTTATTTTATGGGTTGGTGGCGTACAGGGCTATTGATTTGATAAATTCGAAAATTCGGATCTGTGAAAGTGTGGGGGTTGACTCTGTCAATTGTGGTTGTGTGCTTCGAACGACTCATGGATTACCTTGCGCTCATGAACTTACATGTTATTTAACTCTCACATGACAAATTTCAGTACACACCATAGACAAGTAATAGCTTCAACTTGGCACAACACCTATTTGTGAATGTGACGATGTGATTATAGACCCTGTGGTCGATGCCCTTATGAATAAGTTCAATGAGTCAAGTCATGATCAGAAGTTGGTGATGAAGAGAAAGCTTATAGAGTTGAGTTCTCCGGGTACAGTGTGATGATTGAACCATTAGCAATTTTGACTGGAAAGGGGAGACCTAAAAAGAAGAAATTGGCTAAGCACAAGAGGTCCACAAAAAAAGGATCCCTCGGGACACGAATACACCATGACACAAGAAGAGATGAAAGGCAAAAGTAAGAAGTTGGCAATAAAAAAGGGGAAGCCGAAAATTCATAACAATAGATTGATGAGGCATGTTTTGTCATGGATACATGATTATATATACGACATTGAGAACGTTCCAGGCGACATAAACTGTGGTTTTTGATACATAGCCAATTCCTTCATTATGATGACGAAAACGGTTGGAAACATGTGCGAAAAGAACTACTTATGGAGGTTGAGAGTAATGAAGAGTTGTGGCTTGCAATGAGGCACGAGGCAGGGGTAAAGGTTGTGAATGACAGTTTGGTAATTTCAGAAGGCCAAGTGCGTACGGACATGAAAAGTTGGTTTATGGACACCGATATGTTAGAGCTGGCAGCGAACTGTTACCAATGCGTCTTGTTTGTTATGGGAACCAAAACACGATATGTTTTCCCTATGTTTACCCGACACTACATTTTGACTCAAGACGCGCTTGTTTCATGGCACACTTGACTTAGAGCGGTTACTATATCATCCTTCATATGCAACCGAACCCACAATGCCTCCTATAGTACTAACCTGGTCGTGTCGCATGTTCCTGAGGCAATCTCGTTGAAGAGTAGTTTCGATATCCAGCTCGGTATTGGTGCGACAATGTTGAGGAACTTCAATGGGAAGAATAAGAAGAATGTGAAGAAGTCGAATGAGTTGGTGACTATATTGGACTGATGCACATATTGTATTTTGCTAACTATTATTGAGATGAAAAAAATGTAAATGGCATATGTAAATGGCGAATATAAATGGCAAATGTAGATGACAAAGAATGTGAAAAAGTCGAACAATTTTTTAACAGAAGACTTGTATGTTTTGAGATTTTGTTAATATATTATATGGAATTTGGCTCTATTAGTTTGAGTTTTTGTTTATGTATGATGCGAGATCGTAAAAAAGATTATTTTATGCGGTTTTGCGAAATCAGAAAATAATATCACAACAAATTTCAGATGAAATTTAGAAAAATCTAGTTTGATGCGACTTGTATGAAATTCAGATAAATGATTATTTCGGAAGACTTGTATGGTTAGAGTTTAGGTTTGATGCGACAATGCGTAAAAACTTCAGAAAACTAAGTTTTAAAAAAAAAAAATTCACAAAGTGAAAATTTGTATGACTTTCAGAAGAAAAAAATTTGCAGGTTTGTTTGTTTGTTTTTTTGTTTTTTTTTCCCTGTTCACAGTGTACAATGCAGGTTATGTCAATAACCTCACATTGCTCCTCGCAAACAGAAAAAAAATTTCAAAATTTTTTTCTGTTCGCAGCGAGCAATGCAGGTTATCTCCAAAACCTCGCACTGCTGACTGCGAACATGAATTTTTTTTCCTGTTCGTAGTGTTCAATGTTGAGTATCTGAAATTCCCCGCATTGAACACTGTGAACATAAATTTTTTTTCCTATTCCGAGTGTGCTATGCGAGGTTTTTTTTATTTATTTAAACCGCATTGCTCTCTGCGAACAAGAATTTTTTTTCTGTCCGTAGGGAGCAATGCAGGGTTCTTGACATAACCTGCATTGTACACTGCGAAGAGAAGAAAAAAAAAACCTGCGAATTTTTTTCTTCTGAAACTCATAAAAATTTTCACTATGTGAAATATTTTTTTAAACTTAGTTTTCTGAAGTTTTTGTGCATTGTCAAATCAAACCTAAACTTTATCCATATAAGTCGCAACAAACTAGATTTTTCTAAATTATGTATGAAATTTGTTCTGATATTATTTTATGATTTCACATAGTCGCATAAAATTTGATCGATACAAGCAATATATGAGCGTACCATAACCAAAATTTTATTTGGTGAGTGTTGTTTCGTAAAAAAAATTCTTATTTGGCAAAATTCAATATGGACTCGTGGATTAGTCTAGATATGCAACAACAATAACAAACAGAACATAAGCAAATAAATAATTAAGTGCAATTCTATAGAAGCCAATAAATAGAACATAAGTAGAAATATAAAGCTTCTTAAAAAATTATCTGAAGTAACTTACAGCTTCTAAACAAATATAAGCCAAATGTTCTTTTTCAAAGTTTACAAAATGAAGACACTATCTTTGTCGCCTCCGAACATAAAAGCTTTGTTCATGCCTCGATTTGCTTCAACGCTCACTTCCTCCACCACCAATTTCACTACTATCAACACTGGGGCGTATGTCAGGCTCTTATTCCTCTTGTTCTAAGGTAATGGGCGTAGACATTTCATCTAAAAAATCCTGTAATCTATTTTGCAGGGCGAGCAAAATAACCTTTTCGATGTTTTCCCTTCTTCAATAGAGACATTGATCAAGTTACGAGCATTAGTAGTGGCAATCTCCTGCAGGGAAATATTAGATGTTAGTGCAAACCATGTAAAATTTTGAAATTACATAAGTGTAAAATGTTTGTACTTACCCTCTAATTTGAAAAAAAAAAAACAAATGTTTTCTTAGGGGATAATTTCTCCTCTTGTTCGGTGGTTGTACAAAGGGATGACTAATGTGGTAAAATCAGTCTAAGTAATCCGTCGCACAGTCCCATGGAAGCTTCACATCACTGGGGCACCTTGTTGGTTAGTTGGCACGACATTATAATGCCACATTCGAGCGAACGAAGCCAACACCTCATATTGGACGTAATAGTGCTTGCTAGATCAAACTCTAATATTCCATTTGGCTTGGATTGGTTGGATTTGGATAACTTGTACATTTTCCATTTGTCTTATAACTCTATTGGGGTGATATGCTTCTTCTATGTCGAGGCATAACAAACATTCTGTGAACCATGTGATGCCATGAAGGGGAGTGTTTTTCTTGGACTCCACGTAAGAGTCCCAAAGTACCTGCAAATTATAATAATTAAAATTTATTAATATATGACACATACAAATTTTTTTATTGAACTTAAAGATGCATTTTTACCTCTTTAGTAGACATGTCATTGAGATGCTCCATAAAAGTGATGATTTGTTCGTCCAAAACCCCTACAATTTGTGGGGGTTCCCACTTAGCCATGGTAGGGAGTCTAGTATCCCACGTCAGTTTTGCATTACCCCAGCGCCTAAAGTGATCATATATCCATGCCTATAAATAAATATTATAAAATTCTTATACATTATGAGGGTAATTAACAAAATAAAAATTTTGAAGCATACATCAAAAAGAGGCAAATATCCAGCAATTTGCCTCGTTCCCCCTCTGCTAGCGTCGCCCAATTGACATAACAAGACTGCCAAACCTGTTACGCCCCATGCATACTTGTTAATATCATCCACCTCCATTAGCATCTTCAAATATTCAATATAAACATTTGTTTCTCTTTTATCAACAAATAGAGTCATACTCAGAAGAAACAACAAGCAACCCCTACACATTTGTTTTCTTTTAAGAGAATCAACGTTCGTAGTCTGTCTACAACAGTGGTCCTGGATAAACTTCATTTTCACAGATTTCTCATGCTTCTTGACATGGACATTTGCTTCTTTACTTTCAATCCCCAAACCATCCACCAATAATGTAACACATTATCTTCATCGTCGTTCTAACCGACTCACCAAGAATCAACAAATGAGTTATACGGTAAACATCGTTCAGGGTGATGCTCATCTCTCCTAAAGGTAGGTGGAAAGTATTGGTCTCAGGTTGTCAACTGTCTACGAAAGCACAAATGGTCACATTATTAGGACGTACCTTACGATATTTAATCAAGGGATACAAACCACTATTGTAGATCATTCTCTATTTAATTTTTTTTTCCCTCTCCTATTGATACTAATATATGCTTATTTTTCTGACAGGGACTGGTAACCATAGCCGAGGACAGGCATCACTCCCCTCTGCTGTGGGAAGTTTCCTTACAGAGAATGGGTGAGATTCATCTTCTTCATTGACTGATCTTCTTTCTTGGAATTCTGTGTGTATTTGTTCATCTCTCCCTCTTCCCTGCAAATTGTTAGAGAAGGTATTCTCCGTGTGCTAATCCACCTAATTTCCTCTTCTTGCAGATACCGTTTTGATGAGTCAAGGCTTGGAGTGGTCGGTGTTGTCCCAAATTTCGTCGTAGGTGAATGCTCTAGCATTTAATGCAGTTTTTAGTGTTTAGATTGGTGAAAATGTTCATATTTATTTCTTGTTTTCATTCTGTACAATGTTATTTAAAGACAGTCTCATTGGCAAGGAAATTTGTTGAATGTGGTCTGAACATCAAAGATCACATGGCATTGTAGATCGGAATAATCTTGTGAACCCTTCAATGGCATGTATTGTCAAAGTTGAATAATAATTTGGAGGAGGTTGTGCAACTCTTTTGCCATGTTAATTTCCAGTCATTCACTCGCCTTAGCAAGGCCGTACAGTATGTGCAGTGCGCAACTCAGAACAATATCAATACTAAATAGATAATTAGCCTCTTACCTCCAAGGATGTAATGTGAACAGTAGATAACCCCAGACAGCAAGGTTGTTGAACGTTGTGTAACCAAAATACGCCTCAAATGAGTTCGAGCACTCTACCTCTCTTCTTTGCTCTCTGGCTACATCTCACATCCCACATACAAACTTTATATGTCGAAATTCAAACAAAACGTCAAAAGTGTCCAACCATGGCTTGCATCTTCATCCTCATTAAGGCTGTTTTGTACAAGTCTGCCAAAACCACAAGAAACATGAGCAAAAATGCAAACGCTGAGTGCAATATGAACTCACAAGCCGAGTATTATTCAATATCCTGGTGCCATGTTCACGCAAAAAAAAGTAGAAATATGAACCAGGAACAGATAAATAAATAAAATGAGCATAGGAGACATGGCGTCCAGTCCCATAGCCACTACAACACAAATGCTCATTGATAGCATATGCCAATAGCTTTTTTTATAAATGTGCTATAAAAAGTAAAATTTGAATGACTTAGAAAATGAAAAATAACGCTATAGAAATCTGGCGGGCGTTTTGGCGCTCTCCCAAATGTTTTTTGTACTTCGCGACTTTCTCTCCTCTCCCCCATTCAGTACACTAAACCACAGAGCTCGCCTCTCATCTCCTTCTCTCTCGCCTCTCTCTGCTCGACCTCTTGCTCGTCTCCTTCTTGCTCTTGTTATTGCCCTAAAACATAGCAAAATCGAAAGAACACAACAATCCTTCACTCCATCTTCTTATGCAAGCAACATACCATCCTTCACTCCAAGAGACGGAGATTGCGAATTCACTCTCATTCGTCTCATTTCCTTCCATCTTTCCTTTCTCTATCTCTAAGCCAAACGAAACCAAACCATACGAAAGAAACCCTAGAGAGAGCTTTTATTTCTTTTTTCAATTTGCAAATGGGTTCGGATGATCTTGCCTTGCCAACACCGCTGGAACATAGCAGCAATGTTAATGTTTGCATCCAAATCAAGAGGTGAGCTTCGTTTCGTTTTCTCTCTGAATTTCCGTATCTACATTCACGACGTCTTGATCTGATCTTGGGAGGGTTAGGGCTCAGTTCTTGATAAAATTTCATTTCGAGAGAGGGATTTCAAGATTCTGCAAAATGGGGTTTTATAAATCCGAAACCCTAGACTGATTGACTGATTCCATTTAGGTTGGGTAGGTTTTGTTCACACTCTTCTTCTGCATCACATCTCTATGTAAAAGGTCCTCTTTGAATGAATCGATGAGCTCGAAGAAGAAGAGGGTGTCGGTGAGAGACCCATCACCAAATGTGTCGAAACAGATCCAAGAAATTTCTTCAGCTCATCATCAGCAGAAGCAGCAGCAGCAGAGGCCAGATGCTGAAACTTTAAAAGACTTTAAATTTGTAACCTTTCTCCTTTTTGTTTGATCTAAACTTAAAATTCTGTTTGTAGGTGAATTTGGTTGATTGGTTGAAGACAATGGTTGGAAATAGGAAAGCTGAGGAAGTAGTGGATCCTAAGTTACCAAAGATGCCAACTTCGAAGGCTCTTAAATGGATTCTTTTGGTTGCTCTTCACTCTTGAGGCCGAAATCACCGCACCATTCTGTGACGATTGGACCCCTCTCTCTCGTATTCAACTCTCATGTTCATTCAAGGTAACTCAACTTACAATTCTTGATTGATTTTTCTTCACTTTTCAGTTTGTTTTGCTGAATCTGTGTTTTGGATCTCTGAACATTTTTCTTTTGTTTGTTTGATTGAATTTGTATCACCTTTTGCAGTAAAGGAATTGTAGATTTAGAGCTTTGAAGGATTACATTTGCTGGTAAGTCTCAGATATGGCGTGCCTCGCCTTCATTTTGCTTGGTTTCGGTGTTCTAGGGTTCTTAGTTCTTGAATTTTTCGGAATTAGTTTTGATTTTACTTCAGTTTGTTTGGTTATTAGAGTTCATGATCTTTTGATAGATTAGTTGTTTTTTGTCCTGCATTTCACACTAGTTCGTTCTAAGATTTTGTTGCTTTGAGTTCAGATCAGAATTCGAGGTGAATTTTTTTGATAATTAGGAGCGTTTTACTTGATGTTGCGAACAGGCAAACACCACCAACCTCTCAAAGGTGTGTAATATGTACTTAGAAAAAAAAGAGTACTATGTTCTCATTAGACGGTGATCAGTCTCTTTTGTGTATCATATGACAGGTATGAATGATTGAAGAATGGTCTTGACAATAACAATGAAAACAATAACAACACTGCTCTTGACAAACGCTTCAAGACCCTGCCTGCAACAGAGATGCTTCCACGAAATGAGGTGCTTGGAGGATACATTTTTGTGTGCAATAATGACACGATGCAAGAAGATCTGAAGCGACATCTATTTGGTAAGACTTAGAATTTGAATTTGTTTTTGTAGGTTGCCCTGTCGATATTTTTGATGTCATGTTATCCTAACAGAAAGATCAACTGTGTTGCAGGTTTGCCACCAAGGTACCGGGGCGATAACCCGTCTAGCCACCAGAGCTGCTAAACCAAATGGTCAATGCTACATCTCTCCCGAGAAGGTGAGGTTTGTTGTTGTGAGAGATTCTGTGTTGATTGTTTTTCGAGTATAGGCATGTTTGATGATGAAGGTAGATGATAATTAGGATCATGCATGTGTAATTTCATTGTCATGGACTCTAATCGGCAGTTTTCAATGTGTTCTGGACTCAAAAAGTTTTAATCTTTTTTTTCCTTCAATTTTGGGTGGCTGAGGGGTTGAATTTTTAGAAAATGCATGTTTTCATTTTTTGCAAGTTTTCATCGTTTGCATGTTCAATCTCATAGAAGAATCATCAACTTGTTTTTTAACTTTCTAAATAGGGTAGTACTGTTTTCATTAGTCCTTTGAGACTTTTCATTGTGTTGGTACCAGAGTTGCAGTGGAAATTTTTTTTTTATATTGGAACTTGAGTTGATGTATCATGGATTGTTTTGTTCTCAGCTGACTTCTTTGATTGAGATTGGCGTAGAAGTGAAGGTTTCCTTTGCCTTTCTCAATCTTGTGACGAGAGGAGAGGTTTTGAGAATTGTGGAGAAAGGTTGGCCTTTTAGTTTAGTTTGATGGGTTTTGGATTTTCAGTCTAGGCATGTTTGATGATGAATGTCGATGGTAATTTGGAGTCTGCATGTGTAATTTCATTAGAATGGATTGTAATCGTCAGTTTTAAATGTGTTTTGAACTGAAAAGCTTTGGAATTTGTTCTCAATTGAGGTAATTGGAGTTCTTTTTTTATATTGAGTGGTTGAGGGATTGAATTTGCCGAAAATTCATATTTGCATAAGTTTTCATCTTTTGTTGTTTGTCAAGTTCCTAAGTGGGTTATTACTCTTTACTTTAGTCATGTGGAGTTTTTGATTGAGGTGGTACCAAATTTTCAGCGAGAATTCAGTGACAAATTTCTGAATTCAATGCATTGATATTGGAACTCAAGTTCGTGTATCATGGCTTGTTTGGTTTTCAGCCTCGACGACTTCTTTTGGTCAAGATTGGTGTGGAAATGAATGTTTCTGTGTTTGCCTTTCTCAATCATGTGATGAGAGGCTTTAAGAATTGCGGAGAAAGGTTGTTTTATTAGTTTGATTTTGATGGGTTTGGACCTTTTTTTGGGTCTAGACATGTTAGATAATGAATGTAAATGGTAAGTTGGTAACTAGGAACCTCCATGTGTAATTTTATTGACATGGACTATAATTTTAAGTTCCCAAGTGGGTTACTACTCATTACTTTAGTCATGTGGGGCTTTTTTATTGTGGTGGTACCAAATTTGCAGCGAGAATTTAGTGACAAAATTTCTGGATTTCTCAGCATTGATTTGGAACTGATTTTGTGTATCATGGATTATTTTGCTTTCAACTTTGATGATTTCTTTTGATTGAGATTGGTGTAGAAATGAAGGTTTCTTTTGCCTTTCTCAATTTGTGATGAGAGGCTTTGTGAATGTGAGGAAAGGTGGGCTTTTCAGTTTGGTTTCGATGGGGTTTGGATTTGTTTTAGTCTAGGCATGTTTGATGATGAATATAGATGGTAATTTGAATCATGGAATTTGCATGAATACTAAAGTTTTGGGAAACTAATTGTAAATCCAATTCTGTTTCAGATCTTTGGCTGGCTTAGAATAATAGGGTTTATGACCTTGTATATGTTGCAGTATAAGCTTTTCACATTTATGTGTCCATGTCATGTCTTAAGGGTATGGTACACCTTGTCTGCATTGTAGATCCTGTTCAACTTTGGTAGATACTGATGATGTTACCAAGATATTATGTGTTAGAGTGAGCATGCTTTGGTGAAAATACAGGTGTGTGTAATGCTTGTGAACTGGGCTACAGGCCTTGTCTTAACAGTGTTTGTGCACAAGGGTGTGTTTGCCTATGTTTCTATGCTAGGGTTTGTTATTGATGTCTGATGTATTCATGTTAGTTGTACTTGCACAACTTCCAGACAACCTCCTGGCATTTATTTGACCAATCTGATACATTTCTGCTAGGGCTTGATGTCATTGTAGTTTGTAATCTAAGTGTTTTCCTTTTTTTCTTGTGTAGGTTTCAGATTGAATAACAGAAGAGCTGAACCAACAGAATATTGAGGCTCTGGTTGCAGAAAACAATTTGGTATGCTCTTGATATGCACTTCCTATGTATAATATTTAAGTCCATTGTTTAATGGGGTCATTACAATGAAAAAATTGGAAAATTTTAGGGCATTTTCCATGTTTGCCTTACCTTTTAATTTCATCAGATCCATTTGATGTGCCTGGCTGTATCACTTTCTTGGAGAACATGGAAATTCACGGCGGAAACTTAATATGTTGCTTTTTGTCATATTAGTAGGGATTAGGGGAAGGGAAGTATTTTGGGTATGAAATAAGCTGTCGAGACATAAATTACTTGAGTTTACAATCACTGAAATATTGATGCAAGGTACATAGTGTTTCAGCAGATCTTGTTAGATAATACTGCCACTTTTCAATTGCATAAATTTGTTCTATAGTGATCCTAATACGATTGCCTCATGTTTGACTAACATTATGAGGACTGTTAAATCTAGATGAATATCCATTCTGCTCAATGTAGATCCTACTATTTTGTTTGAATGTGGAATGCGCACCCTAAATTGATTTCTGGTTTTGCAGAAAATGGAAATCCTTCCAGTTAATGATTTGGATGTTGCATTACACGAATTAATTTGTGAACAAAGATGATAAAATGGCTTTCTACTCTTGCTTGCAGTACAATCTTGAGGAAACTCGTGTAAGTAATCCTTTGTATTGGGTATACTCACAGTACTTGTGAGCCTGATGTTAAGTTTATCGTGTTATCTCATGCTGAACTGGTCACACTTGTATTTCCAAACTTTGCAGAACAAAATTTCTAGTGAAGATGCTCTAAAATTTAAAGAAGAAGATTTAATTGTTAAAGTTGAGGAGTGTATGCAAGTAAGTGCTTACACTAATAATCTTAATTATGTTACATACCCAGTGAGATACCCATTATAGTACACAATGTTATGTTTCTGTTGCAGGAACGAGTAAAAGGAAGGTCGTTGCGCGCTAAAGATGGCACAGAATCCACACCATTTCTTCAGAGCAAAGAGGTGGATATATCGGTTGTTGATTTGATTACATATAACTGCATATGGAATCCAAACTTTATGGAGTTCTTTCTCATTATCTTAGTTTTCCAACATACCTTCAATTTTGGTGATGTCTTTATCTGTCCAATCTTATATTAGGATACTAGAGGAAAAAGAACACGAGGACTTCAACGATCAAATTCCTGTAGTGATGAAGAAGACATCAATCAGATGCTCTCAAGCTCAAAATCTGCCTCTAGAGGCAGATCATTTGTTACTTCTAGGTCTTCAAATGATGCTTCTCAACTTGGTACAACCAAAGCTTCTACAAGGGGGCCAGGGTAGGGGAAGGGGAAGGGGTGGTGGCAGAGCTACTGGTGGCTTAAAGTACCATAATTGTAATACATTATTTTTATTATTTGATAGATTTTGTGACTCGATGTAATACCGTTTATTAATTAATTACATTACTTTGCCTCCATTCATGGAAATGTTTAACTTTGGCACATTTAAATTTTTATTTTCTAGACATAAAACTTATGAGATGTGTAATAAAAAGTCATTTGATAGTAAAAAAAAAAAATAAAAAAAAAAAAAAAAAATTTGCTATGTATACTTATCATAGCGTTTTTAAAACGCTATGGTAAACTCTACCATAGCGGTTTTAGAGTCTACTATAGCGTTTTTAAAACGCTATGGAAGAGGCTACCATAGCGGTTTTGAAACGCTATAAAAGCCAAACTTACCATAGCGTTTTAAAACCGCTATAATATCCCCTGGGTCTATTATAGCGCCGGCTGTCATAGCGGTTACTAAACCGCTATGGTAGCCTACCATAGCGGTTACTAAACCGCTATGGTAGCCTACCATAGCGGTTTTTAAACGCTATTAATCACAATTTTTCTTGTAGTGAGCATTGAGTCAGCTTCAGCCCTGTGCAGTGATAGACAGAGAGTCTAAGATAAGTTGTTAGCATAAACTGTAATCAGTTAGAGTTTGAGCTGTATGTAGTTAGTATGAGCTGGATGTAATTTGTAAGTGTAAGTTCTTGACTCTAAGATATAATCAGTTCTATCTATAAATACATAGAAAGCTCTCTGAATTGCTCATTCAAGCAATTGCAAAGTTTCAACCTGTTCATACTTTTCTATCTTGGTATCAGACCATTATAGTTTCTTTCATCAATGGCAACACAATCTTCTTCTGGGTCTCTCAATACAGGTCAGACATCCACTGTGTCTTCTACTCCCTCTTATCAAGTTTTGAATCACTCCTTACCAGTAAAACTAGACAGATCTAATTACATACTTTGGAAGTCTCAAATTGAAAATGTAATCTTTGCAAATGGGTTTGAAGATTTCATTGAAGGAGTTTCAGTTTGTCCAACAAAAGAACTGAGTACAGGAGTTATCAATCCTGCTTTTGTTGCTTGGAGAAGACAAGATCGCACAATCTTGTCTTGGATTTATGCATCTCTTACACCAGCCATAATGGCTCAAATCATTGGACACACTACTTCTTTTTCAGCCTGGAAGGCTTTAGAACAAATCTTTTCTTCTTCTTCAAGGGCTAGAATCATGCAACTGCGATTAGATTTACAATCCAGTAAGAAAGGTTCTCTGTCCATGATTGATTATATCATGAAGATCAAGAGTGCAACAGACAATCTTGCAGCCATTGGTGAGTTAGTCTCAGATCAAGATCATATAATGAATCTTCTAAATGGTTTGGGAAATGAATACAACTCAGTGGTCTCGGCAATCAATGTCAGAGATGATCAGATCTAGCTTGAATCTATACATAGTATGCTATTGTCTTTTGAAAATAGGCTTGAGCAACAAGGCTCTGTGGATAGCATTCCACCCATTTCCGCAAATCTGGCCAATTCCAATTATAAACAGCAATATAATCAGCATTATCATCAGCAGTTTGGACAGTCATTTGGTCGAGGCAGAGGAAGAAATTATGGTGGCTAGTCTAATAGGGGACGAGGTCGTGCAAGAAATTTCAATAGTCAGCAATATGGACAGCAATATGGCTCCAATCATGGCCAACAAGGTGGTCATTCTAATAATCACAGTAATAAGCAGTCAAGTGATCGGCCACAATGTCAGTTATGTGGCAAATATGGCCATATAGCTCTTGCTTGTTATCATCGATTTGATGTTAACTTTCAGCATTCATCAGGTTCTTTGAATTCTGGGTCTTCGACTGACTTTAAACCAGCTATACCAGACTTAGCAGCAGTGTCTAATCCATTTCATAATGAGGGTTGGTACTTGGATTCAGGAGCCAGTCACCACTTGACAAATGATCATGTTGGTCTAGCCAATTCATCTCCTTACATGGGGTCAGACAAGGTTACAGTTGGTAATGGTTCTTCCCTTCCTATTACTAATGTTGGTTCACTATCTTTTTCTTCTTCTCCTCATCGACCATCTTCTTCTTTTCTGCTAAACCAAGTCTTTCATGTACCGTCTTTGTCTACTAATTTGATCAGTGTTGCTAAGTTTTGTGCTGACAACAATGTACTAATTGAATTCTGGTCTGATCATTTCTTTGTGAAGGACCCACTTTCAAGGAAGGTTCTAGCTCAAGGCAGTCTTGAAAATGGTTTATACAAGCTGCCAGTCCTCCCTGCATTTGCAACCAATTCCAGCATGTCAGCATTTGCGACCAGCTCCAATCCCAGCGTGTCTAATATGTCTAGTTCTATCATGTCTGATTTGTCTACAAATTCTAGTTCTATCATGTCTGATTTGTCTACAAATTCTAGTTCTTCTTGTATTGCCAACATTGAGCAATTATGGCACTATAGACTAGGTCATCCTTCGACAGATATTGTTCATCAGACATTGAAACTCTGTAATATTTCATTCAATAAATCTACTTGTTCATCAATTTGCTCATCTTGCCAACTTGCCAAAAGTCATCGCCTACCTACTTCTTTATGTTCTTTTCATGCTTCTAGTATTTTAGAACTTGTTCATATGGATATTTGGGGTCCTGCATTTGTCAAATCCACTTCTGGTTCTAGATTTTTTATTCTATTTGTTGATGATTTTTCAAGATTCACTTGGTTCTTTCCACTTCAGTCCAAAGGCCAGGCTCTGTCTGTGTTCAAACTATTCAAGCTTCGAGTTGAAAAATAATTCAACACTTCCATAAAAAATCTTCAATCTGATAATGGGGGTGAGTTTAGAGCTTTTAAATCTTTTCTGTTAGAATCTGGCATTGGTCATAGGTTCTCATGTTCACACTCTTCTTCGCAAAATGGTAGAGTGGAACGTAAGCACAGACATGTTGTTGAAACTGATCTTGCTTTGTTAGCTCATGCTCATATGCCATTCAAGTTCTGGCAATATGCTTTCCAAACAGTTGTTTTCCTTATCAATCGCATGCCAACAAAAGTCCTTAGTCATAAGTCTCCTTATCAAGTTCTTCTAAATCGAATTCCTGACTATCGTGTTCTTCATGTATTTGGTTGCTTATGCTTTCCTTTCATTCGTCCATATAATCAGCACAAGCTCCAATTCAGGTCAGTTGCTTGTGTATTTCTGGGTTATAGTTTAGATCATAAGGGGTTTTTGTGTCTTGATCAAGTCTCTGGTCGAGTATATGCACTACACCAAAAGGCTTGTTTAGCTACGGGGAGGTGGCCACGGCTCTAAACCGTTGGCTAATTTGCCACGGCCAAAAACCGTGGCTATAACGGCCAACGGTTTAAAATCGTGGCTAAAAAAAAGGTTGCCACGGCCACAAACCGTGGCTAACTGCCAACGGTTAAAAACCGTGGCTATAACGGACAACGGTTTAAAACCGTGGCTAAAAAAAGGATTACCACGGCCAAAAACCGTGGCTAAATGCCAACGGTTTTAAACCGTTGCTAAGCTTTTGCTTTTCACGTGAGTTTCGCGCTTTGGCAAAAAAAAAATTTCGCGCTTTGGCTTTGGCAAAAAAAATTTTGGCGCTTTGGAGGGAGCCGTTTTGTTCAAGCTGGCGAAAAGAATTGAACAGAAGAAGCTGGCGAGGTGTTTTGTTCAAGGGTTCGTGAGGTTCGCGAGGTGCTTGAAGGCGAGGTGAGTTTCGCGAGGTGTTTTGTTCAAGTTGGCGAGGTGAGTTTCGTGAGTGAGTTCGCAAGGAAAGAGTAAGGAGAAAGTTTTGTTCTTCATCAGGTAACAAATAAAGAATGTTTGTTTATTGTTCTGGTTGTTTGATTCGTTTAGTTTGATTGGTAGATGAAGTGTCCGGGGTTTTGAAGCAAGGGGGTGTTTGGATTTGTGGTTAGAAATGTTGGGTGTTATTCAATTTCTGATTTTTATGTGTTTCAAGTTTGAAGGGATGTTAGTCAGATTTGGGGTTTAAGTGATTAGGAAGGTTTGGGGTTTGATGAGTTTATTGATTTTGAATAAATGGGGTTTCAGATTTGTGGTTATTGATGAGTTAGAGATGTTGGGGTTTTGTTCAATATGCGGAAAGTTGAGATTTTGAAGGTCAGATTTGGGGATTTCAGTGGTTAGGAAGCTTTGGGTTTTGATGGGTTTAGCGGTTTTGAATTAATGGGGTTTCAGACTCGTGGTTATTGACGAGTTAGAAATGGTGGGGTTTTGTTCATTCTGCAGAAAGTTGGGATTTGGGAAGGAAGACTATCATCTTTGGGGATTTTGGTGGTTGAGAAGCTTCGGGTTTTTAGGGGTTTGTTCATTTGGGGTTCAGTACATATGGTTGTTGATTTGTTTCAGTGTTTTGAAATGGACTATTTGGTTGCTTGTTGTTTGTGTTTAGCACAATGAGGTGATATGTTTATTTCATAGTTGGTTTTAGGGGTTTTCAATGTAGAGATTTGGTGTCTTTGAAGGTTGAGGTTTTGAGGATTTTGTTTCAGTTGGGTTTAACAATTGTTTGCTTATTTACTTGTGTAAATTAGGGTTTTGAATAGTTTGATTTGCAGCTTATCTTAGTTGAGAAATTTAGGGTTTGCATGGTTGAGGGATTTGATTTGGTTTTGGCTATTGTTCAACTTCATGATAAAAAAAAAAATGATTGGATGTTTATGTGAAATTGGGGCTTTTTGTATGTTGTTATTAACTTCCAAGTACTTTATCCAATGATACAGATCTAAGCTTGGAGTTTAAAGAAGAAAGAATGGCATTGTCAATAACTTGCCCTACTAAGATGATGGATTTTGATATTGATGAAGGGAAAATAGTATATGGCGTAGTTAGGCGCATGGGATCAATGGGGAGGAAGCGAGTGGAACCATTGTGTCTCTACTCCCCTTCTAAAACTCCATTGAAGAAGCCATGTCGTGCGAGGAGGAGCTCGGACATGTCAATGTTGGAGAGGCTACCAGAAGACTTATTGGTAGGTATTATGATGATTTTTTCTTTTCCAAACTAAAAACTATGTTGTCTACTTTGATTGATTGTGAGTTATTACAGAGCTCTGGCTAATATTTGTTTGTTATATTTCAGATTAGAGTTTCTGCTGTTTGTAACCAAGTGGTGTCAGACAATTGAACAAATGGAAGATCGAGTTTCTGCTGTTCTCGAGGAAGAAAGGTTATTATTGTCTCATACCTGCATTTTCTCTACTTGTGAGTTTTTTTTTTTGGTGTTATTTGAAAATAAAAGTTCCATCTGTTTGCAGAGAGCTCTAAGAAAAGCTGAAATGGAGGCAACAAAGGTTTGTTTTATTAGTGGGCTAATGTAAAAACTTTGATACACAAATAATTTTCGAAGTTATGTCTCTTGCAAATCTTTTGGCCAATTCCTTTGTGTCCAACTTTGCAAGTTGGTTTATATTGTGGAGACAAAGTTATCTTTTGGTTCTTTTTATTCCTCACTAGTGTGCATGGCTACAGCTGCTCCTGTATTTAAGATATCAAGGGGAGTCAAATAATAATCTGAGAATCACCCATAATGAATAGTGTGTTAGTCTATGAACTCTAATATGTTTTACTAAGTGTTCATGTTCTTGTATCATGAAGATGTGCATTTTCTTTTTACAGGCCTCTATTGGAAACAACAGAATGGGGAAGGAAGTGATCAGTGCCTAGCAAGCGGAAGATCTCAAAATGAAAGAAAAGCGAAAGCGGGAGCGAGAGGTTTCATAATTTTTCCCTCTAGTTTGTTTCATTTCTGGATGCTTGTTACGACATAAATGTTGATTATGTGGAGGCACTACTTTGATGTAGAAAAACTTGCCACGAAAGAAGTGTCGTAGGCTGGAAGCTGCTCAAGAGATGGAGGACGAAGGCGATGACATAGAACAGGTCTGTTTTATCATCGCTTTTGCAAATGCATTAACTGAATCATATTCCTTGTTGGTGGGGAGTTTGTCTAGAGTCATTAAGTACGTGGACACTGAAAAATTGCAGGGTGGACACCGTGGTAAGAAAGAGAAAGAAGTATATCCAAGCGAAAGTTCATTGCATTTGATCTATGTGCTTTGTGAGATAAAAGTTCATTGCTCATGTAAGGTTTTACTTGCAGGTACAAGTGAAAGTAGCAGTGACAATTATTTTGCATCTTAACGTTCCTGTACCCATAGCTTCAAAGTGACCAAAATCAACCCTCATTTCTCATCGGGTTTCATGTCCTCGGTGCCAAGCTCTTCATCCATTGCTAATTTATTCTGCAATCACCAACTTTTGTGATGTAGACCCATATCTGCAGCCAGATATTTAAGATCTAGAATGAATAAACATCTAGAATGAATAAAGTTAAGTCATCTACTTCTTACAGAAATATAGTATAGTCTTTCTTACAATCAAAACCTGGTGGAGTAAAAGAAATTTGATGTTTGATTTGTTATGAGAGTTGCCTCCATTATGTTTCTCTGTATGCACCTTAAGTATATCCAAAAAACCTTTCCTTTAGCTCAGTTGAAAAATTCCGATCGAAACTATTTGTGTATTCTCCTGCATATATACTTTACTAGTTTGTCTATCATGTCTAGAAACGTATATACATTACTAATTTGTATGATGTCACTGTTTCAGGGAGACCATGTGGCACTATTGTCTGCATTTTCAGAGATAATGAATGACTATTTGTATAACTCGCTTGCATGTATGCCAATAATTTATTTATATGTTTTTTATTGCTCTTTTTTTTCCAGAACCTGAATATTCATTTCATCTAAAATGTTGATCTTGGTGAAATGCTCACTAAAATTTCCACAACAATTATGATTATTTAGTCTAAACCAATTTTTATTCATTAGAAAACAGAAATGCTTAAAACAAAATGAAAAGTTGTCCAAGAAAATTTCACTTTTTATGACCGGCAAAATGGTACTGAAGCCATCGCTAGAAAATCGACAGAGTCGAAGTTGGATGTCTGTAACTTGCTCAAAGACGACATCAGTGGTGGAAACCTAGTTTTTCCTGATATGCATCTGCAGACATCAGTTTCTCAAGGACTAGTTCAGGTTTGTTGTCATCTCACGCTCCTTTAGATGATTTGTTGTTCTCAAGAGTTAGCAAATTTCAAAAGAGAATCTCATGTACATTTGCATTGATCTAATCTAAAAGGGCCCTAAAGCTTCTATTATGGTGTTATCTCAGTGTGTAAGATAATGGAGTGTTGGAAGAAAAAATTTGTAAATGGAAGAAGGTGCAACATTTGTCAAATTATATGAAAGGATGAATTTTCTTTGTTCAGCTGATCCCATATAAACTGATATAAGCTTTAATTATGATTACCACCCTAGTTGTCAAGCATTGTAATCTCAGAATTCATTCTATACACATTACATTCTTACTGAATCAGTCTTCACTGAACATATAATCTTTGCAGTTGTTATCAACTTTACATGCAGGGTCTTGCAAAATCCATAGCATGGGATGGTGAAGGAGCAGCGTGCTTGATTGAGGTTTTGTATTACCAAAACAGTTCTTAAACACAAAGCATGTTTTTTTATACACTTTGTTGTGTTGAATGTTTTTTTATTTTGCCCCTTCAATGTTATATCTTGAGTTTTGCATTGCATTTGGCATGATGACTAGTCATTAGCTAACAAAATAAATAGACAAGCAACTTATTGCGCGAATTGATTCGGTTCTTTTCATCTATCTATTTTTGAGAATTTTGGTTCTTTTCATCTATCTTGTGTTGGTCGAACCCGAAAAAGTATGAAGTATAATGGAGGAATGCTTAGGCTCCATGTTTTGACATACTTTGGCTGTAAATGCTTAGAATATAATGCAAAAGAATTGGTAGTTATTAACATTGTGGAATTACAGAAGGTGAGTATAGGAAGAAGAATATTATAAGAAGAATTTTCAGTTGTTACAAGGGTATGATTAATTTTCAGTTGCAAAGCACCAGATTATTATAGGGTGGATTTGGGATGCTTTTTCAGTATATGAATCAGAGATGTATACCTTGTTTTTTGCTGCAACAAAAAACAGAGAATGCTCTGGTTTCGAGCTTTGTTTTGATGAGTGTTTGGAGTTTTCTTTGAGGCGTTTGGTGGTCTCTTGGCTGTGGTTTGTAATGACAGAGTTAGGATGCAGTAAGGACCTATTTTCCTAATAAGATTCGAGGGTGGGTTTGCTTCAAAACTTCTGACTTATGTGTTGGTTTATTGATTTTTTATTTGTGATTGTGGTATTTTATTGTATGGGTTTTTTATTTGTGATTGTTGCATTGACTGGATCAGTTTGAGTCTTTTATTGTTTAAAGGGTTTTCATAATCTGATCCATATTGTGAATTGTTGAGGGACTTGCCCAATGATGTTAATGAAGCAGTGTTGACATTGATGATTTTTGTGATAAGGTAAAACAACAGATATCTTCATCTTGCCTGCATTTGTGCATGATTTCTCCCTTGGTCTTGTTCTCACTTTAGCTTGATTATTGTCTCAGGCACAACTTGTTAACTACATCCAGTATAGAGCTCTGCTGGAGGGATGGACTTCTCGTATGTGGACAAAATATATGGGCGTTCTAATATGGAAGACTCAGAATCCTTGGACTGGTCTTAGAGGTCAGTTCTATGATCATCTCCATGACCAAACAGCAGGATTCTATGGCTGCCGCTCTGCAGCAGAACCAATTCATGTCCAACTGAATCTGGCAACAAAGGTACCATTTATTTATTAGGAAGCAACTCTGACACAGTGAAGACATGTTTCCTCATTTGTTTTCGAAAAAAAAAAGTTATTTATCATTGACTAGCTGCATTTTCTGGATGTGATGGCTTGGCTGATAAGATTTATCTTGTCGATTCAGAATGCAAGTGCTATATTACATAGTCTCCTATTTCCCTGGTGTCTCATCCTTCGGAATGCCTCTTAAGGCTTTTTTTCATGCCTATAATCCTCACCTATAAACTTTTATTAATTGCTGTTTTCTTTTTATAAGCCTATGAATGCAATGTTTTAATATTCTCCTCTAGCCTTTCACTAAAGGCATGCCTCTCGACTGCATGACCATATGTAGTTGGTTCCCTTTATTCTTTCATATAAATTAAAACATACACTACTAATTACTCTCATTGCATTTAAATACATCCACCCAGTTCAAATGGCATGTCACTGGTCAAGGTAGTAAAACCGATCACGACCCGATCGGTGTAACCAGTCAGGTGGGTCAACCCGAAATGACACGAAAATACAAAAACTTATGACCAGAACTCATTTATATCGAGCCAGTTTCGATTGTGTTATCGTGTTCTGATTGCCAGGTCTACCCTGACCTGACCTGACCATTGGTAGGCCCAGGATTGAAAGATGGAGATGATTATCTACATCTGAGTTTTGCTCAAAATATTTTCATATACGTGTCTTTGCAAAGATCTGTTCAATGCTCACGGAGTTGGGATTCTTACGATTCTCTTACTGTATTATATGAATGAGCTGGAGTTGGCTAGAATATGTCTCATTAGTCCATAGTGTGGGACTTGACAGCCCTGTTTTGACTGAGAAAGCATGTTAACAGTAGTACATGAACATATTTATAAAAAATCTACATTTCCTTATATTTCTATGCGTTTGGTTGCTATGTTCTTATGTTTATGTTAAGCTGTAATCTGGCAGCTAAGTTGATTTTGAAGTATTTTACACAAGCTAAGCATAGTTGATTGCCGCTACAAGATCTGATGCTGCACTTGACAAGTAAATAAACAGTTAGAAGCTTTCTGCCCCTTCCAGCAGGTGAATCATTCAGATTATTTTGTTTTCACGTTTCTTTTATACTTCTCTATTTCTTTGTGTACTAATTGTAACTTTTTTGTTACATGGTTCAATAATGCGTATACAAATAAACAAAATCAGACAAGTTTGTTTAATCAATCAGGAAGCGTCTCATAAAAGAGGTTGGGCTTTTGAAAAGTATTGGTTGGTTCTTAACGGAGAGGGAGTGAAATACCTATAAAAGAGGTGAGGTCTCCTTATTATGTACTGCAAATTTATTACTTTTTTTTTTTGCTTTAGTAAGATTGTACTATAATAAATATATTTATTTTTAATCAAATAGTTATATTAATTAAACAAATAGAGTTTTTAGATGTAGTTGTATATGCAGCATGGTTTAGAACACTCAGGAACTAGACAAGTTTTTTCAAAATCAAAGTCGGATTGCTCAACCTCAATACAGAATGAAGTTTAAGGTGAGTCTAACATAAGGCCATCGTTTAATTTACTTTTTATCGTAGGCCCTGTTCTAAGACTTTTGATTTACTTCAGAATTTGACAAGTACTTCGGTTATTTCTCTCTTTGTTGCCAATCCAGCAGGGTTATAAACATTTAGCAACAGTGCCGTTCTCCTACTTGGTTAGATGCTTTGCTTACAACAGCAACTCCATTTTAAATGGCCATTTGAATCCAGAGACCCATCACCTTCAACTGCTCTAGCTAGACTTATTAAGTCCACATTGATCGTGCAATTCCTCATGTCGATTACTGCAGATTCATATACATTGAATCTTTGATAGTCAAGTAGCTTTCATGCTACTTTAAGACAAAGCTTGTCAACCGTGCATTCATATACATTGAATCTTTGATAGTCAAGTAGCATCACAGTGTACAATGCAAGTTATGTCAATAACCTCGCATTGCTCCTCGCAAACAGAAAAAAAATTTCAAAATTTTTTTTTGTTCGCAGCGAGCAATGCAGGTTATCTCCAAAACCTCGCACTGCTGACTGTGGACATGAATTTTTTTTTCCTGTTCGTAGTGTTCAATGTTGAGTATCTGAAATTCCCCGCACTGTGAACATAATTTTTTTTTCCTATTCCCAGTGTGCTATGCGAGGTTTTTTTTTATTTAAACCGCATTGCTCTCTGCGAACAAGAATTTTTTTCTGTCCGTAGGGAGCAATGCAGGGTTCTTGACATAACCCGCATTGTACACTGCGAAGAGAAGAAAAAAAACCTGCAAATTTTTTTCTTCTGAAACTCATAAAAATTTTCACTATGTGAAATATTTTTTTAAACTTAGTTTTCTGAAGTTTTTGTGCATTGTCAAATCAAACCTAAACTTTATCCATATAAGTCTTTCAAACTAATCCTTTATGTGAATTCCATACAAGTCACATTGTCGCAACAAACTAGATTTTTCTAAATTATGTATGAAATTTGTTCTGATATTATTTTCTGATTTCACATAGTCGCATAAAATTTGATCGATACAAGCAATATATGAGAGTACCATAACCAAAATTTTATTTGGTGAGTGCTGTTTCGTAAAAAAATTCTTATTTGGGAAAATTCAATATGGACTCGTGGATTAGTCTAGATATGCAACAACAATAACAAACAGAACATAAGCAAATAAATAATTAAGTGCAACTCTATAGAAGCCAATAAATAGAACATAAGTACAATGCAAGTTATGTCAATATACATATGCAAAATTTAAAAACATGAAAAATTAACAATCGTGAACAAAATTTATTAAAACTCAAATGACTGAAGTTGGTCATGATGGGTACTTTATATAAATTTGAATTTGTGTACTATTTTATTTTTCTTCAAATTGCATGAATAACCTCAGTTATGCATCCTTCGCTACATTTAGACATATCATCATCATCATCATCATCAAAGCCCATTCCCGAGATTTTCTAAAAAACAATTAAATAGTTTATTTCTAAAAAATAGGAAAGAAAAATAAAATAAGAACACAATCAACCTTATTAAAAAATAAAAAAATAAAAATCTCCCAAACCGCCTAAACCCCGCCTAGAGTCCGCCTAGGCCGCCTATACCCTGCCCAGACCCGCCTAGACCCGCCCAGACCGCCCAGACTGCCCAGAACCGCCCAGACTGCCCAGAACCGCCCAGACTGCCCGCCCAGGCATTAATCTGGGCGGTTTTCCACCTTCTAGCGCCTAGGCGGCCGCCCAGACCGATTTTTAGAAAATTGCTAAATAGATAATCAGCCTCTTACCTCCAAGGATGTAATGTGAACAGTAGATAACCCCAGACAGCAAGGTTGTTGAACGTCGTGTAACCAAAATGCGCCTCAAATGAGTTCGAGCACTCTACCTCTCTTCTTTGCTCTCTGGCTACATCTCCCATCCCACATACAAACTTTATATGTCGAAATTCAAACAAAACGTCAAAAGTGTCCTACCATGGCTTGCATCTTCATCCTCATTAAGGTTGTTTACAAGTCTGCCAAAACCACAAGAAACATGAGCAAAAATGCAAACGCTGAGTGCAATATGAACTCACAAGCCGAGTATTATTCAATATCCTGGTGCCATGTTCACACAAAGAAAGTAGAAATATGAACCAGGAACAGATAAATAAATAAAATGAGCATAGGAGACATGGCGTCCAGTTCCATAGCATCGAGTCAGCTTCAGCCCTGTGCAGTGATAGACAGAGAGTCTAAGATAAGTTGTTAGCATAAACTGTAATCAGTTAGAGTTTGAGCTGTATGTAGTTAGTATGAGCTGGATGTAATTTGTAAGTGTAAGTTCTTGACTCTAAGATGTAATCAGTTCTATCTATAAATACATAGAAAGCTCTCTGAATTGCTCATTCAAGCAATTGCAGAGTTTCAACCTGTTCATACTTTTCTATCTTGGTATCAGAGCATTATAGTTTCTTTCATCAATGGCAACACAATCTTCTTCTGGGTCTCTCAATACAGGTCAGACATCCACTGTGTCTTCTACTCCCTCTTATCAAGTTTTGAATCACTCTTTACCAGTAAAACTAGACAGATCTAATTACATACTTTGGAAGTCTCAAATTGAAAATGTAATCTTTGCAAATGGGTTTGAAGATTTCATTGAAGGAGTTTCAGTTTGTCCAACAAAAGAACTGAGTACAGGAGTTATCAATCCTGCTTTTGTTGCTTGGAGAAGACAAGATCACACAATCTTGTCTTGGATTTATGCATCTCTTACACCAGCCATAATGGCTCAAATCATTGGACACACTACTTCTTTTTCAGCCTGGAAGGCTTTAGAACAAATCTTTTCTTCTTCTTCAAGGGCTAGAATCATGCAACTGCGATTAGATTTACAATTCAGTAAGAAAGGTTCTTTGTCCATGATTGATTATATCATGAAGATCAAGAGTGCAACAGACAATCTTGCAGCCATTGGTGAGTTAGTCTCAGATCAAGATCATATAATGAATCTTCTAAATGGTTTGGAAAATGAATACAACTCAGTGGTCTCAGCAATCAATGTCAGAGATGATCAGATCTCGCTTGAATCTATACATAGTATGCTATTGTCTTTTGAAAATAGGCTTGAGCAACAAGGCTCTATGGATAGCATTCCACCCATTTCCGCAAATCTGGCCAATTCCAATTATAAACAGCAATATAATCAGCATTATCATCAGCAGTTTGGACAGTCATTTGGTCGAGGCAGAGGAAGAAATTATGGTGGCCAGTCTAATAGGGGACGAGGTCGTGCAAGAAATTTCAATAGTCAGCAATATGGCTCCAATCATGGCCAACAAGGTGGTCATTCTAATAATCACAGTAATAAGCAGTCAAGTGATCGGCCACAATGTCAGTTATGTGGCAAATATGGCCATATAGCTCTTGCTTGTTATCATCGATTTGATGTTAACTTTCAGCATTCATCAGGTTCTTTGAATTCTGGGTCTTCGAATGACTTTAAACCAGCTATGCCAGCCTTAGCAGAAGTGTCTAATCCATTCATAATGAGGGTTGGTACTTGGATTCAGGAGCCAGTCACCACTTGACAAATGATCATGTTGGTCTAGCCAATTCATCTCCTTACATGGGGTCAGACAAGGTTACAGTTGGTAATGGTTCTTCCCTTCCTATTACAGTTGTTGGTTCACTATCTTTTTCTTCTTCTCCTCATCGACCATCTTCTTCTTTTCTGCTAAACCAAGTCTTTCATGTACCGTCTTTGTCTACTAATTTGATCAGTGTTGCTAAGTTTTGTGCTGACAACAATGTACTAATTGAATTCTGGTCTGATCATTTCATTGTGAAGGACCCACTTTCGAGGAAGGTTCTAGCTCAAGGCAATCTTGAAAATGGTTTATACAAGCTGCCAGTCCTCCCTGCATTTGCAACCAATTCCAGCATGTCAGCATTTGCGACCAGCTCCAATCCCAGTGTGTCTAATATGTCTAGTTCTATCATGTCTGATTTGTCTACAAATTCTAGTTCTATCATGTCTGATTTGTCTACAAATTCTAGTTCTTCTTGTATTGCCAACATTGAGCAATTATGGCATTATAGACTAGGTCATCCTTCGACAGATATTGTTCATCAAACATTGAAACTCTGTAATATTTCATTCAATAAATCTACTTGTTCATCAATTTGCTCATCTTGCCAACTTGCCAAAAGTCATCGCCTACCTACTTCTCTATCTTCTTTTCATGCTTCTAGCCTTTTAGAACTTGTTCATATGGATATTTGGGGTCCTGCATTTGTCAAATCCACTTCTGGTTCTAGATTTTTTATTCTATTTGTTGATGATTTTTCAAGATTCACCTGGTTCTTTCCACTTCAGTCCAAAGGCCAGGCTCTGTCTGTGTTCAAACTATTCAAGCTTCGAGTTGAAAAACAATTCAACACTTCCATCAAAAATCTTCAATCTGATAATGGGGGTGAGTTTAGAGCTTTTAAATCTTTTCTGTTAGAATCTGGCATTGGTCATAGGTTCTCATGTCCACACTCTTCTTCGCAAAATGGTAGAGTGGAACGTAAGCACAGACATGTTGTTGAAACTGGTCTTGCTTTGTTAGCTCATGCTCATATGCCATTCAAGTTCTGGCAATATGCTTTCCAAACAGCTGTTTTCCTTATCAATCGCATGCCAACAAAAGTCCTTAGTCATAAGTCTCCTTATCAAGTTCTTCTAAATCGAATTCCTGACTATCGTGTTCTTCATGTATTTGGTTGCTTATGTTTTCCTTTCATTCGTCCATATAATCAGCATAAGCTCCAATTCAGGTCAGTTGCTTGTGTATTTCTGGGTTATAGTTTAGATCATAAGGGTTTTTTGTGTCTTGATCAAGTCTCTGGTCGAGTATATGTCTCTCCAAATGTAGTGTTTGATGAATATCGCTTTCCTATGCACAATCCTACTTCATTGCTTCCATCAGTTCCCATTCCAGGTGAAGTGTCCAATGTGATCACTTCAGTTGTTCCTAAGTCCTCCACTAGTTCAGTTTCTTTGTCTCCTACTGATGCTCCTTCTCCTAATGTTCTAACTGCTGCTCCAACTGATGCTCATTCTTCTTCTACTCTGTCTCCAACTGATGCTCATTCTTTGCTTCCAGCTGATGTTCCTTCCACAGAATCCATCCCATCTTCTTCTATTCCAACTCGCATGCTTACTCGCTCTATGGCTGGTATTTCAAAGAGGAAACAAATCTTAGATTTATCTGTTGTTAAAATCTCAGAACCTACTACTTTGAGACAAGCTCTTAAAGATCCATCCTGGGTTCAAGCCATGGAAAAAAGAAATTTCTGCTTTACATACAAATGGTACTTGGACTTTGGTTGATCCACCTAGTAATGTGAACATTATAGGTTGTAAATGGGTTTATAAGCTCAAATACAAGCCAGATGGGAGTATTGACAGATACAAAGCTCGCCTTATTGCCAAAGGCTTTAATCAAACATATGGTTTGGATTACTTTGAGACGTTCGGTCCTGTAGTAAAATCTGCCACTATACGTATTGTTCTCACCATTGCGGTCAGGTTTCAATGGGATATTAGACAACTTGATGTTCATAATGCCTTTTTGAATGGTGATCTTGAAGATCAAGTATTCATGACTCAACCGCCTGGTTTTTCAGACATTCAATTTCCATCTAAAGTTTGTCAACTACGGAAGTCGCTGTATGGTCTAAAACATTCGCCTCATGCTTGGTTTTCTAAGCTGAGTTGTGCTCTTCTAAGATGGGGTTTCACTGCTTCTCGAACTGATAGCTCCATGTTTATCAAAGTTGATAAGCATTTTGTTCTTATAATGTTGGTCTATGTGGATGATATCATTGTTACTGGCAGCTCTTCGAGTCTTATTTCTTCTCTCATTGCTCAGTTGAATTCTGTTTTTGCTCTTCGTGACTTGGGGACTTTGTCCTACTTCTTGGGTATTGAAGTTCATCGATGTAATGGTGCTCTACATCTCAGTCAAGCTAAGTACATTTCTGACCTTCTTAATCGTGCTGCTATGGTGGATTGCAAGTCCTCTCCTACTCCTAGAACTGTTGGTAAACCTTTATCTCAGTTTGATGGCACTCCTCTTATGAATGCTACTACCTATCGTAGTATTGTAGGTGCTCTCCAATATGTCACCATGACTAGGCCAGACATTGCTTTTGCCGTAAATAAGGCTTGCCAATTTATGCAAGCACCTACGACGTCTCAGTGGATGGCTGTCAAGCGTATTCTGCGTTATCTAAAAGGCTCCTCTCATGATGGTTTACTCATTCAACCTGCTCGTGACCTTACTATCGAAGCCTTTTCTGATGCTGACTGAGGATTCAATCCTGATGACAGACGCAGTTCAAGTGGTTACTTGGTGTATTTAGGTGGAAATCTGATCTCTTGGTCTGCTACCAAACAACGTGTTGTCTCCAGAAGCAGTGCTGAATCTGAATATCGAGGTCTTGCCCTTGCCACTTCTGAGGTAATCTGGATCCAGGCTTTGTTAAAGGAACTTTGTGTTCCTCTTGCTAGTCCTCCTGTTCTATGGTATGACAACATCAGTGCCTACCATCTTGCCAAAAATCCAGTGTTTCATGCACGGACTAAACATATTGAGATTGATTTGCATTTCATCCGTGATCATGTTCTCCGAGGTGATTTACTTCTCAAATTTGTTCCTACTGCTGAACAGCCTGCGGATCTTCTCACAAAGCATCTTACAAGTGCTAGGTTCACCTATCTCAAGTCTCACCTTGGTCTTGTTTCCTATCCCTTGCACTTGAGGGGGGATGATAGACAGAGAGTCTAAGATAAGTTGTTAGCATAAACTGTAATCAGTTAGAGTATGAGCTGGATGTAATTTGTAAGTGTAAGTTCTTGACTCTAAGATGTAATCAGTTCTATCTATAAATACATAGAAAGCTCTCTGAATTGCTCATTCAAGCAATTGCAGAGTTTCAACCTGTTTTCTATCTTGCAGTTTAGTAGTTCCATAGCATTTAGTCAGCTTCAGCCATGTTCTTTCAACCTCATTGAAAAAGGCAATAGGCCGATCTTCCTGTGATAAAATAACACCAATCCCAATGCCACAAGCATCACACTCAACAGCAATAGGTAGATCTTCCTGGAAAAAAATTGGCAGCTGTAAAACAGGTGGGGGTGTGAGAGCTTGCTTGAGTCTTTGAATGCATTTTGAGATTCCGGCAATTTCACTTTGTACGGCAAGTGTTTGTTATTCCTGGACTTATTTCTGCATTCCAAAACTCATCCAGGCAGGGGAGATTCCTTTTGGAGCTAGGTATAGAATCAAAGCTTGGTTCAAATGGAAAGGAGATTTAATAATCACAGAAGACCAAAGTGATGAATGACTAAATCCTTCAGCTCTTACGACACCAACCATGACAGGTGCAAATCCAAATTGACTAATTAAAACAGAACACTACTACAGCGCACCGGGGGTTAGCCTGGTGCTACCCCCACCGTCCATTTTGTCTCGAAATAAGTGTAGCACCTATCTTGAGGCAAAATGGACGGTGGAGGGTTAGCACCAGGCTAACCCCCGGTGCACTAAAGAATTTTCGATTAAAACATCTTTACGTGTCTTGGTCATTGTTGACTCTAACAAGTTAATTTAAGTGTTGTAGCCAACCCTGGCCTGTCCATTATCTATCTGTACTGAGGTAAGAAGAAGTTGAACAATGAGGAAGATGGACCAAATTAGAGTCCCACATGTGCTCATCTTCCCCTACCCAGCACAGGGCCATGTCAACTCCATGCTCAAGTTATCTGAGCTCCTCGCTCTCTTTGGACTACACATAACCTTTCTCAATACTGAATACAACCAAGATCGCCTTCTTCAGTTCACTGACGTTCAAACCCGGTTTGGTCAATTCCCCAAGTTTCGATTTGAAACCATTCCTGATGCACTTCCTGTCATCCGTGATGGATCACACAATTCTATAAATGAGTTGATGCAAAACTTGCGAACAGTTTTTCAACGAAGTTTCAAAGACTTGATGTTTTCTGATCGGTTGAAATCCGCCGGATGGCCCCCAGTTTCGTGTATAATAGCGGATTATAGTTTTACCATTGAAGTGGCAAAACAGCTTGGGATTCCGTCCATCTCATTCCGTACTCCAAGTGCTTGTTATTTCTGGGCAGTGTTCAGTATTCCTAAAGTCATCCAAGCAGGCGAAATCCCTTTTGGAGGTATTTTACTCACCGAAACTTGTTTCTTCTTTGCTTTTGATCAAAATGCTTTCATGAAGTATTTATTATTGGAAAGGCTCGGTAGGAGATCAAACTCAATTGTTTTTCAGAATTCTAAATCAGAACTGTTGCATTGTGTTTTTGAAACTTGAGCGACGGAGGAGGATTGAAACTTTGCTCGAGATAATCTTCATTTGAAAAGCTCAAGACTAAATAACTGCTGATATATCTCGAAGTAATCAAGCATAAATATCTCAAGCGGAGTTTGTGTGGTTTAGCGGCATCTAATTCTAGTAGCATCTGAAACATGAGTGTTTCTTTGGCTCCTCTCCCCTTTAACATGATTCATCCTCCTACTTTCTTCACCTGCTCGCGAATCTGTCATCTCCATAAGTGTTTAATTGAGATCATAAGTGTTTGATAAATTTTGACTTTGGTGTTATCTAATTATATTCTGTTTTATTACTTGCAGAAGATGCAGACTTGGATGAACTAGTAACAAGTGTGCCTGGTATGGAAGGGTTTGTTCGTAGAAGAGATCTCCCTAGTTTCTACCGAGCCAAAGACCTAAATGATGTAGGTCTCAATCTGGTCTTAACAGAAACTCAGAATTCCACCAAAGCATCTGTTCACATACTAAACACTTTTGAAGACCTTGAAGGTCCAATCCTGTCCCAAATGCGGCCTCACTTGCCCAAAATTTACACTATCGGCCCTCTCCATGCTCTTCTTGAATCACATCGTAAAGAATGTGAATCCACACCTTCATATTCTTTCTCTAACAACAGTCTCTTTGAAGTTGACCCAAGCTGTATCACTTGGCTGGACTCCCAACCATCAAACTCTGTTATATATGTCAGTTTTGGAAGCTTGATCTTCATGACTCAGAAAGAGATGTTGGAGTTCTGGCATGGTTTGGTTAACAGCAAGGTTCATTTCTTATGGGCGATAAGGCCAGATTCTGTTACGGACAAAGATGAGGAGTTCGAAACTCCTGAAGAACTCTCAGAGGGTACTAAGGCCAGAGGCTATATGGTAGAATGGTCGCCGCAGGAGGAGGTACTTAAACATCCAGCTGTGGGTGGTTTTTTGACACACAGTGGGTGGAACTCAACGTTGGAGAGCATTGTCACGGGTGTACCAATGATTTGTTGGCCCCAGTTGGCAGACCAGCAAACAAACAGCAGATTTGTTAGTGAGGCATGGAAGATTGGGTTGGATATGAAGGACCACTGTGATAGATCACTTGTTGAAAGGTTGGTCAAAGATCTGATGGAGGATAAGAGGGAGGAGATAGTAAGATCTAGTGATAAAATGAAGGAGTTGGCAGAGAAGTCTGTTAGTAAAGGCGGGTCGTCATACTCTAACCTGGATGAGCTGATCCAAGATATTAAGTCGATGAAGATTGGTGTTTAAAAGATTTATCAGCATTCACAATTTGGTTAAGCATTGAGTCTATTATGTTGATTTTCAGTCAATTAATTTTTACTCGAGTGTTTTTATGAGCTCCATAATGTTAAGATTTAAAAAAAAAAAGGTTATGACTTGTGAGTGACAGGTAATAAATAAATGATATTGGTTGCATTCTTGAATGATACTGAAACGGGTTTCCAGATAACAATGCATTTGAAAAGTAAAACAAGAATATTATGACAGGTAATGAAATATTGACAATATTGAAATATTTGAAGCTAAGATTGTTGAAATATTGACAATAGTGATGTTCATTTATATTGACAATAGTAATATTGACAATAGTTTGAAATATTGACAATAGTGATGTTCATTTATTGTCAATAGTGATGTTCATTTATATTGACAATAGTAATATTGACAATAGTGATGTTCATTTATATTGACAATATTGATTGTTGAAATATTGACAATATTGAAATATTTGAAGTGATGTTGATTTATATTATGATAGGTATTGAAATATTGAATTTTATTATGTTGATTTATATTGTGATTTGGTGTTTAAAAGATTTATCAACATTCATAAGCTGGTAAAGGCATTGAGTCTATTATGTTGATTTTCATTCAATTAATTGGATCATCTGATCATGAACCTCATATGTTATCACTTGTTGTAGCTTTATTTTATGTTTTACACACGTGCCATTGGCACTCTACATATTATTTTTGTTAAATATTTTGTATTGAACATCATTACTATCCCCTTTTTTGCTCTGAGAAAGTATTGAAGTGTAAGCCTATTCTAAGGTAAAAATATATATTATAAAATTTAAGGTTATACTCAGTCAAAATTGAATCACTTGGGGCAAAAATTTAAACATCGAGAATAAGTTCTCTCCCAATATTTGATTCGCCAAAACATGAAGTTTAGAGTTTTTGTTTAAATGTGCATTAAGACGCCCAACTCATTTTTTCTGATATGATCGACCTATCTCATTGTTTTGAAAAATATTAAAGACGTGAAGTACGTTATCCACTTTTTTTAATTATAAAATATATATTTTTAAAATTTTAGCGCTCGTGTTGATCATTGATTTTGTTTGAAAGATCTTCAAAAATGCATTTCAACGATACTAAGTTTACTAAAATTCGATAACGATATAGATAGTTATGACAAATTTTCCTTTTGCTAAAAGGAAACAACAATATTTTATCTCTTCGCCACATATACATTCCACCAACTTTTTTCAAAAGTTTTTCATTATTTTTTCCCTTCTACATATTTTATATTTATAAATATGTCATCATAGAAAATGAATCTCAACTTTCAATGCTAACCATTTTTTATCTCTAATTTTTTCGATTTGACTTTGTCCCTTTCAGCAATGAATAGTAAAACACCACTATGAATTGTAATATAGATGGGTTTTTTTTTTAGTGTTTTTATGAACTCCATAATTTTAAGATTGAAAAAAGAGGTTATGACTTGTGATAAATAAATAATGATATTGGTTGCATTCTTTGAATGATACTGAAACAAGTTTCCAGATACCAATGCATTTGAAAAGTAAAACAAGAATATTATGGTTGGTATTGAAATATTAACAATAGTGATTGTTGAAATATTGACAATATTTGAAGCTAAGATTGTTGAAATATTGACAATAGAGATGTTGATTTATATTATGATAGGTATTGAAATATTGAATTCTTTGATATTCCTTGAGCTAATTAAAAGTTACTATGTTCAGATATGTAAAATTATTATTCGGATTGATCGTTCGACTTTTGCCAGTTATACTAGATTATCTGGTAAACTCGCTACTCTCGTTCCTCAACCAAGCCGCTAATGAGTAGGGTGTAAGCTTCCTAGATCGTTTTCGTGAATCTAATTCCGTGGCCTCCCCTCAGACTTGGATTCCCATGAGTTGTAGAAAAATAGTCTTATGAAGAATCAATTTTCTGTGAGTAAATAGATAACCAAATAATGAAAAATATGCATAACAAGGGAAATTAATTCCATTTTCCAAAAAAAAATAGCTAATCAAACAAACCATTAAATAATTATAAGGAATATTCCATTTCCCTAGGGGTGGGCACGGGACGAGATGGACCCATCCCTATCCCATCCCATTCATTCGGGATCGGGACGGGATAGATCTCATCCCATCTCAGACGGGATCGGGACGGGATGGGACGAGATGAACACGTGCTAAATAGTCCTCCAATAAAAAAATAACAAAAAAAGTTTTATCTCACATTACTCACACACCAATAATGTCAAATTTATATACATATAACTTACATCATAAATAATAATAGATATTAAATAAATAAATAAATAAATATTAAACTATTTTTTGGAAGGCATATAAATATTAAATTTCATTTAGAATTCATGATTCAATTCATTTAGATTTCATATTGAATTTCGTCTTACATTGATTTAATTTCAACACATTCTAAACTTTAATTTAGAAGAGTGTTTTGATTAAAATTAATAATAATTATTATTAAATAAATAAATTCGGGACGGGACGAGATAGGTGGATTGAAAATCTTCATCCCAATCTAGAACGGAACGGGACGGGATCGGGATGAGTTTGATCAATCACAAAATGACACAAAAAAATCGGGACGAGACGGAATCAAAACAAGTTCGGGATCGCGAGATGGGATGCCCACCCCTAATTTTCCCTACCAAGTAAAATACAAGACCAAACTCAAGCCCCTTAGCACCATGCATCGTCATTTTAAAAGTACCACCATCAAAATATGATTCAAAAATCTTCAATGCTGATTGTCAAGCTTAGAGCATCTCCAATCATCCCCCTAAAATAGCCAAAAAGCTATTTTAGGGGTTTCATACAAAAAATCATCCCCCTAAATGATCTCATATAATAGCTCCACCTCCAACTTCCCCCTAAATTTAGGGAGAAGTTAACAATCCTCTATATCTTATATATTAATAAAATAATCCCAATATTTAATTTTCTAAATTAAAAATAAAAAAATAAAAAAAAGCATCTTAATAATAGTATAATTTAAAAAGTAATTATTAATACTAATTTAAATAATGATAAATAATTATTTAAAAAGTTTTTATAATATAATTAAAAAAATTAATACTAATTTAAAAAAAAAATTATTAATTCTAAATAATGATAAAATTATTAATAGTAATTATTAATACTAATTCAAAATAATAGTATAATTAAAAAAGTAATTATCTAAATAATGATATAAAAAAGTGGAAGATATATTTAAATAATGATAAAATTTTAATTATTAATACTATTTTTTAAACTCCCAAATTTTTTAATTAGTCAAATTTAAATTAAGTTGAAATTAATAATAATATAATTGAAGCTAATTAATATAATTATATTAATTTGAAATTAATATAATTATATTAATTTAAAATTAATAATAGTATAATTGAAATTAAATTGGTATAGAAAAGTTGAAGATATGTTAAAAGAATGATGAAAAAGTTAAAATAGGGGATGTGGTTGGAGTGGTGAAGAAATAGGGGGCCCTAAATTTAGCTTTTGGTTAAAATTGGGGATGGTTCATCCCCCATTTTAACTTTTACCATTAGAGATTCTCTTATAAATGAGTAATAAATTCCTCACATAGTTATTAGTATTGCATGTACCAGTCGTTATATTGCCCAGTATATACCGTTTGGTTACCAACCGGTACATAAGGTCTTATATATGCACAGTCCATGGTGTACCAACTGGTATATATTGGCTTATCGGATGTACCAGCGGGACCCCATTTTGTAAATTCAAAAACATTTTTTTTCCAGTTTGAACCCTTTACTACATCAAATTGGCATTTTTATAACAACTCACAAAACAGTAATATTTTTTAGCCGTAATAGTACGTCCACCAAACAATTTCAAGTCAAAACTAAATTTAGTTTAAAAAATGAAAAATAGTTGCACAAAAAAGTGTTACAATAAATTTGATCACCGTAATAGTATCACTTGTAGCACCATACTCTTCACAGTGATACAATTATTATATCATTTTTTTTGTAAAAATGTGTAAAATTGTTTAGTGGACGGTTATAACTAAAAAGTGTTACTGTTTTGGGGGGTTATTATAAAAATGTCAATTTAATATAGTGTTTGACTTATCCCTTATCTACCCCTTTAACCTTTTTTTTTTTTTTTTTTTTTGGAAAGTGAGCTAGGGTTTTTACCCCCTTTAACTTGATAATGCACCACTTCATCTTTTCTCCTTTAACTTGATAACACACCACTACATCTTTTCAAAGATTTTTCTAAGATAGCTTTTGAGAGGGGGAAAAAAATCTCATGTAGAGAAATTACTAAATCCCTCATGTCTCACTCCTCACAACTCGGAATTACGATCTGTCTTCGTGGATAATTTTCTTTTTTCGAAGGACTACCTAGTGCATGTATTTGATTAAAGATTGAAGCCTCCACATGAAAGTTCTATCTATGGCCATTGTAGGTAAATTTGTATTACTTTCTGTTTATAGTGGCCATTGGACATGTTTTGGCCCTTTTTGGTGCCTAGGTTCATACATGTTTTGTAAATGTTTTGGTCCCTTTAGACAAGTACTACATAATGAAAGTGTTTTTTTTTTTTTTCCTATTTGCTTAAATATGTCATATTTGTGTCTTATATATACTAGTATGATATCCGTGCCTTGGCACGAATGAACAACATTTCTTATTTTTATTTTTAAATTAGTGGCCTATTAAAAAATATCAGATTGGGTATTTATAAAACTGCCCTTAACCAAACATATAAACATTTACACTAATGAATGAATACCAATTTCAGTCATACAAAAAATCAACAAATTAATCCTCAACCCCTATAAAGAAAACCAAATTAATGGTATAATATTTATATTTAGATTGAACTTACATATAAAATCGGCTTGAGTAATTCTACGCTACCTTGTTTGGGTGCCTCTTTGAAGGGTTTTTATACTTTTTACCCATTCTCTTTAAAACACGACCACAAAGACCATCCATAGAAGGGGTAGAAGTGTAAAAATACCCAAAGAAGCACCCAAATAAGACAGTGTTGAATTATACAATCGGCTTACACAAATAACATTTAAGAGTTTGTTATATCCAAAACTCCCATGCCACTTATTGTAATTAATAATCAAATTTGGATTTATAAAATAAAGAGAATTCAATGAAACTCATGCAAAAACACAAAACCATGGAGAATGAGAGGATGATTCCATCTGTTCCGCAGAAACTTTGAGACTATAAAAATAGGGGTTTGAGTGGTGAAGACATATAATCTAAGAGAAATAATAGAGAGATTGGTGTAAATCTTGTCGTTTAAAGATCGATGAAATCAACCAGTAACTATATATGTTTATACGAACTTATATAGTAAGTCCACGTTGATTTTTTAGATATATATTACCATGTACATTTCAATACGATATAATATTGCGCACTCGGGTTTTGCTTTAGTGGAGGAAAAAGAGGACTCGAAGTTCAGTCCGCCTATTGTGAACTATTTGGTTCGTAACGCTAACAGCGAAACCAAACTGGAGACCGATTCCAACAATTCGGATGAAATTAGTTCGAATGAATACACTATCAGGTCAAAAACAGTGTCAGGTTTAAAGACAGACCACATTCGATTAACGAAAAGATTTGATAAGAGGAATATGCCAACCGAAAAAACGATGGACCAGGACTACTTCAAAGACTTCAAGGTTTTTCCTTGAAGATCATCTAGAATGAAGAAAAGTAACAGCAAGTACAGGCGTTGATCTAGGGATTTGGTCAGTTTAGATGATATATTTGTCTAGTTTCTATTTTTTTCCTCACCAATTTGTTATTATATCCCGTTTTGGGACAAGTAATTAAGGTCTGACATACCATAATTGCCTCTCCATAGCGGAGATTTTTAATTAAAAAAAATTCAATACGATATATGTAACTTAAATTTGGGTTTTTGAGATATGATACGAAAAACGTTTTGACAACTATAATCCCTCATATTATCAATTTCATTAATAGCTCTTGACATCTCATTCATATTCTGAACCAATCTCGTGATTCTTCAAACTTTCATCAATTAAGGATTTCAAATACATTGACTCTTCATGATTAAATTTGATAGTATCAAATGCTAACTCATTTTGCTACTTAAACTCTCCATATTTTAAAAGATTGCACATAGCTTGAAAGGCAAATAGTTCATGCTCAACATCATAATCCTTACCTATTTAAAAAGTAATACTCAAGATAGATATTCTTGGAATATTTATTATACACTTAAATATCGAAAAGGTATCCCCCATTCATTAACGATTCAAGAATAAGGGTTCTTCCAAGTTTTCTTATCAATCAAAAGAAAATTGGAGGTCTTAAGGGGGTGTTTGTTTGCGTTAGATATCTAATCTCTAACTAGAAGTGAATCTCTAATTAGAGACAAACCTCTAACTAGAGGTGTTAAGAGATAAATAAATCTCTAGATCATATGCAGAGGTGAATGTCTAGTTAGACATCTCACCCAAACCTTATTCAAACATTAACAACTAATTTTTTGAATTTTCAGACTAAATGTCTGAACTAGACATGTAAACAAACAACCCCTAAGTATGGAAAAAACAAAGCACTTCACTTCACTGATCGAGAGTAACTAAGAAAAAATAATAGAGATCAAACCAACCAAATTGAATCTTGATATAAAAATGAAATCCTCAATCCACTGCCATGATTAAAAAAAAAAATTGATTAGAAAGTTAACATATGGTTGGCAGGAAATTTAATTGTGCTTCCAAGAATCAGAGGAAGAAGTCTAGACTGGAAGCTTCTAGTGCTTCAGAACTGAAACCCACAAACACCGAAATCAATCAATTCAAGAAGAACGATATCAATAGAGAAACACAAAATTTTGCAAAGTAAACCAACAAAGTTACCTCCTCCTGTGCTTATGGAAAATCGAATGTAATTCGAAGATCACTCCAAATCCGAAACCCTAGAGCATCAAAGATAGTAGTAGAAAGGAAGGGAGAGGAAAAAAAGATAGAAAAACAAACGAAGTTCGCTTGCTGAAAAGAAGGAGAAAAAGAAACCAAGAAAAAAGCCCTAGATCGGTTTGTTCGATTTGAATTTTGTTTCACTTTTAACGGTAAAAAAAAAAAAAAAAAAAGGCATGAAGACAGAGAGCTTCTAACTACACCCACCCTTTCTTCTTCTACTCGCTAGCAAATTTTTTGGGGCATATTGGCATGTTTAGTTTGAACTCGAATTGCAAGTTGCTTGAGGTAGACGATAACGACAACAAATTTCTTCGTACCACCACAAAAATTCTCCGTTTCACCATGAGTATGGTGCATTCCTACTCGCCAAATAGGTTGCGAGCAAGCTTCTCTGTACTCGCGATGGTATGAAGAAATTATTTGTTGTGGTAGGATGAAATGGGTGAGTTCCTTTTTGGTACTCACAACTTATACGGCAAGTAGGAAGGCATCAAATTAGCCCATATCCAATTTTCTTTTTTTTGTCAAAATAGCTCAAAATCTTCTTTATCGTTAACTAACTTCATTTTCAAAGGTTTTGGAACACCAGAAAACTCATAAAGACTTCTTCTTCAAATTCCAAGCTTTGGTTTTAACCAAAACATATTCAAGCAAGCTTCCGATGTCCAAAGATTAAATCGGCAGAAATCGAGCAAATGACCTTAAAAAAAGTGGAAATCGAGCAAAAAACCTGAAAAATTGTTGAAATCGAGCGACGATTGTTGGTAATGGTTGAAATCGCATACATACATAAAAATCGTAATTATAAACCGCAAGTTCAAAGTCAAAATAGTAGAAAGAATTGGATAAACAATAATTTTTTTTAATAATTATCTATGCGATGATTAAATGACTTCTTATCTTTAAAACACAATCACAAACATTATTTATAGAAGGGGTAAAATTGTAAAAAAAAAACCAAGAAAATGCTAGCAAACAAGGCTAACTAGAATTGTCATAGGAAAATAACAACACTATTTCTTTTATTTCTTAATCTGTTTGGCAACATTTGGAAATTAGAGATTACTGTTGTAATCTCAATTACCAAGCTTGTATTGGTATTTCTTCTTCTTAATATATATATATAATATATATTCATTATAAAAAATAAAACTTAAAAATGTTCTATCATAGATTTATCAATATAACATTTGTATGTTTTATTTTCAAATAACAATATATAACTATTATTTTTCACAATATTTCCATTTATTTGAAAGCTAAAAATATTTACCATTAATAACAAGATTATGTTGATCCTGAATTTGGTAAAAAAAAAATTTATTTTTTTTAATTTTAATTTTAATTTTAATTTTAATTTTAATTTTAATTTTAATTTTAATTTATTTTTATTTTTATTTTTATTTTTATTTTTATGTTTTTAATTTTTATTTTTATTTTTATTTTTATTTTTATTTTTATTTTTATTTTTTATTATTTTATTATTATTATTATTATTTTTTTTTATTTTTTTTTATTTTTATTTTATTTTTATTTTTATTTTTATTTTTATTTTTATTTTTATTTTTATTTTTATTTTTATTTTTATTTTTATTTTTTTTTATTTTTTTATTTTTATTTTATTTTTTTGAAATCAAGTGGGGTTATTTAGGATCCCCAAACCTATAAAAGAATTGATTTATCAATTACAATCGCCAATAGGGCTTGCCTAGCCTGTCTTCATGTACAATGTCTTTCAAGTCCTCTGCGAAGGAACTAGGAGTTATTTCCAAAAACTCTGTGTTAGAAAGGAGGCTCGCCAGTCGGTCTGCTAGTCTATTAGTCTCTCTGTATTCATGACAAATCTGGTAGTCCTCAAGGTGCTCCAACATAGATTTGATCCTATTGATGATATGTCTTAGATCCCATGTTGAGTTCCTGTCTTTAGTTAAGTAGTCAACCACGGTGGTTGAGTCTATTGATAATTCTAACTTCCCGAGATGGTGTAAGCGAGCTAGTTTCCGTCGAGCCTCGACTCCCTGAAGCTCATGTTTTAGGACAGAGTGCTCTGTAGAGGATCCTGAGCACGCTGCTACTACACTACCAGTTCCATCCCTGATCACTGCACCGTAGCCCCCTCTATTACCTTGCATTGAGCCATCTGAGTTCATCTTATGCCAATCATCTCTTGGTTTCTTCCAATAGCATTGGATGGGCCTCTTGATTTTAAACACTGTGTCCAGGTTCCAGTTACCAAATAACTGTCTATTGGATGCATTGTCCTCGACAACTAGCTCCTCTGCTGTGAATCTCAATCTGATGTCTGTGTAGATGCTCTTTGTGAGCTCAATTCCTGTGCAGAATTGTTGCTCATATAGTCTGCTATTACGCTCCATCCATAGCGCATATACAGTGGCATTGAAGGTAACTTTTTTGACTAAAGATATACTGGATGCGCCTGTGAGATGTTGGCAACACCAACCTAACTAAGCATCCCAGTCAGTAACCTGTCTATGGTAGTTGAGGTAGCGCAACATTCTAGTCCAGACAAAATTGGAGTATGTACACTCAAAGAACATATGTTTGGCTGTCTTTGGTTCCTGATTGCATAAGGGACAATCATCAGACTGAGCTATCCCCCATTTCTTTAGCTTACTAAGTGTTTTCAATGCACCATGCATGAGTAAGCACGTTACAAAGCTATGCTTGGGAATGTTCCCTTTAAACCACACCAATGCTTGGGAATGTAAGTCGATGAAGATTGGTGTTTAAAAGATTTATCAGCATTCACAATTTGGTTAAGGCATGTTTTTATGAACTCCATTATTTTAAGATTGAAAAAAGAGGTTATGACTTGTGAGTGACAGGTAATAAATAAATGATATTGGTTGCATTCTTGAATGATACTGAAACGGTTTCCAGATCACAATGCATTTGAAAAGTAAAACAAGAATATTATGACAGGTAATGAAATATTGACAATATTAAAATATTTGAAGCTAATATTGTTGAAATATTGACAATAGTGATTGTTGAAATATTGACAATATTGAAATATTTGAAGTGATGTTGATTTATATTATGACAGGTATTGAAATATTGAATTCTTTGATATTCCTTGAGTTAATTAAGAGTTACTAAGTTCAAATATGTAAAATTCTTAATCGGATTGATCGTCTGACTTTTGCCAGTTATACTAGATTATCTGGTAAACTCGCTACTCGTTCCTCAACCAAGCCGCTAATGAGTAAGGTGTAAGCTACCCAGATCGTTTTCGTGAATCCGATTTCGTGGCCTCCCTTCGGACTTGGATTTCCATGAGTAGTAGGAAAATAGTCTTATGAATAATCAATTTCTTGTGAGTAAATAGACAACCAAACAACGAAAAATTTGCATAACAAGGGAAATTAATTCCATTTTCCAAGGAAAATGGCTAACCAATTAAACAGACCATTACAGAATTATAAGGAATATTCCATTTTCCCTACCAAGTAAAATACAAGACCAAACTCAAGCCCCTTAGCACCATGTATTGTCATTTTAAAAGTACCACCATCAAAATCTGATTCAAAAAATTTTCAACGCTGATTGCCAAGCTTATAAATGAGTAATACATTCCTCACATAGTTATTAGTATTGTATGTACCAGTTGTTATATTGCCTAGTATATATCGTATGGTTACCAACCGGTACATAAGGTCATATATATCGGTTTATCACAGTCCATGGTGTACCAACCGATATATACTGGCTTATCGGATGTACCGGCAGGACCCCATTTTGTAAGTTCAAAAATATTTTTTTCCAGTTTTAACCCTTCACTACATCAAATTAACATTTTTATAACAACTCCCAAAACAGTAACACTTTTGAGCTGTAATAGTCCATCAAACAATTTCAATTCAAAACTAAATTTAGTTAAAAAAATGAAAAACAGTTACACAAAAAACTATTACAATAAATTGGATCACCATGAATAGTATCAATTGTAGCACCATACTCTTCACGGTGATACAATTATTATATCACTTTTTTTTGTGAAATGTGTAAAAATTGTTTGGTGGATGGTTGCAACTCAAAATGTGTTACTTTTTTTTAGGGTTGTTATAAAAATGTCAAATTGGTATAGTGTTTGACTTATCCTTATCTACCCCCTTAAACTTGATAATGCACCATTTCATCTTTTCTCCTTTAACTTGATAACACACATGTATCTTTTCAAAGATCTTTTCTAAGATAGCTTTTGAGAGGGGAAAAAAAAATCTCGTGCAGAGAGATTACTAAATCCCTCATATCTCAGTCCTCACAACTCGGAATTACGATCCGTCTTCGTGGATAATTTTCTTTTTTCGAATGAGTGCCTAGTGCATGTATTTGATTAAAGATTGAAGCCTCCACATGAAAGTTCTATCTATGGCCATTGTAGATAAATTTGTGTTACTTTCTGTATATAGTGGGCATTGGACATGTTTTGGGCCTTTTTGGTGCCTAGGTTCATACATGTTTTGTAAGGAAAAATCTACGGTGCCTGGTACCACCAAGCACCAAACAGGCACCTTGGACCAGGCACCGTAGTCGTGCTCATTTTGTAAATGTTTTGGTCCCTTTGGATAAGTATTACATAAATGAAAGTGTTTTTTTTTCCTATTTGCTTAAATATCTCATAACTGTGTCTTATATACAAGTATGATACCCTTGCCCTTGGCATGAATGAACAAAAAATTTTATTTTTATTTTTAAATAAGTGTCCTATTAAAAAATATCAAATTAGGTATTTATAAAACTGCCCTTAACCAAACATATAAACATTTACGCTAATGAATGAATACCAATTTTAGTCATACAAAAATCAAAAAATTAATCCTCAACCCCTACGAAGAAAACCAAATTAATGGTGTAATATTTATATTTAGATTGAGCTTGCATATAAAATCGGCTTGAGTATTTCTACGCTATCTTGTTTGAGTGCCTCTTTGTTTAAATATCGATGAAATCAACCAGTAACTATATATGTTTATACGAACTTATATAGTAAGTCCACGTTGATTATATATATATATATTACTATGTACATTTCGATACGATATATGTAACTTAAATTTGGGTTTTCGAGATATGATACAAAAAACGTTTTGACGTCTCATATTATCAATTTCATTAATAGCTCTTGACATCTCATTCATATTCTGAACCAATCATGTGATTCTTGCTTTCATCAATTAAGGATTTCAAATACTCTGACTCTTCATGAATAAATTTGATTGCATCAAATGCTAACTCATTTTGCTACTTAAACTCTCCATATTTTAAAAGATTGCACATAGCTTGAAAGGCAAATAGTTCATGCTCAACATCATAATCCTTGCCTATTTAAAAAGTAATACTCAAGATAGATATTATTGGAATATTTATTATACGCTTAAATATCGAAAAGGTATCCCCCATTCATTAACGATTCAAGAATAAGGGTTCTTCCAAGTTTTCTTATCAATCAAAAGAAAATCGAATGTCTTAAGGGGGTGTTTATTTGCGTTAGATGTCTAATCTAACTAAAAGAAATCTCTAACTAGAGACAAACCTCTAACTAGAGGTGTTAAGAGATAAATAAATCTCTTACTGCAGGAGTGAATGTCTAGTTAGACTTCTCACCCAAACCTTCTTCAAACATTGACAACTAATTTTTTGAATTTTCAGATTAAATGCTTGAACCAGACATGTAAACAAATGACCCCCAAGTATGGAAAAATGTTAGAGAATAGCAGTATGTAACATAGGAAAGTGTCACAGAATAGAAATCTACCTCTGTTACAGAATAGAAAAGTGTTACAGAATGGGTTAGGAAGATTTCTATTCTGTAACAGAGGTAGATTTCTATTCTGTGACACTTTCCTATGTTACATACTGCTATTCTCTAACACAATGCCATGATATAAAAATTGATTAGAAAGTTAACATATGGTTGGCAAGAAATTTAACTGTGCTTCCAAGAATCAGAGGAAGAAGTCTAGACTGGAAGCTTCTAGTGCTTCAAAACTGAAACCCACAAACACCGAAATCAATCTCTCCGAATCAGCTGAAAAAGATGTTAACTAGAAGTTTTTGATGCGCCTCGCGAAAGCGTAACAGATTGCGGAACACAATTGATAGTTGCAATAGAAAGTAATAAATCCCGCCAATCCCGTCCCGTCCCGAGCAATTTTTTTAATATTTTTATTTATTTATTTTTATTCATATAAACTTACAGATGACTGACGGAAACTCATGGTAAACCATTATGAATATGTTAGAGCATCACCAATAGGTCTATATTTCTTCCCTAACAAAAGATGAAATGTCATTTTGTCAAGGAGCCATTAATTTTGTTTCCCACAGTAATGAAATTATAAAATCAGTTGGGAGGCCATCACAGCAACACAATACTCTTAGTGGGTCCCATTTATCATGTCATTCTAAAAGTCAAGCCCACTCGACTTCATTGTTAGGGGATTTAGTGGCTACCTTTATATTTGCATGCCACATCTATATATAATTATAAGAAAGTTATTTTTCACACTCTTATATGATGATAATCTTCGCGGCAGTCACAGGCAGCACGCTGATCCCGTCCCGTCCCGAACCCATATGGGATGGGATGAGGTCGGGATGGGGTTTTTCCCATCTCGTCCCGTCCGATGCCTTATGAACGAGATGGGTATATCTTGTCCCATCCCGTCCCGTGCCCACCCCTACACCCAAGTCATCAAGCAACTCTTAAAGCCAAATTGCTTCCTTAACGGCTTCTGTAATCGCCATATACTCAGCTTCAGTTGTAGACAATGCAACTGTAGACTGCAACATAGATCTCCAACTTACTGGTCCTTTAGCAAGAGTAAAGATATAACCAGTAGTTGATCGTCGCTTATCCAGATCTCCTGCATAATCTGAATCCACATAACCAACACAATGTTGACCATTACTCACATCCTTCTCAAATAGTAAACCAACATCTACTGTACCCAGGATGTACAGTAGAATCCATTTCATCGCTTGCCAGTGTCCTTTGCATGGATCATGCATGTACTGAGTTACCATACTGACTGCCTGTGAAATGTCGAGCCTCGTACACACCATTGCATACATTAAGCTTCACTGCATTTGCATATGGCACTTGAGCCATGTACTCTCGTTCCTTATCAGTGCTAGGAGACATAGAAGCTGAAAGCTTAAAGTGAGGGGCAAGAGGTGTACTAACCGATTTTGTGTTGTCGTTCATTCCAAATCGTTGTAACACCTTCTTCAAATATTCTTGTTGTGACAAGCTCACAGTTCCCTTCACCTTGTCTCTTCGAATTTCCATGCCAATGATCTTCTTAGCTTCACCAAGATCCTTCATTTCAAATTGAGTTCTCATTTGGCATTTCAATTTATTAATCTCATACTTGTTCTTGGAGGCTATAAGCATATCATCTACATATAAGAGCAAATATATAAAGGAACCATCACGAAGCTTACAGAAGTAGACACAATGATCATAATGGCTTAGAGTATACCTCTGCCCTAGCATAAACTGATCAAACCGCTTGTACTACTGTCTTGGAGATTGCTTCAACTCGTACAAGACTTGTTCAATTTACACACACAATCTTCTTTCTCTGCAACCTTATACCCATTTGGCTGAGTCATATAGATCTCATTCTTTAATTCTCCATGTAAAAACGCAGTTTTTACATCTAATTGAGCTTACTCAATATCAAATTGTGCAACCAAGGCTAGCAAAATTCGAATGGAAGAGTGTTTCACAACTGGAGAAAAGACTTCATCGTAGTCTATGCCTTCCTTCTGAGCATATCCTTTCGCAACTAACCTTGCCTTAAAGCGCACACCATTACTCGAAGATCCTTCTTTCTTTGTGTATACCCATTTTCACCCAATAGTTTTCTTACCTTTCGGTAAGCTACACAATTCCCATGTTTCATTCTTATGAAGAGATTGCATCTTTTCATCCATAGCTTTTTTCCACTGTTCACAGTCGGTACTTTGAATTGCTTCTTTATAGGTAGAAGGTACTTCATCCTCAACTACTGGAAGTGCATAGGCAACACAGTCACTAAACCTTTGAAGACGTTTTACATTCCTCTTTGGTCTACTTGTTGCAATTGACTCCTGAATTGGAGTATCTGAAACGTCATCAACTGTATCTACCGCAGTCACTATTTGTGTCTTCATCTGCACCCACTGTGGAATCAGTAGGTACTACATCTGTAGATACATGACTAGCTGGAACACGTAGAGTAGCATCAATCTCCACCTGCTGCGAATTCTCTATGGTCGAACTCTCCACCTGCTGAGAGTTCATTGGCTTCAACATAGAAGCCTCATCAAAAGTCACATCCCTGCTAATAACAATCTTCCTGGATTCAGGAACGCACAACTTATAGCCTTTTACACCATCCACAAAACCTAAGAAAATAGCCTTCTTGGCTCGGGGATCTAACTTACCTTCTTGAACATGAAAGTAAGCAGGACAACCAAAGATATGTAATCTATCATAATCATTAGCAGGATTTCCAGACCATACCTCCATAGGAGTTTTTCCATCAATCGCAGCCGCAGGCAACCTGTTGATGAGATGGCACGCATATGTCACAGCCTCAGCCCAAAACGCTTTGCCCAATCCAGCATTGGCCAACATACAACGAACCTTTTCCAGCAATGTACGGTTCATGCGTTCTGCCACCCCATTCTGTTGCGGAGTATCTCTAACCGTGAAGTGTCTGATAATTCCCTCATCTTGACATACTTGCAAGAACGGATCAGCTTTGTATTCACCTCCATTATCTGAACGGAGCCTTCTGATCTTTCTGCCAGTCTGAGTTTCAATTATATTTTTCCACTTCAGGAACACATTCAATACCTCATTTTTATGCTTCATGGTGTACACCCACACACGTCTTGAATAATCATCTACAAAAGTGACAAAATAGCGCATACCTCCCAATGATGCTTGCTTGGCAGGTCCCCAAACGCCCGAGTGAACATAATCAAGAGTCCCACGAGTACGGTGGATAGCGGTGCCAAATTTGACTCTTGTCTTCTTGCCCATTACACAATGTTCACAGAATTCTAACTTGCAGGTCTTAGCACCTTTTAGCCAACCTTGTTTCACAAGAGTTTGCATACTCTTTATACCAACATGCCCTAAACGCATGTGCCACAATCTGGTCGTATCACAAGAAGTACTTGCAGACTCAGTAACTGCAACTTCTCCCGTAATTGTATTCCCGGTCAAGAAATACAAATTACCTCTTTTGATTGCCTTCATCACCACCATTGCACCAGACATAATCTTGAGAACACCATCTGACACGGTTATCTTGTAACCTTTGATATCCAAGGAACCCACTGAGATGAGATTCTTCTTCAAAGCAGAAACAAACATTACTTCTTTAAAATCCCGAACTATACCATCAAACATCTTCAGCCGGATTGTACCTATGCCTTCTGTTTTGCATGTCTGATCATTACCCATCAAAACAGTTCCACCATCTAGCCTTTTAAAGCTAGAAAACCAGGCCCTATGGGGACACATATGATAAGTGCAACCCAAATCCACAATCCACTCATCAGTGGAACACATCCATGCTGATATAGACAGGGAATACTCATCAAAATCTTCATCACTACGTTCGGCAACATTCACATTGGTGTGTTTCTTCCCTTTCTCTTTGGCTTGATTTTCAGACAATCTTTTACCCAATGCCCTTTCTGATGACAGTAAGCGCATTCATTTATCGCCGGAGTCTTTGACCCACTTCTCGATTTGGATCGAGATTTATCTTTTTTACCACCAAATTTTCCCCTTCTTGATCTTCCCCTCGCAGTCAATGCTTCAGACGCTGCATCCCTATGGATTTTAAGGTCCATCTTCCTGTACTCATAATTGAGCAGCGCTGTAGCAATCTCATCATAATTTAATGATTCTTTTCCAGTTAACAAAGTTGTAACGAGATGCTCATATTCTTCTAGAAGGGAATTCAAAAGGCACAAAGCCTTATAATTCTCTGGAGCAATTTCTTCTAAATTCAATAGGTCGGCAATTAGCCTATTGAATTCATCCAGATGCTCAGACAAAGTAATACCTTGTCTCATATTCATCAGGAACAATTGTTTCATGAGGAAGAGTTTATTTTGAATACTCTTCGTCATGTACTTGTCTTCCAACTTTTTCCACAATGCTTTAGCGGAGGTTTCCTTCATGACGAAGTATTTTTGTTCCTTCGCTAAACACAGTCGGATAGACCCACACGCTTGCCGATTCAATTTGTTCCAATCTTCTTCTCCCATGGCGTCCGGCTTATCACCCAAAGCATTCTCTAAATTCTGTTGTGCGAGCACATCCAATACTTCACATTGCCACATGCCGAAGTTGTTCTTGCCATTGAACTTTTCGACATCAAACTTACCAACTGTAACGGTAATCATCTTCGAACTGGAACCTGAACTTGATGTCTCTATCATGTTCCTAATACTGTCATACAAAACTATCAATTCACATTTACACACGAACCAAGGAAATACCTTTGGCTCTGATACCAATTTGTTGCGCCTCGCGAAAGCGTAACAGATTGTGGAACACAATTGATAGTTGCAATAGAAAGTAATAAATCCAAATTATAAACAAGGCAATGTAAAGTAAATGGAAATAAATAAAACATGTACCGCACAAAGCAATTTAACGTGGTTTGGCAAGTTTGCCTACGTCCACGGGCAAAGAGAGTAGCTTTACTAATGAGATCAAGGAGTACAAATGGAGGGAGCTACACAACGTCAACGACGTTTACACACACATGTCTGAGTGACACCACGGATAAACGCAGGGTGCGTTTATCCTTCACAAACAAAAGAAAGAAAATGAAATCTCTTTTTTTTCTCTCGTTTCTCTTTCCTCTCCTTCACATACTCAAACAGATACTTGAGGAACCCTAAGTTCCTCAACTCACACTCTCAATCTCTCAAATTTCTCTCAATGGAAGAAGATGTTTCAAAGAGGAAGGGGATTCCTCCTTTATAGCCGCTCTTTGGCGGTGGAGAAAGGCGGTGATGGAGGGTTCCATCACCTTCCACCATCTTCTTCTTTCTTCCTCCAGCTGTCTTCTTGAAGGTTCAACTCAGATCCAGCAAATCCACAGCTCAAATCCAGTTGTCCTCCATGCCGACATGCCGCAATCCATTGTCGACAAGCCGAAATTGAGCATTCACATGTACTTTTCTGTTCTTTGTGTTCTTTGTCATGTTCCCTGTTTCAACAGTTCTAAGTTATTTCAACAATTAATCATATATCATGTATATATTTGAACTTTAGCTTCTTAAAACTTTCTTCCTCTACAAAGGAATCTAAATAAGAATCTCAACTATATATCTCATTTTATTGGACCTTTTGATAATTGTGTTAAACCTACTCCTTCATGGGATTTCATTTTTTTCGGTGTTGTTTTTCTAGAGCATTCTGACTAACCCTTCCTTAAATGTCAAATTTTTACATAACAATGATAGTAATATTAGTTATTGTGATTACTAACATGATGTTTCGCCCTTCTCATCTAAAAGCTAGGCTCTTGTTGTTGTATGTGATAAAATGTTGATTCAGATTGCCTGCAAATTGTGGAAAACAATCAGGTTATTCTTTGATCGATAAGCAGTTGTTACTGTCTTTCATGAACTTTCAGCTAAAATTATTTAGTGGATCAACAACGTAAATAGAAACTCTCGAAGTTTGTTAAATGTTTTATATGATTTTGGCTTCTCATAGGAAAATGAGTAAGTCTAGCCAGCCTTGTTTAGTAGTTTTTTTTTTGTCTTTTTTTTTAGTGTTTTTACATTTTTTTTACCCATTCTTTTTAAAACACAATCACAAACACTCTTTATAGAAGGGGTAGAAGTGTAAAAAAAACCCAAGAAAAGGCTTGCTAAAATTGTTGTAGGAAAATAACAACTCTATTTCTTTTATTTCTTAATCTGTTTGGCAACCTTTGGAAATTAGAGATTAATGTTGTAATCTCAATTACCAAGCTTGTATTGGTATTTCTTCTTCTTAATATATAATATATTCATTATAAAAAATAAAACGTAAAAATGTTCTATCATAGATTTATCAATATAACATTTGTATGTTAAACATAACATATATCATTTTCAGATTATTATTTTTCACAATATTTCCATTTATTTAAAAGCTAAAAGTATTTACCTTGAAAAAATGGAAATCCTCTTCATATTGAATGAATAGATAAATACAAAATCTAAATTGGAAATCCTTTAGTAGCGTAGCGAAATTCCAAGTTTTTGCAATAACAAGATTATGTTGATCCCGAATTTGGTAGTTTTTTTTTTATTTGATATTGAATCTAAGGAAACTTGGACATACCATTAATAAGGAAACTTCTTAAACATAGCAAAGATAAATATTGCATATATATCCAGAACACTGGACCCTCATGCTTTTGTCACCCTTTCACATGAATGATGAGTTGTATCTTGATAAGCACAGAAAAACTATTAATTTATTGTCATGTGAAATTATTAAAATATCCTTAAGTAAAAAAAATTTATTTTATTTATCAAAGAATATTTTGGGAATAAATAAATGTCTACCGTCAAACATTTTGTATCATTTATCATTATAAATACAGATTTAGGTCATTTACATTCTTTTGTGAAGTTTTAATCTAGTGCGGCAATTTCAAGGTTAGAGAAAGATGGCGACCAAATCTTCAACATTTTAGATCTCTCAGGTGATGCTATAGCTTTTTCTTAGTTTCTTGTATTGATTTTGATGTTCTGATGTTTGGCTACAAATGTTGAAGTATGAAATTTTGTCTAGTAGAGATAGTCTCACTTTTTTTTTTTTTTTTTTTTTTGCTTACAACGCTCATTCACTACATTAAAAAATAATAATAATAAATAAAAACAAACTAATTTAATGAAAATTACATTTGCAACTCATTTGTTTTCTTTTATTATGAAGAATGGATCTATTTCTTTTCAATAGAGAAATACCTCTCATGTCCAAAATAGAGGCAAGTGTCTCTATGATGGTAATTCTGTATGGGTTCGTATCCTCTCTTTATGGCCTGATTTGGTGGTGGCAGTGGCCTGATTTCATGGTGGTGAGTCTTATCTTAAGGTGGATGAGGGGTTGGCATGTGGTGGCCTGATTTTGGATTGTCGATGGTACTTTTTTTTTTTTTTTTTTTGAAGGTGAGCATGCTGCCGGTGGATATATAACCCAAGACGTTGGGGTTAAACCACTACGGTCTTAACCATCCAACCAAGCTACCATTGATCGATGGTAGTGTTGGTGGCTCGATTGGAGGTGGTGTGGCCAGTGGTGTTGTCCTAATTTCATAAAGGAAGTTTGGTGGGATCCACCATCTTGGGTGGTGGTGACTGCACGAAGGATGTGGAGGTGTGTGGTGGTACAAAGTGGCGGTGATAGGTGGTACCCTTAGAAGGGAAAACTAGGGGTTAAAGTGGAATTATAGAAAAAAAAAAGTCAAAGTCAAATGGATTTAAACAAATATTAAAAGAAAATATGTAAAATAGGTATTAATTTAAGTCTACTAAGTCAAAGTCAAACAGATTTCCGCCCTTTATATTTTATTTTATGAAAATTCAAAGATTTAATGCTCTAAATTACAATATTTTGTTAGTTCTTTTTGCAGGGCAAATTAAGCAATTCGAGTTTTTAGATTGTATTATATCATAAGAATTGATCGTTATTGTGATTGAGATTCATGACCTAATTAATGTCAAATAAAATAATTGTATGTATTTGTGAAAGTTTTATAAGTATAATTTACAATTCTAAAAAGGGAAATCAAATTAGTTTTCATATATAAAAAGGGAAAAGCTAAATCCACGCTGGATCCTCTACTAACCCTACTATAAGGGCGTGTTTGGTTAGCCCATTGACCGTCGTAATGTAATGGTTTGACCATTACAATGTAATGGGTCAAAGGCATTCCTGCGTTTGGTATCACATAAAACCATCGTAATGGTCATTCCCATTACAGATTTGGTTGTAATGGCCATTCCTACCTCCCCCCCTATGAATGGCCATTACCATTCCCATTGTAATGGTCAAAGTTAAATAATGACCATTTTTATCCTCCTCACCCTCCCCCATTTTAACTAAGTGAGGGTATTTTTGAAAATAAATTTTACATTACCACCTTACCATTTTAAAAGTATACCAAACATATATATTTCCATTACCATTCTCATTACCATTCTCATTCCCATTACCATTACCATTCCTATTACCATTCTCATTCTCATTCCCATTCCATCGAGTAACCAAACGAGCCCTAAGTCATTAATCTTCCATGAAAAGTCATTTTTCAGTACAAAACCACTGTCTCTTACTACTTTTCAATGGATTTTTTCATAATTTTTCCAAACCTGGCTACTTCAAAATTTAGATTTTCATGTTTTCTTATCATAGGCATGCGTGTGTATGTGTTTTTTTTTCCCTGGAGGTTGATCCTTACCAATATATTGATTTTTCTCCTTTTTTTAAAGATAACATTCTTTAGCTAGATTAGCACATTTCAGTTTCATTTACTTTTGTTTACTCTAGATTTGATTGCATGTGTAATTTAAGCCCGATTAGAGTTATATTTGCGACCCTTTTAGCGAAATTAGCTTCACTTTTCTTCATGGTTTAATTAAGGTTGTTCTCTCACATACCATGTTTAACTAGTTTAGTCGGGAATTTTTACTTTCTTGTACTCTTGAGTCTATAACGTGCCATTTCATGTTGGACTATCATGTCAAACATGTCAATTTTGGGTTGCGCGTCGTATTAACAGCTAAACATTTCATTCTGAGTCTGGTCAACCAGTTTATCGATAGGTTAGGTTTGAACATTAAAATACTAACCCACACGACCCAAATCAGACCTGAGCCATTACTGAACCTATTCAAAGGGATCTTCGACCCTGACCTGTCTATGAAAATCTTAACAGAACAGCCATATTTCGATCCATAAAACTCATAATCCTTACCAAACTGATCCATGAAATCAATCACATTAACATCAATCTATTTTGATCCTATCCATTTTTTAACATTTCATGCTTTCATTTCAAAATACTTGAACTTGCATGATCAATTTTCAAAGCCTCCAAACCTTGTCATATTTTATGCCTAAGTAACACAGTGCACTTATATATTGCAAAATAATTCCAAGCATTTAGAAATTGAATTGTGGAAGGATTTCAATAGATTGACTGTACTGTATACTTGAGTAGTTTCTAACATGTATTTGTTTGCCAGGAACACTGTTTGTTGTTTTTATCATGGCATCATTTGTAACAGACGAAGAGCTTAGGAAGTTTCACAAGCTAGATCGCGTGACTTTCATTCGTATGGTGGTTAATCTCGGCTATGACATGTTGTTATTCACCAAACTGATCGCTTTCTGGATTTGGCTCGAGCACATGGGATTCCCAAACGTGGGCATTCAACTCCTGCACAGTGAGGATGAGATGGTTCGCTCAGCAGTAGAAGAAGGGATTAATTGCATAAAATACTTTGAAGAGAGTCAACATGCTCGACCTGATTTTGCCCTACAACTGACTGCTGGTATACTGGGGAGAAACTTTTCATTGAATTTCCTCCATGACCATAGAGACAAGGCCTTGAGTTCGATAGCAAGGATCACTGGCAATTTGAGAAGAGTATTCGAAGACATTATTTTAGACCTCCACCATAAAATGGAAAGGGAACAAGAAAGGGCCATGAGGTTTGCTGCTTGCGTTGTTGCCTCTGGCAATGCCGACATCAGCGCTTTATTTAATAGGAGAATCATTGACGAAATTAGAGAACAAGTTGTGCAACCTCTCTATCTCAACTCAGGTGCACAATCTTCTTCAAATGTTCCCCAAGAAAATAGGACAATGTTTGTCACATTTTCGAGGGCGTATCCTGTGTCTGAAGCAGAACTTCTTGGATTCCTTGTGAGGTAATTATCAACATGATCTCTTTCTCTAATCTAATCATTTCTTTTTTTCTAATTGTTGTACTATATATACATATACATTTCTTACTAAAACCTTGATTTTGATTGTCAGGCTCTATGGGGATTGTGTTGAAAAAATACAGATGGAACAGGTGCCTCCTCCTCAACAACCAATGTTTGCTCTCATCATTTTCCGAGATCCATCCATGCTTGCCGTAATCCTAGATGGAAGGGTAAAAGCAAAGTATATCATTGATGGTAAGTACATATGGGTGAGGAAATTAATCCCTTGACATGGCCAAGACTAATGATCATATCATGGGGTCATTATCATTGTTAATCGTCATGTTCCTCTCATTATATCTGGAGAGAGAGAGAGTTTAGTATAATGTCGTATTACCTTTAACTGAAAGATCTTGCATTGATTATGAGATGTTGAACTTGTATTTTAATTGCAAATGGATTGCTTGTGTTTTAATGGCAGTGGCATAGGGAGGAGACTTTCTCTTTATTGCTCACATTTGGAGTTTTAATTTGAACAGTTTGATTCGTTGTGATTTATAATTTTTGAAACATCATACACAGAGCCATGAGCTCAAAAGCATGTGGTTGTGCAGAGAAGCATGCACATGATGCAATGCATGTGTGCATTTGAAGGCACATAGAACGGAGTGCCTGAGACACGTAAGGTTTGAGTGTCAAAACCCTGATAGTTAAATTTCTTTACGACAACTGTGTATATGGTAAGACACCATATCGCTATCAAGAGAAAAGATGGGTTCCATGCCATGATTGGGACGAGGAAAAAGGGAAATCAGAACCAAACAGATCTTATTTGGGTTGTTAGGGAATCTAATCCACGGCATATTATGCCTTTTATATGCCACGCCATACAGTCTCTACTTGAACAAATGCCCTACATTTTTAACTTTACAAACCAGTATAAAGTTTGCTATGGAACTGGCAATATCTACACAGAGCTCTCGCATGTATAGAACAGAGATTGATGATCGATTGAGTAAGGAATAATTGCTAATCTGCATCCTGGGGTATAGATTGATGATATATTGATATATCATTGTAGTCTCATCTAAACATCTGGATGCTTGTTACCTCTTTCTCACTACAGTCCATTATGCACCGCGATCCAGTTCACAAATGCACCATTACTACACCACACTATTACTGCCATCCCAACATCAATCAACACAATACTGGTTACCAGTCTATTTTGCCATTGTTTCCACACCACCAACAGTACAACATAGATGGCTACAATTGATGGGTCTTTTGTTCTTCCAGCAATTCTGATCGAGTCTCAGAGACCCTGTAGTAGGTTTCATAAACTAGACCAACACAATCCATGTATGTACATATATATCAGAAAATATTGTCCTACTATCCTGGGAAATCACTACTCACTACAAGAAATATTTCACACTTCAATAAAATATTTTCTAAGCAAAATATATTCCTTGCCTCTCCAATCCATCAAGAAATACATCAAGCATTATATTGCATCAAAACACTCAGCTTTCTACTTTCAATTCCGAATCTCTTCAAGATGTCGATTAGCCCAAGCTTCTTTGGTGGCACCCGAACCAATGTCTTCGATCCCTTCTCCCTAGATCTCTGGGACCCTTTTCGGGACTTGCCTATTTCACGCCCTTCTTCTGATTTCTCCAATGAAACTAGTGTTGAAAAATATGAGAGAAGGTGATAGAATATGGCAGAAGCTTCCATCACCTCCTCAAGTGGCTTGAAGTTTGTGGAAGCTTCTAGAGTAGTCTTTGGCTTGCTTAAGGATTAAGTAAGAAGAGAGCAATTCGAACAAGTAACTGGAGCTGACCGTCATTGTTGACTTTGACTTGGATTTCTTCATGATGAAGTAAGAAGAAATCAATTCGAACAAGTAAGATGTGATAGCCGTCATTGTTGATTTTGACTTGGATTTCTTAATAATGAAGTAAGAAGAAATCAATTCGAACAAGTGGAGCTAGCCGTTATTGTTGACACTAGTTTGCTTTCTTAATGATGAAGCAACTAAGAGAGGAGGTGGTTCCAACCTCCTCAATTCATCTATAAAAGGGGACCAATGGTTCCACATTTGATCATCCCATCCTTCGGGATCAAGGATCCTCAGCACAGGTCACCCTCTCTACATTTGTATCGATGTGAGGATCATGTGAAGTTTGTAATCTGAATTCTTCGGATTTTGGGTTTCTTGTGAGAAACCAAATTTGTAATATGTTTATCCTCCATCCTGTTTGTGTGTTTGTGAGATCTGTGAGTGTTTAGGGTTTATCCCTTTTTATTTGTGAGAGAAAAGAAAGGGAGGAGATGAGAGAGAGTATTTGGTTTGTTTTTATGTTTTGGTTTTATGTTATACGCAACCAGTGGATATACCTTGTATTTGTAACGTCCCTGACGTTTTGTATCTCTCTCCATTTGTAATCTCTCTCTCTCACTAGTAAAGTTGGTATTTGTTGTGGACGTAGGCGAGTTTGTTGAACCACGTTAAATTGGTTGTCTCCAGTAGTTGTTAGTATTTTATTTATAGCTTTGCATTTCGACATTTGTAACGCTTCCGCCCGTAACAAATTGGTATCAGAGCCAAAGGTTATTTTGATGGGCTCATTTGATGTTGTATGAAATGCTAAAGTTCACTTCTTTTAAAAAGGTCTGGTCTCTCTTGATCACAAACAAGCTCATCAAACCTGATGTGAGATTTGAGAAGGGAGGGTTCAACCATTCGAGGAAGAGGGTTGATTGAAAATTATTAACCTAAAACACAGGCTTAGAGGAAGAAAGCTGCCGCCGCCACCAAATCTGGGACGCTCTGGCCGTCGCTGTGCTCACGGCTACTCTCGTTCACCTGTGCGCAGTAGGGTGCGAAACACAGATTCAGCGAGAGGGGTGCGAGAGGGCCTGCGAAGCACAGATCCGGCTGAGAGAGGCTGCGCCACGAAAAGCCCTAGGCCGTCCACTCCGCGCTGCTAGCTTGACTGGCCGCCGCTCTGCCTGGCTGCAAGAGGGGTATACCTCTGCCTGGCCGCCGCTCTGTCCCCGCCGCCACTGCCTGGCCGCCGCTCTGTTCCGCTGTCAGGATCGATCAATTGCTTGGTGTTGTAGGTCTGGCTAGGGCAGGTTACACCGTGGTATGACGGCTCCTCTAGCCGTCAACACTTCCTCTCCCCCAATGGGGAGTAAGGAACCTGCGGAAGAGGCTACTAAGCCTTCTTTCTCCCAAATACTTGGAAAAATACTGGTTGATGAGGTTAAAGAAACAAATGTCGAGGGGACTAGATTTCGGAAAGAAGGAGAGTTAGCCATTGGGCTTACGGCATCTGATGAAAGACGTGGGGAAGCTTTCATGGAAAAACATGTAATAGTCTTAAAGTTCTCTAGCTACAGACCAACATTGGAAGATATTCGAGATTCGATACATCGAACCTGGGGGATTCTAGGTGATTTCTCACTAGGTTTGCTAGATCAACGCCATGTTCTTGTCCGGCTTCAATCTGAGGCGGAAGCAAAGAAAGTCTTGGCAAGGGACTCGTTCTTGATTCGGGGAGTTTGATTCAAAGCTTTCCGCTGGCATGATGGTTTCAGTCTGAAAGCAGATCCGATATCGGTTCCACTATGGGTAGAGTTGCCTAACTTGCATTTGCATTTATTTCATCCCCCTCTTTTGAAAGCAATTGTGAACTCTTTTGGTGTCTTTTTGCGCATGGATGATCATACTCGATGTCTTTCACGCCCGGGTTATGCCCGTGTTTGCGTGGAGATGACTTTGGCGAAAAAGTTACCGAGTAGAATTTGGATAGATAGATCTAACAATAGGGGCTTTTGGCAAAAGATTGAATACCCGAGTTTCAAATATTTTGATTATTGCTCATTGCTAGGGCATCAGGAGGATTATTGCAGAAAAAAGTTAGGTCATAAGGGCAATGTGAGAACACCCAACTTGGTGAAAGAAGAAAAGACTGAGAAACAAAAGGTGAAAGCCAAAGTCCTCAAGCAACAATATGTCCCAGTGGTCAAACAAAATAAAGTTTCAAAGCCAGAAGTTGGCACTAGTGGTGTAAAGAATAATCAGGGTGAGGGAATCCAGGAGGGAATTAGTGCTGAGAGACCGATGGTTAAAGATTCGGGGAATGTCATGTTGTCAAACAAATTCGAGTCACTTACGGGGAACATAGTTGAAGATGATAGTAATCTAATGAATAATCAATTGCCTTGTAAGGAGACGGCTCCAGTCAATGACATGGTAGAGCCAGAAACAACGGAGGAAGGACTTCTTGAGGCGGGGTACACAGCTGTTGAGATTGAAAAAACGATTGAAAAACAAGGAGAGACAATTCCAGGGCTTGCTTCGTCCCAGCCAGAGCGTGTTCTGCCAACAACAAGGCTTGCTTCGTCAGAGCAAGTCGCGCTCGGAGCAGAGCATGTATGCTCTGTTTCTGCAGAGCACGTAGCGTCACCAATAGAGCAAGTTGATTTGGTGAACCAAACATCACATGCTGTAGATGATGATCCAAAGAAGTTGATCCCTAGGAAAAATGCGAATGATGGCCAAGCTTTTATGCAAGAATGTGATAATGCTTCAAGTAGCAGCTCAAGGCCGCAGAGAGCGCACGAGTATGTTAACCAATTGGAACCAGGGAGGGCGCAGGGGGTTTCGATCAAGGCTGTAGGCGGGGATGTCGGGATCTCTAGCCCAGGGAAAACGAAGAGCAGTGGGAATGCTTCTCTACAGATAAATGCAATGATTCCAGGCAGCAACTCCGGGCCAACAAAGGAGGACGCAGTAGCTGAAGATGATCACGTTGACAGTGGGTTTGCCTATGGCGCTGGCAATGGTGCTGGCAGTGGAGCTCACGTTGGTGCTCAGACTCGCGTTCATAGTGGTGACAAGGTGCATGACCGGAAGATAGGGGTTCCAACAGATGCGGGTATTGTACAAGATGACGAAACTTTAGTGGACGCAGTAGTACTTGAAGCATCGAACATAAAACATATTAACTATTTGGTTCGTAACGCTAACAGCGAAACCGAAATGGAGACCGATACCAACATTTCGGATACAATCAGTTCAGAAGAAGAAGATTTGGATGAATACACCATTAGGTCAAGAGTAGTGTCAGGTTTAAAGACAGACCAACTTCGATTATCGAAAAGATTTGATGCGACGGACTTCAAAGACATCAAGGTATTTCCTCGAAAATCATCTAGAATGAAGAAAAGTAACAGTAAGTACAAGCATTGATCTAGGGGTTTGGTCAGTATTTATTTTGGGTTTTCTATGATGTATGTCCTCTGGTTCTTTTTATCGGGTAAAGTCGCCATGTACCCCCGACTGATGTACAAGATTTTTTTCAAGTAACAAATTTTTTTTTTTTTTAAATGATGAAGTTTTGAAGGTCGTTCATGGTGCACTTGTAATTTTGAATGACCATTTGGAAGGGTAACTTGTACTTCTTGCAGATGAGTACAGTTACGCTGGTGAAATAACTTGTATCGATGATATTGTGGATGTTGCTTCTGGTGGAGTTATATCGCTCCAAAGATGATCGTTCTGATGCCTCGAGTATTTGGTACGAAGATCTGCATTATGTATGTTCGTGCACACTATGTTTCTGGACGTCTTGATTTGGAACTCCATCCTAGCCAAAGTGGAGATTGTTGGAACGCATTTGGAGGGGTAACGCCCTCACTTTGATAATATATTTGACACCTTTGGGTGTGGCGTTCGTGAAGCTGTTTGGAGGGGTGATGTCCCTTACTATGAATGATATGTTTGTGTATGTATGGAGAGGTGATGTCTCTCAATATGATTGATATATACGTGTATGGCGCTGTGAGCGCGTATGAAGGGGTGATGTCCCTCATGTTGGTAATTTGCATGACATCAGGTGTATGATGCTTGGAAGCATGTTTGAAGGGGTGATTTCCCTCAAGTTGTGTATAGCTCCTATGAGCGTGTTTGGAGGATGATGTCCTCATTTTGGATGATCAGTATTGAACTGATTATGTTCATTGGAAATCGACTGTTTGCTTCTGTTTGTGATGATTGACTCAGATTTGAGAATTCTTCACCGAGGTAGAGAATTGTTGAAAAATATGAGAAAAGCGATAGAATATGGCAGAAGCTTTCATCACCTCCTCAAGTGGCTTGAAGTTTGTGGAAGCTTCTAGAGCAGTCTTTGGCTTGCTTAAGGATTAAGTAAGAAGAGAGCAATTCGAACAAGTAACTGGAGCTAGCCATCATTGTTGACTTTGACTTGGATTTCTTCATGATGAAGTAAGAAGAAATCAATTCGAACAAGTGGAGCTAGCCGTCATTGTTGACTAGTTTGTTTTCTTAATGATGAAGCAAGTAAGAGAGGAGGTGGTTCCAACCTCCTCAATTCGTCTATAAAAGGGGACCAATGGTTCCACATTTGATCATCCCATCCTTCGGGATCAAGGATCCTCAGCAGAGGTCATCCTCTCTGCATTTGTATTGATGTGAGGATCATGTGAAGTTTGCAATCCGAATTCTTCGGATTTTGGGTTTCCTGTGAGAAACCAAATTTGTAATATGTTTATCCTCCATCCTGTTTGTGAGATCTGTGAGTGTTTAGGGTTTATCCCTTTTGGTTTGTGAGAGAGAAAAAGGGAGGAGAGGAGAAAGAGTATTTGGTTTGTTTTTGTGTTTTGGTTTTATGTTATACGCAACCAGCATATCTGTGCGGTGTCGTGGAGATACCTTGTATTTGTAACGTCCCTGACGTTTTGTAGCTCTCTCCATTTGTAATTTGTCTCTCTCACTAGTAAAGTTGGTATTTGTCGTGGACGTAGGCGAGTTTGCCGAACCACATTAAATTGGTTGTCTCCAATATTTGTTAGTATTTTGTTTGTAGCTTTGCATTTCGACATTTGTAACGCTTCCGCCCGTAACAACTAGCCCATTTGCAAACACCCGCATTGACTGGAAAGACACATGAGGCTCGTGTTCAAGGCGGGACTGCTCTCAAAATAAGCGGAGAGAGGAGCAGGGATAAGGATCGAGGAGAAGAGTGACAAGTGGCACCGTGTCAAACGCAACAGTTGCAAGTTCCCAACCAGCTCTTCGAGTTTAGCATAAATGGCATCTCTCTGAGGGTGTCTTTGACCTCCCACAGCAAACTCATGCACATGATTCCCAATTTCTATCCAGCTCACACCGGGTTCCTTCTTCACTATGGCCCCTCTCACTTCCCTTCTGACTAGGATTGCATCATCAAAGCTACCTTTTGAGCAATATATGTTTTCCATCAATACGTATCCCACTGAGTTTTTTTGTTCCAATTCCATCAGTTTCATTGATGTTAATTCAGCTATCTTGGTTTCCCCATGTTTTCTACAAGCAACAAGCAGTGCAGTCCACACCACGTAGTCTATTAGCATTTGGCGTACCAAAGCTTCAGTCTCACGAAGTCGTCCTGCTCTTCCAAGAATATCAACCATGACAAGCAAAATGATCTCATTGTGGGGATCGAGATACCTTCATTCACTAACATGGAATCAAATATTTCCATTCCTTCGACTACAAGCCCAACGTGGCTGCAAGCCAGAGAGTAGGGAAACGAAAGTCGTGGCATCAGGTTGGATATCCATCTTCCGAAACAGATCCAACACCTTGACCATGCACAACATAAGCCTTAAACATCGAATTCCAAGATATTATATTGCGAACCTCCATAGAGCTGAAAACCTGCATTGAAATATTGATTGATCCGCAATGAGCATAGGCATGTTTGAAAGCATGTCCTTGGATGCCTGCACATGCTTTAATCACAATCGAGAAGGTATAACAGACAAAATTTAAACACTCACGAAGGAATTGGCAAAAAAGGAGTAATGTTGGCTCTGGTTCCCGCTCTGCAAATGTAGTTATTATTCCAGGCCATGACACAATATCTTGACTACTGACAAATTCTCACAAATTCTCCACCCAATTTCTCTTGCTTTCTCATTCACAATAATGAAGTATATATAGTACAAAACATTGCCAAGAACCTTGCTCTCCAAGGCTTGGTTGATCTCCTAAAGATCCTCCTAATCACAAAGATATATTTACCTAAAATACAAAGACTATCATAAGGAAAAATATTTCTCAAAAGATATGCACAATAAACTATCTTATTTTGGTCTCAATAATATCGTAATACCCCCCCCCCCCCCCTCAAGTTGGAGCGTGTAGATCTCGAACGCCCAACTTGCGAAGTAGAAACTCAAATTTCGCTTTCCCCAACGCTTTTGTAAAGATGTCTGCCAATTGAACACTAGTGGAAACATAAGATGGACAAATCATCCCTTCAGTCACTACATCTCGAACAAAATGACAGTCTGCCTTTATATGCTTTGTTCTTTAGTGAAAAACTGGATTTTGAGTAATGTACAACGCCGACTGACTATCACAATACAACTTCATACCCTTCGGATGTCGCACACCCAAGTCACCCAAAAGTTGTTTAAGCCACTTTAACTCACACACTGTTGCCGCCATTGATCTATACTCAGCCTCCGCAGACGATCTAGACACTGTTTGTTGCTTCTTGGTCTTCCATGACACAGGAGAAAAACCAAGTAACACGAACCATCCTGTCAAGGAACGCCGCGTAAGTGGACAACTAGCCCAATCTGAGTCACACCACCCTTCTAGACTTAGGTCACTGTCAGCACGAAGCGAAATCCGTTGCCCCGAACTCTTCTTCAAATATCTCACAACCCTGAGAGCCGCCTCCTAATGATCCTCACGAGGTTGTTGCATAAATTGTGACAAAATATGAACCGAATATGCAAGATCAGGTCTCGTCATAGACAAGTAAATCAATCTCCCTACAAGTCGCCTATACAGCGCCGGATCCGCAAGAAATTCGCCCTTTGCAAGGGCCAAATTATGATTTTGTTCCATAGGAAATGCCGTAGGCTTTGCTCCCAATAAACCCGTTTCAGAAATTATCTAGAGGGTGTATTTTCTTTGGCAAATAAAGATTCCTTCTGGATTACGGGCTACCTCTAGCCCTAATAAATACTTCAAAACTTCCAAATCCTTCATATTAAAGCACCTGCCAAGGTAATCTTTAAAAGTTGTCAATGCAACCTTATCATTCCCTGCAATAATCAAGTCAACTAACATGTTGATCTGAGTTCTTCCCCTGCACAACCCAAATAATGAATAATCTGAATAGGATTGCACAAATCCATAATTCTTCAACGTTGTTGACAGTTTTGCAAACCAACATCGGGGAGCTTGTTTCAGACCATACAACGATTTTTTCAACCTGCAAACCATGTTAGGATTTGTATTCTTGAAACCTGGAGGAACCTTCATATAAACCTCCTCACTTAAGTCACCGTGAAGGAAAGCATTACGCACATCCATTTGATGTACCTCCCAATTTTTAATAGCAGCAATTGCAAGAAAAATACGAACCGTCACCATTTTTGCCACAGGAGCAAATGTCTCGTTATAGTCAATTCCTTCCACCTGATGATTGCCATAGATCACAAGTCTTGCTTTGAGCCGCTCTATGCTGCCATCAGACTTATACTTAATTTTGTATATCCACTGGCTCCCTAGTGCTTTCTTGCCGGGTGGAAGAGTCTCCATTACCCAAGTCTCATTGTCTTCAAGGGCTCGTATCTCCTTACCCATCGCATCTCACCATCCTGGGTCTTTCATTGCTTCTTTAAAATGCTTTGGCTCATGTCCCACTGTCACTGCTGCAAGAAAATTTCTATGTCTCACAGAAAAACGTTCACAATTCACAAAATATGTTATAGGATAGGGCGTACCTGAGGAAGATGAAGGAGCAGATGAATTCGCAGATGGACTTATTTTCCGTATAGTATGAGTAACAAAATCACGATACCGTGTTGAAGGAGTTTTGGCTCATTTTCCTCGCCTTAGCTCACCGTCAACTTGCACACCTTGCTCCCCCACCGTATTCTCCAGCCCCTCATCATGCACTTCCTCCTGTGCGGGCTGCTGCACAGGCTGCACCGCAGCACCCGACTCCCCCTCGAGGGTGGACGCGGCCTCCAACCCCCCTCTCAACACACACATCACACTCATCGGCACCCTCATCCTCACTCCATGCCCCATCCTCATTGTTCGCCAGCATAGGAGTCACCACATTCCGTGGTTGGTTTGTCGCAAAAGGAAATTCTTTCTCAAAGAACTTCACATCCCTCGATACAAGTACTCATGTGTTTCTAAATCATACAATTTCTAACCTTTCTTCCCAAATTGATAGCCAACAAAGATACATTTACGGCTCCTACTTGCAAATTTATCACCTTTGTGTCGTTGATTATGAGCATAGCAAAGGCACCCAAATACACGAATAGCATCATAAGAAGGCACTTTCCCAAACAACATTTCATATGGAAATTTAGTCTTAAGTAAAGTAGAGGGTGTTCTATTAATCAAGTGACATGCTGCCAACACACATTCTCCCCAAAATTTGATTGGTAAATTTCCTTGAAATCTTAATGATCTAGCCACATTTAAAATATGTTGGAGTTTTCTCTCAACCCTCCCATTTTGTTGTGGAGTCCCAACACAAGAAGTCTAAAAAATAATTCCATTATTTTGAAAATAATCATGCAAACAATTAAACTCGGTTCCATTGTCACTTCTCACACGTTTTATTACTTGTTCAAATTGCCGTTCAACCATGGCAACAAAATTAAGAAACATAGATTCAACTTCCATTTTATTGCATAATAAATATACCCAAACTCCTCTTGAAAAATCATCTACTATTGTCAAAAAATAGGTAACCCCACAAGAAGAACGAGTCTTGTAAGGCCCCCACAAATCCAAATGAACAAGTTCAAAAATCCTACCAGCTTTATTCGTACTAATGGGAAAACTAGATTGAGGTTGCTTTGCACGCGGACATACCTCACAAGCTTTATTATGTTTCCTACAAGAATGGCTCACAGCCGGTATCATCTTCAATATTTTCTCCGACGGATGCCCATTCGTTGATGTCATAACTCGAACGACGAATCACCATCCACTGTCAAGACCTTCACTTGAGGAACACCACGAAAAAAATAAAGTCCATCCAATCTTTCACCGGCTCCAATCACCTTCCTCGTCGGTTGGTCCTGTATAACACAAATATTATTAGTGAATTGGACAACGCAATTTGATTCATCGATTAATTGAGTCACAGAAATTAAATTGCATGTTAATTGTGGGACATAAAGCACATTATCAAGCTTCAATCCTCCTAGCAACACGACACTCCCCTCTTGGTTTGCTTATGTCGTGTTTCCATCCGGCAATTCCACCGGGCAGTGTTTCACCTTTCTCACATTTCTCAAAATAGATAAGTCACACGTCACATGGTTCGACGCTCCTTTGTCGATAATCCAACTAAAATTACTGTTCTTACCATACAGTCGATCTTTTGTTTTGGCCAAGTTCAAAAAATCAAGAAGTTGCTGCAGTTGCGTTGTTGAAACACCCGCAAGACCCACTGCTTCAGTCGCACCTGCCAGCCCCTGCGAGTTCCCTGCCTGCTGATACGTCATATCCACCTTCTTGTCACCATCTCCTTTCTTTTCCCCCTCTCCGCCAGCCATGATCTCTCGTGGAGGCTATAGTACTGAGAGAAAAAATAAATAAATAAATAAAATAAAATAAAATGTGTTTACCCTAGGATCTCCCTACGCTCTTGATACCATGACAAATTCTCACAAACTCTCCACCCAATTTCTCTTGCTTTCTCATTCACAATAATGAAGTATATATAGTACAAAACATTGCCAAGAACCTTGCTCTCCAAGGCTTGGTTGATCTCCTAAAGATCCTCCTAATCACAAGGATATATTTACCTAAAATACAAAAACTATCCTATTTTACCTAAAATACAAAGGATATAAGGTAAAATATTTCTCAAAAGATATGCACAATAAACTATCCTATTTTGGTCTCAATAATATCGTAATAACTACCACTTGTCTCTATAAAGATCTTGTAACACTCATGACTATCTCCTCCAAGCTTAGAACAGGCTTTCACCAAAGACATCGCGACCTCTATTTGATGGGAAAACCCATCCTTGATCACCATACAATGCAGTTCATGAAAATGCCCAATACCAAACACAACCTTGTTTACTTTCTTCTCAACACAACATAAAGAAAAAATGGTATATGGTGGGAATACGTGTTGTTGTAAATAGTTATTTGAAAAGCTGTTATGTGCATCTGAATTTGCCTCTTTGTTCTTCCTAATTAACATTGCTAAAAAAAAAAAAAAAAGTTTGAAGCAAATTAGAAAAGCTCAGAGCAGACTTGGTAAGGACTAATATGCTACCAAAACCTTGTTTACTAATATGCGGAAGTAAATTTTAGTTACTAATATGCTACCAAAACCTTAAGAGAGAAAAACTATAGGATTGAAATAACCTTGCTCGCAGCATATGGAATGCATGAAACAGTGGCTTTGAGATTAGCCTATGATTAACTAACAAGAAATTCTCTGTTGTAAATTGAGTGTGTTTCAGAGTGCAGAGCATATCACGTAAGAAGTGGTGCTCTCAGTTTCTCATTCAGTATTTATGATTTTCAGTTTGTTCCTTTAACTATTCATGTTCATGGCTTCTCTTTGATTTCAAAAGTAGATAAATGATTTGATTATTTGTGAAATCCATTTTTAAGTGATTGTAGAAAACTACTCAATTTACATTTTAGTTATTTATGATATAACAAGGTGTATATCAATATGCGAATAATTCTTGTGAAATACTCTCTCAAAACAACATGCTAAACAAACTTTTCATACAAATGCTGTGTACACAAATTATAAAAGAACACTCTGAGAATGAACATGTATTCCAATAGGAAAATTGTATTCAAAATATTAGAGATACAACATGGTGAATGTTACTTTTCTTTCAAGTAACCAAACTGAGATTTTTGATTTTCCTACTGGAAGGTCAGTTGGAGAGTTGAAAGAACAAGTCCAGCAGCAATTCAATGTCCCCTTTGTGGATCAAATTGTGTTCTCAGTTAACACTTGGAAATTAATTCGAACCAACAGTGAACTCATCACTGAACAAAGTATAATTGAGGTCCACAAGCGTAAGAATGGAGAACAGCATTTAACAGTTGCAGGGCCATTTGAGGCCATGGGCATCTGGTGTTCACATGACCTAAAAATCTCAGGTTTAAAGAGGCTTATAGGTCTCAGTAAGAGTATTTCCCCAGTAAGAATTGGTATAATTCTTTATGGTGCTGAGGCAGATGACAGTGATATAGTATCTGATTTTTTGATGCATGGGAGAGAACCAAGTTTCCCTGTCTGCAAAATGCCAGCACGGAACGAAATTGTAGTTCGGGTGTATAACAAGAGTGTGTACAAGTATTACTTCTTCAACCGAGATGAAACGATCTTTGGAATCAAATGAGAATTTGAAAGGGATTCCTTTAATCCACATCCAAATTTCTTTGTGGCTTGTGAAGGCCGAGTTTTACTAAGCGAAGCTACACTTGCCGGAAGTGGAGTACATGAAGGAAGCCTCCTAAGGCTTGAACCGTCGCCTCCGATCATGAATGGTGGCAGTGGCCACGTTGGAGGTTTAAGGGTCGGATGATTTCTTTCAGTATGGTGTCTGTGAGTCGAGAGTCAGTGAAGTTAAGGGTCAATTCTCAGTCGAGTCAAGAATCTATGGTTTTCAATATCAATAAAATAGTGTTTCTATTTATTGGTTTATTTAGCTTAGCAACTGAGCATAATATAAATAAATAAAACAATAAATTCAATAATCGATAAATAAGAAACGACTGTCAAAATGGTATGTATACCGTATCAGTTGTGGTAAGAGATCGAGTCCCTCATCAATCAATTGTAATGAACAAAACATTAGAAACGAATAATTTATTTAAGAAAAATTATTTGTTACAAAAATGTGCTCCTCACTTCAAATTGCTTAAGAGATTTCGTTACTACCAATTTTGTAATGAAGAACATAATAAAAACGAATATTTCGAGTGGAGAAGAAATATAATTACTAGACCATTAAACAAAAATAACAACTAAGTCACGAGGCACAAGTCGAAAACCTTTATTTGGCTATCATGACAAAAACATAACCTTTATTTGGGATTGTCACTGGACTGCTCAAGAAATATATAAATATATGCAAAGAAGTTTTCAATAAGGGATTTACCATCTCAGCTTGGAACAGTTCATCTCAAGGTCCATCCCATGATTTATTGTAGTTGTAGATCACTAATGTTGATATAAGATCTTACAATCTACTAGGCTCTGCGGCATACAAAAGATTATCAGGAACATTATTTGGGTGTAAGGTCATATGCCAGGGTAATTTTTTTCCAGTCATGGAAGAAACTAAATAAAAATTGCGACCTTTACATATTCCAGCCCGACGCATATCGCCACGCAATCCATACACTGTATCCATCCATTCAACTTTCATTAGGTAGTACTGACCTTTGATTCCAACAGAGATAGTCCTATGTGGTCGAGTGAAGTTACGAGGAAGTATCTTCAAAACCAGAAAGAGTCGCGTACGAGCATTAAATACAAGATATTCGCGCAATTGTTCTGTATCTTCTAATTTTTGCATGTGCATGTTACCCCGAAAGGTAAGCTTGTGGCGATGTGGAGATATGCCAATTGCCCTATCGATTCTCCTTTTCAAATCCATGATGGTTTCTGTAGAAGGAACAAGATGATAATTACCAACTACTCTTTTCGAAAATGAGAGCTTTTCATCCGCACTATACTGATTTTCTCACCAAAATTTTCAAGATCAAGAACATGAACAACTTCAACAGTGAGTAAATCTGGTCTCTTTGAGAGGATGTGTGAACTCTTGGGGAAGATATGAACAATAGTTGGTTCATTTTCCAGCAAACCCAATTTCATATCATCGTTGCCACGGATGATTTGGTGATCAATAACAACAATCTGCTCGGAACATGGAATACACAAGTAGTTTCAGCAGTAAGATTTAACTTCTGCAAGAGTTGTTCCTTGTTCGAACTTGCGTAAACCAAATTTCGTGAGATATACTTGAACATTACCATTCTCATGCGTACCGAGTTCAGGTTGCAAGCTTTTTGATACATTTTGCTGAGCACCACCATTTCGACCACACCCTTCAACAACAACAAACCATATGCTTGAATCTATTACTTTTGTTAAAGATGTAGATAGATAGTCTTTTATTACCACTTGAGTTCAGTGTTTCCTCCCTGCGGTGGTGATTTCACAGAGGATTTTGGTACATTTTGCTGAGTTCCTCCACTTCGACTGCGACAGGGCTGCGAGTCTGCATCTCGGCATCTCGAGGGGTTCTGCATCTGCGAGGGACTCTGCACTGCGAGGGGCTCTGCATCTGCATCTGCGAGAGGGCTGCGAGTCTGCCTCTGCGAGAGGCTCTGCATCTCAGCTGCGAGAGGGCTGCATCTCGGCATCTCGGCTGCATCCCGGCTGCGAGAGGGCTGCATCTCGGCTGCGAGTCTGCAAGAGGGCTGCACCTCGGTCCTTCAGATCAGCTCTCCTTCAGGCTGCTTCTCCTTCAGATCTGATTCCTTCAGGCTGCATCTCCTTCAGATCTGCTCATCAGATCTGACGGCTCTGCGAGAGTTTCAGATTTACCGGCCACCGCCAGTCGCTATTCAGGCCTGGCTTGATCAGGACACAGTGGGTTATGATGGCTCCTCTAGCCGTCAATCCTCCCCCTTTGGGGGGCAGGGAACCTACTGAAGCAACTCCTAAGCCTACTTTTGCACAGATATTAGGGAAAATTCTAGTTGATGAGATTAAGAAAATACAGGTGGAAGCAACTAGATTTCGGAAAGAATGAGAGTCTGCCATTGGGATTACAGCGTCTGATGAGACACGTGGGGAAGCTTTCATGGAAAAACATGTGATAGTTCTAAAGTTCTCTAGTTACCGGCCTACGTTGGACGACATTCGAGCTTCGATTCACAAAACTTGGGGTATCCTAGGAGATTTCTCGCTAGGATTACTTGATCAACGTCACGTTTTGGTACGTCTTCAATCGGAGGTTGAAGCAAAGAAAGTTCTATCGAGAGATTCCGTTTTGATTCGTGGAGTCCACTTTAAAGCCTTCCGCTGGCACGATGGTTTCAGTCTAAGAGCGGATCCGATCTCGGATCCTTTATGGGTAGAGTTGCCTAACTTGCCTTTGCATTTATTTCATCATCCTCTTTTGAAAGCAATTGTGAACTCTTTTGGTGGTTTTTTGCGCATGGATGATCATACTCAATGTTTATCTCGCCCGGGTTCTGCTCGTGTTTGCGTGGAGATGTCTTTGGCGGATAAACACCTAATAGAATTTGGATGGACAGGGCTAACAATAGGGGCTTTTGGCAGAAAATTGAATACCCGGGGTTCAAATATTGTGATTATTGTTCATTGCTAGGGCATCAGGAGGAAAATTGCAGAAAAAAGTTAGGTCATAAGGGCAATGTGACAACCTTTAACTTGGTGACAGAAGACAAGAATGAGAAACAAAAGGTGGAAGCCAATATTATCAAGCAACAATATGTTCGAGTGGCCAACAAAAATAAAGCAACAAAACCAGAAGTTGGCACGAGTGGCACAAAGAATAATCAGGGTGAGGAAATCAAGGAGGGAGTTGGGGTTGAGCAGTCAGTGACCAACGGTCCGGTGAAGGTAAGTTTGTCAAACAAATTCGAGTCACTTATGGAGAACATTGTCGAAGATGAGAATAACCAAATAGATAATCAGTTGGTTAGTAAGGAGAAGTTTCCTGCCACTGACACGACCTCTCAAGAAACAACGGCTGAAGGCCTTCTCGAGGCGGGGTATACAGCTAGTGAGATTGAAAAAGCGATTGGGAAGCAAGGAGAAACAACTAAATATGACACAGCTATGCTCAACAGTTGTGCCCATAATGTGAGTGACATCAATGTTGCAGTGACAGAAAAAAATCAGGCAGCAGTTGTAGAAGACCTGGCAATAGACAAGAATGACAACGAATTGGTGGCAGAACATGGAACTAAGTACCCAAATGAAATTGTGCTCAACTCAATCGAGGATGATAAAGTAGGAGAAGTCAACAACATGCCGGCAGCCAATAGTTCAGGTGCAAAGAAAGACAACAGCTCCCAGGATGGTAGTGTGCAAATTGGGCACCGCAGTGTGATACAACTCACCGAAGAAGAACTGAATAAAGCGAAAGATTTTCTTCCTCTTCCTGAGATTGAATATGCGTTAACGATGATAAATGAATACGAAAAGGGGAATATAGTTCCTTCTACATTGCGAGAAGCTATTGCAAGTCAGGGCAAAGATGCACTGAAGGCAAACTACATTTGATTAAAAGATGTATGGGAAGAGGATAAGAACCGCACATGCAATAGATTGAGACATGCAATTTGTCAGGTTCCTGAAGAAGAGCATGAGCCAGACCCCTCCAGTGATGATGATGTGTTTACATAATCGGCTGCAAAAACGTTCTCTAACACCCACACCAAAGATTTTCGACTCTGTCCCCGGAGATCCAATAGAACTAAGAAAGCAAACAAAAGGTACAAAGGCTGAGTTGGTTCATAGTCTAGGTTTGTTTTGGTGAATCCTCTCTTGTGAGAATTTGTTTCAGTATTTGCTTTTACTTTTGTTTCATTTGTATAAAGGTTTTGGGGTCCTTAAAACCCAGCTCAATTTCCAAAAAAAAAAAAAAAAAAATTTACCATTCTCATGCAAACGATTCATACTTGATAGACCGATGATGATTAATGAAATGAATGGAGATCAATCTGCTGTTTAAAAAAGATAAAATGTAGAGGTTGTTATTGGGATAGAAAGATACTAGGAGTTAGAAATGTATGAGCAAAATGAAACTCTGTAATTGCTTATCTCAGCAATACAAAGAGCTTTATATGTATTTATAGATTTGCATATTACAATCTTAATTAGAATCAAGAACTCACACTAACAAACAACAAACAGATTACAGCTCATACTAACAGTTTATCATAACACACTAACTAATTACAATTCATGCTAACAAACTATCTATTACAAATCATGCTAACAAACTATCCTATCCTATCCTGGACTCTTTCTATCATCCCCCCTCAAGTGCAAGGGGTAGGGAACAAGACCAAGATGGGACTTGAGATAGGTAAACCTTGCACTTGTAAGATGTTTGGTGAGAAGATCCGCAGATTGCTCAGTAGTAGGAACAAATGCTAGAAGTAAATCACCGCGGAGAACATGATCACGGATGAAATGCAAATCAATCTCAATATGTTTGGTCTGGGCATGAAAAATTGGATTATTGGCAAGGTGGTAAGCACTGACATTGTCATACCATAGAATGAGAGAACTAGGAAGAGGAACGCAAAGCTCCTTTAACAAAGCCTGGATCCAAATTATCTCAGAAGTGGCAAGAGCAAGACCACGATACTCTGATTCAGCACTGTTGCGGGAGACAACACGCTGTTTGGTAGCAGACCAAGATATCAAATTACTACCTAAATAAACCAAGTACCCACTTGAGCTGCGTCTGTCATCAGGATCAGAACCCCAGTCAGCATCAGAAAAGGCTTCTATAGCAAGATCACGAGCAGGTTGTAGGAGCAATCCATCATGAGAAGAGCCTTTCAGATAACGTAGAATGTGCTTGACAGCCACCCAGTGAGATGTCGTAGGTGCTTGCATAAATTGACAAGCCTTATTGACCGCAAAGGCAATGTCAGGCCTGGTCATGGTGACATATTGGAGAGCACCAACTATGCTGCGATAGGCAGTAGCATTCATAAGAAGAGTTCCATCAGACTGTGACAAGGGTTTGCCAACAGCTCCTGGAGTTGGAGAAGGTTTGCAATCTACCATATCAGCATGGGTAAGTAGATCAACAATATATTTGGCTTGGCTGAGATGTAGGGCACCATTACAATGATGAACTTCAATACCCAAGAAGTATGAGAAAGGACCCAAATCACGAAGAGCAAATACTGAATTCAATTGAGCAATAAGCGAAGAGATATGCCTCTAAGAACTGCCAGTAACAATGATATCATCCACATAGACTAACATGATAAGAACAGAATGTTTATCAAACCTGACAAACATGGAACTATCTGTCCGAGAAGCCGTAAAACCCCATCTTAGAAGAGCACAACTAAGCTTAGAAAACCAAGCACGAGGCTACTGTTTAAGACCATCCAGTGACTTCCATCAGTTCCCATTCCAAATGAATTGTCCAATGTGATCACTTCATTTGTTCTTAAGTCCTCCCCTAGTTCAGTCTATTTACCTACAACTAATGCTTCTTCTCTTGGTTCTCCATCTCATACTTTGTCTCCTACACCTACTAGTTCAGTCCCTTCGCTTCCTACTGATGTTCCTCCCACAGAATCCATCCCATCTGCTTCTATTCCAACTCGCATGCTTACTCGATCTATGGCTAGCATTTCAAAGAGAAAACAAATCCTTGATCTATCTATTGTTAAACTCTCAGAACCTACTACTTTGAGACAAGCTCTTAAGGATCCATCCTGGGTTCACGCCATGGAACAAGAAATTTCTGCTTTACATAAAAATGGCACTTGGTCTTTGGTTGATCCACCTAGTAATGTGAACATTATAGGTTGTAAATGGGTTTATAGGCTTAAATACAAGCTTGATGGGAGTACTGACAGATACAAAACTCGCCTTGTTGCCAAACACTACATTTGGAGAGATATATACTCGACCAGAAGCTTGATCAAGGCACAAAAACCCCTTATGATCTAAACTATAACCCAGAAATACACAAGCAACTTATCTAAATTGGAGCTTATGCTGATTATATGGGCGAATGAATGGAAAGCATAAGCAACCAAAAACATGAAGAGCACGGTAGTCAGGAAGTCGATTTAGAAGAACCTGATAAGGAGACTTATGACTAAGTACTGTAGTTGGCATACGATTGATAAGGAAAACAACTGCTTGGAAAGCATATTGCCAGAACTTGAATGACATATGAGCATGAGCTAGCAAAGCAAGACCAGTTTCAACAACATGTTTGTGCTTACGTTCCACTCTACCATTTTGGGAAGATGAATGCGGACAAGAGAATCGATGTTCAATGCCAGAATCTAATAAAAATGATTTGAAAGCTTTGAATTCACCACCATTATTAGATTGGAGGCATTTAATGGAGGTGTTAAACTGGTTTTCAACACGAAGTTTGAACACCTTGAACATGGGTAAATCCTGATCCTTGGTCTGAAGTGGAAACAACCAAGTGAATCTTGAAAAATAATCGACAAACAAGATAAAAAAAAGTAAGCACCAGAGGTGGATTTTACAAATGCAGGACCCCAGATGTCAGTATGAACAAGTTCTAAAGGACTAGAAGCATGAAAAGATGATAAAGAAATAGGTAAACGATGGCTCTTTGCAAGTTGGCAAGATGAACAAACAGAAGACTGAGATTTATTGAATGGAACATTACAAAGGTTCAATACATGATGAACAACTTTCATTGAAGGATGGCCTAATCTATAATGCCATAACTACTCATTTTTAGCAATACATGAAGTGGAGAAGACAGTAGAAGAAGAACTAGGAGCAGGAACAAAAGAAGAACTAGTCAAAGCAGCTATGCTGGAACAGGAGGCAAGAGCAGTCTTAGAAGCAGGAAGCACTGATAGCTTATATAGGCCATTTTCAAGTCTGCCTTGAGCAAGAACCCTCCTCGAATGTGGTTCCTTCACAAAGAAATGATCAGACCAAAATTCAATGAACACATTGTTATCGGAACAAAGCTTGGCAACACTAATCAGATTGGTGGATAGAGAAGGTACATGAAAATTTTGTTTAAGAAGGAAAGATGAAGATGGACTATGAAAAGAAGAAGAAAAGGTTAAAGAACCAACACTAGAAATGTGAAGAGAAGTACCATTACCAACCGTGACCTTGTCTGAGCCCATGTATGGAGAGGAATTAGCAAGGCTAGCTTGATCATTTGTTAAGTGATGACTTGCTCCTGAATCCAAGTACCAGCCTTCATTGTGGAAAGAATTTGAAGCTGCTGCTAAGGCTGACATGCTTGGTTTGAAGTCAGTTGAAGAACCAGAATGCAAAGAACCAGAATGTTGAAAATTAACATCAAAACGATGATAACAAGCAAGAGCTATATGGCCATATTTACCACATAATTGACATTGTGGCCTATTATTCAACGGTTTATTACTGTGATTATTGGAATGACCAACTCGTCCATACTGCTGACTATGATTGGAGCCATGTTGTTGTCCATAGTGTTGGCCATATTGTTGTCCATAGTGCTGACTATTGAAGGTTCTTGCACGACCTCGTCCCCTATTAGACTGGCCACCATAAGTTCTTCCTCTGCCTCGACCAAATGACTGACCAAACTGCTGACCAAATTGTTGTTTGTAATTAGAATTGGCCAAGTTTGCTGAAATGGGTGGAATGCTATCCACAGAGCCTTGTTGCTCAAGCCTATTTTCAAAGGACAACAACATACTATGTATGGATTCAAGTGAGATCTGATCATCTCTGACATTGATTGTTGTGACTACTGAGTTATATTTAGTGCCTAAACCATTTAAAAGGTTCATTATATGATCTTGGTCTGAGACTAAGTCACCAATGGCTGCTAGATTGTCTGCTGCTCTTTTGATCTTCATGATGTAATCAATCATGGACAGTGATCCTTTCTTAGTGGACTGTAAATCTAATCGCAGTTGCATGATCCTAGCCCTTGAAGAAGAAGAAAAGATTTGTTCTAAAGCCTTCCAGGCTGAAAAAGAAGTGGTATGACTGATGATTTGAGCCATTATGGCTGGTGTAAGAGATGCATAAATCCAACTTAGGATTGTGCGATCTTGTCTTCTCCAAGCAATAAAGGCAGGATTGGTAACTCCTGTACTTAGTTCTTTTGTTGGACAAACTGAAACTCCTTCAATGAAATCTTCAAAGCCATTTGCAAAAATTACATTCTCAATTTGAAACTTCCAAAGTATGTAATTGGTTCTATCTAGTTTTACTGGTAAAGAGTGATTCAAAACTTAATAAGAGGAAGTAGAAGACACAGTGGATGTCTGACCTGTATTGAGAGAGCCAGAAGAAGATTGTGTTGCCATTGATGGAAGAAACTCTGAAGCTCTGATACCAAGTTAGAAATGTATGAGCAAAATGAAACTCTGTAATTGCTTATCTCAGCAATACAGAGAGCTTTATATGTATTTATAGATTTGCAGATTACAATCTTAGAATCAAGAACTCACACTAACAAACTACAAACAGATTACAACTCATACTAACAGCTCATACTAACAGTTTATCATAACACACTAACTAATTACAAATCATGCTAACAAACTATCTATTACAAATCATGCTAACAAACTATCCTATCCTATCCTGGACTCTTTCTATCACTAGGTACTAGCAAAGAAAGAGTCATACTATATCTGAGAGAAAAGAGGATGGAATAACACGAAGCTATCTCAATATAGATTTGTAGGGGTCATTTTTTTTTTCAATCTATAAATTGTGATTTTCAGTTTGTAAGTTAACCTCAAGCCCGCTTGATGAGAGTGCACTTCTCAACCATTAGATTAAATGGATTTAGATGAAGTTGTTAAACCAAAAAAATATAGGGTTGAACAAAAAACCGACTAACCTGATTAAACCGATCAAAACCGCATCGATTGGTTCGGTTTCAATTTTAGAAAATTCGAAATAGATATGGTCGGTTTTCAATTTTTAAGTGATTTTAACTGACAAAATCGAACCGACCGAATATATATAATAAATAATATATATTAGATGTAAAAATCATATAATATATTTTATTTAGTCATTCGATTCGATTTTTTTTTTTTTTTTGAAAAACAAACAGGGTTTTAAGGACCCCTTAACCTTTATATTAATGAAGTAAAAACAAATGCAGAAACAATCTCTCACAGGAGAGAGGATTCACCATTACAAGCCTAAACAATGTCCAAAGTCAATCTTTGTATCTTTTGTTTGCTTTCTTAGTTCTTTTGGATTTTCGGAGGACAAAGGCTAAAATCTTTGGTGTAGGCAATTGCAGCCGATTCTATAACCACATCATCACTAGAGGGGTCTGGCTCATGTTCTTCTTCAGAATCCTGATAATTTTCTTGTCTCAACCTGTTGTCTGTGCGGTTCTTGTGCTCTTCCCAAACTTCTTTTAGCCATATGTAGTCTTTCCTAAAGTCTTTCATGCCACGTTCTTTAATTTCTTGTTGCATTTCAGTAGGAATTTTGTTTCCCTTGTCGTATTCATTTGTCATCATTAAGACATATTCAATCTCAGGTAGAAAGATAGTGTTTTTCGCTTCGTTCAATTCTGCGATGGTGAGTAGTTTCACATCGCGGTATCCAAATCTTTTACCATCCTCCAACTCATTTTCATTGATCCCAGTTTGCCAGACTTTCGAAGTCATTTCTGCTTTCGTAGTAGTTGTTACTGGTAACACTTCATCATTGGGATTTGCCTTTATACCTTCGTCAACATCTTGTACAGTCTATCATGTGACCACTTTTGTAGCTAAACACTTTGCAAAGTTACTCCCCAACCTAGAGACGGTGAATCTAGAACTAATTAGATTCTTTGTTGAAGCTTTGAAGCAAGTTTATTGTTCTATAGATGATGCAACGAGTGAACATATGAGCGATTGTAAACTTTATCATCATCTTTTTTATTAATATAAGGTTCGGGGATCCTAAAAATCCCAGCTCACTTTCCAAAAAAAAACATCTTGCACAATCATCTCTGTATCTGCACATAGAGGCTTTGTAATGTTTGTCATTTCCATATTATTATTTTCATCAATACCTTGTAGAGCATTGAATGAATTATTTTCTGGCCTATGGTTCTCATCCCTCATATCTTTTTTCGCGATTCTTGATTTCCGCCTCACCTCAACCCATTCTGCAGCACATTCTTTAGTTCCTTTGTCATTGTTCCTCCTATTGTTCAACTGAGTCTTCCTTACAAAGTGTTTGTTATTTCTGGACTTGTTTCTGTATTCCAAAACTCATCCAGGCAGGGGATATTCCTTTTGGAGGTATTTTCACTCACTGAAACAAGTACTTGTTAGGGAGTATCTCCTTGAGCTTTCAATTTTCTTCACCAATCTCAGTGGACATGTTAGCTTAAAGTACAGGACAGTACAAAGAAAAAGTCCCCTTCCGAATGGTGCACAATCGAGGGATCCACATCAATAAACTACAAACAACAAATAAATTAGTCCACAATTGAAACCAGTTTAATATGTTTTTAAAGTGGGTGGGCAACACAGCCTTGGTGTATAAATTCGAATCCGGTAAGATACTCCTTATATGATGGCGCAAAATACAGTAGCACATGTAGTAATCTTCCCTGCCCCGGCACAGGGTCATGTCAACTCCATGCTTAAGTTAGCAGAGCTCCTTGCCTTGTCAGGAATCATAGTCACCTTTGTCAATGTCAAATTTTACCAAGATCGCCTTCTTCAGTTCACTGACGTTCAAACTCGGTTTGGTCAATTCCCCAAGTTTCAACTTGAAACCATTCCTGATGCACTTCCTGCATCCGTGATGGATCACACAATTCTATAAATGAGTTGATGCAAAACTTGGTAACAGTTTTTCAACCAAGTTTCAAAGACTTGATATTTTCTGATCGGTTGAAATCCGCCGGATGGCCCTCAGTTTCGTGTATAATAGCAGATGGATTATTTAGTTTTACCATTGAAGTGGCGAAACAGCTTGGGATTCCGTCCATCTCATTCCGTACTGCAAGTGCTTGTTATTTCTGGGCAGTGTTCAGTATTCCTAAAGTTATCCAAGCAGACGAAATCCCTTTTGGAGGTATTTTACTTCACCAAAATTTGTTTCTTCTTTGTTATTGATCAAAATGCTTTCATGAAGTATTTATTATTGGAAAGGCTCGGTAGGAGATCAAACTCAATTGTTTTTCAGAATTCTAAATCAGAACTGTTGAATTGTGTTTTTGAAACTTGAGCGACGGAGGAGGATTGTAACTTTGCTTGAGATAATCTTCATTTGAAAAGCTCAAGACTAAATAACTGCTGATATATCTCGAAGTAATCAAGTATAAATATCTCAAGTGGAGTTTGGGTGGTTTAGCGTCGTTGTATGAAACACCATGATAACATCCAATTCTAGTAGCATCTGAAACATGAGTGTTTCTTTGGCTCCCTTTCCTTTCAGCCAGGCTGTAAAGAACACAAACAGATGGTATGAATGATCTAAGTTTTATTGAAGTAGTTCTCAGCTTATATAGGCTTACATCTAACAGAAAAGGAGAAAAATAGTAATCCACTTAGCACAGGTCTCGCTTAGTGGTTTACACAATCATGAATGAATCAACTAGAGAAAATATAGCTAACAACCCTGAAGAATAGGACTTTATCCAACAGTCCTTGACTTGAACAACGTCTCCTAACAATCCCTCCCTTGAACTCATTGCCTTGGGCAAGCAATTAGTTCAAATTTGAAACAGCACACACACCCAGTTCCTTGCGGAGCCTTTGAAATGCTTCTAACTTGAGAGGCTTAGTCATCAAATCTGCAAACTGGTCTCAAGTGCCACAGTATGATAACTCAACAACTCCTTTAGTAAGATCCCTAAGAAAATGAAACCTTTCTCGTATGTGCTTGGAACGGCCATGTAAAACTGGATTTTTAGACAACTTTATAGTTGAAGTGTTGTCACACATTATCACAGTACCATCTGCCTACAAATGACCGATTTCTTTCAGAACCCTTCTCATCCAAATAGCTTGGCACGCACAAGCAGCAGCTGCGACAAACTCAGCCTCAGTGGTTGACAGAGTGACGATGGGCTGCTTTCTTGATGACCAAGCTACTGCTCCTCCACACATCAAAAACACGTAGCCTGAAGTTCTCTTACTATCCTCCACATCCCCAGCATAATCACTGTCTGTGAATGCCACCAAGTCACTAGCTCCTCCCTTCTTGTAAAACACGTCATAGTCCATAGTCCCTTTTAAATACCTCAGGACTCTCTTTGCTGCTGCAAAATGTAGCTGTGTAGGACTTGCCATGAAACGGCTAATGAGGCTTACAACGAACATAAGGTCAGGTCGAGTAGCTGTGAGGAACATCAGACTCCCTACCACTTGCTTGAACTGAGTTGCATCCGCCATGATTCCACCTTCATCTCTATCAATCTTTTGTCCTGGAACAATAGGATTACAAACAGAATTGCTCTCCTCCATACCAAAACGACTTAGAACCTCAGCTACATACTTTCTTTGGCATATAAAAACACCATCAGACCTTTGTAACACTTCAATTCCGAGAAAGAATCTCGTCTTTCCCAAATCTGTCATGTCAAACTCCTTTTTCATGATAAATTTGAACTCGCACAACATCTCTTCATCATTACTAGTGAACAACAAATCATCAACATAAATGCTCACAATAAGAATCTTACCTCCCTTTCTCTTAACAAAGAGTGTGGGCTCACTTGGACTCCTTTCGAACCCCTCCTTGATGAAATAAGACTCTATCCGACTAAACCAAGCTCGAGGTGCTTGTTTTAGTCCGTAAAGAGCCTTTTGTAGCTTGTACACCATCTATTCACTTCCTTTCTTCTCATATCCCTTTGGTTGCTCCACAAAAACATCTTCCTTCAAGTCCCCATATAAGAACGCAGACTTGACATCTAATTGATAAAGTGTCCAACCTCTTTGAGCAGCAAAAGCAATGATCATCCGTACTGTATCCATCCTAGCCACAGGTGCATATACCTCTGTATAGTCAATTCCATGTTGCTGAGAGTAGCCTTTCACCAGCAGTCTTGCTTTGTATTTGTTGACTTCACCAAGCTCATTTAGCTTGGTTTTGTATACCCATTTCACTCATATTCTCTTTGCTCCATTAGGTAGTGTCACTAGCTGCCAGGTTTGATTTCTTTCGATGGACCTGATCTCTTCATCCATGGCCAGCCTCCATTGTGAGCTTGTAACTGCCTCCTCATAGCTTGTAGGATCAAATGTCACCATAAGTGCCATGTTTGCCATGTTTGCTTCATCTTCTTCTGACAAGTATTCACCAGATGTGTAGTCTCTCATCCACACTGGAGGATGTCGATCTCTTCCCTCCCTTGCTATCAAATCCCTTACAGCAGTTGGAGAGTCATTCTCAGCTCCAACTGCTTCTTCCACTGCTTCTTCTTCTTCATTTGTACTCCCCATTGCTTCTTCTTCTTCATCAACATTTCCTTCAATGTCGTCTCCCCATTCTAACTCCATCAACTGCTCTACTTCATAGCTTGCATCCCAATCCCACACATCATGTTCATCAAAGACTACATCACGGCTCACAATGATCTTTTTGGCAACTGGATCAAGCATTCTGTACCCTTTAGATTCAGTACTAACCCCAAGTAGTACACAACTCACACTTTTATCGTCAAGCTTCGTTCTCTTCGCATCTGGTATGTGAACATGTCCCACACAACCAAACACTTGAAAATGCTCCACTGATGGCTTTTCACCACTCCATGCCTCCTCCGGGGTCATATCCTTCACAGCTAAGGTAGGCGATCGATTCAAGACATGAGTTATCCACTGAACAACATCTGGCCAAAAGGACTTGGGTACGTTTTTCGCTGACAGAATGGCTCGCACCAAGTTCATCACGGTACGATTCTTGCCCTCCACCACTCCATTTTGCTGCGGGGTGTAAGCTGCGGTCAACTGTCTCTTCACCCCATGTTGCTTACAGAAATCAATGAACGCTGCAGAGTTAAACTCTCCTCTTCTATCTGTTCTCAAGCATTTAATATACATTCCAATTTCTTTTTCTACAAGTATCTTGAAATACTTAAAATGATAGAAAGCTTCTGACTTATCTCCTAGAAAATAAATCCATGCCTTTCGAGAGAAATCATCTATGAAACATAATAAGTACCTCTTCTGGTTGTTTGATGCTGGTGTGATGGGTCCACAAAGGTCTGCATGAACTAGTTGTAGTCTCTCGGTTGCTCTCCATTGACTTCTTTTGGGAAAAGGAGTCCGGTGTTGTTTTCCCTTCATACTTGAATCACAGGTGACTCTCGAAGCTACAATCTGTGGCAAACCCACCACCATTTCATTGCATTGCAAGGTACGCAGACTTTTGTAGCTGATATGGCCGTAACGATGGTGCCACAGCGTAGACTGATCCATGGCACTGATGTGTAGACATCTTTCTTCCTCCGCCGCAACATGTGGTTCGGCTAGCAAAACAAACATCCTGTTTGTCCTCATGATAGACTCTGCCATTTTCCCTCTCCGTGGATGATAGACATTGCACACACCATCCTTGAACAATACTGCCAATCCTTTTTCCTGAAGTTGCCCCACGCTCAACAGATTGTTGTTGAGCTCAGGTACGCAGTACACATCACCAATGACATAGGTAACTCCTTGCAAAGCTATCTTCACAACTCCTTTTCCAGTAACCTTCATTCTAGTATTGTTTCCAAGCTTGACCGTATGTGAAAACTTTGTATCCAAGCTTGTAAACATACCTGGACTTCCACACATGTGATTTGAACATCCAGAGTCTATAAACCACGCATCACTTCTCTTTGCTTCATGTAGCTCCACATGTGCCATCAACAACAACTCATCTTCCACATCTATCTCTGCATAATTTGCTTCCTTGTTCCGCATTGGACATTCATTTTGAAAGTGTCCTAGCTTGTGACACTTATAACATTCAGCAGTTGCTTTGCTGAAGGTTGTCCTTCCTCTTCCTCGTCCCCTACCTCTAGGAGATGTTCTTCCTCTGCCTCTCATTCCAGACCGGTCTTCTACCTTCAGAACATGATCCTCATCCTCATTGTTCACCCTTCGAAACTTCTGCTCATGTACTACCAACGAACTTTGTAGTTCATCGATTGATAAATGGTCAGTATCTGTTGCTTCTTTGATGGACACCACAATATATGTGAACCTCTGAGTTAGGGATCGTAGGATCTTCTTGACAATCTTCGAGTCAGGCATGTCTTCGCCATTGCTCCGCATCTTGTTGGAGACTGTCATCACCCTTGCAAAATACTCAGTGATGGTTTCATCCTTCTTCATTGCTAGAACCTCGAATTCCCTTCTCAGTGAGTTAAGAAGAGATTTCTTCACCTTGGCATTCCCTCCAAACTTCTGCTTCATTGAATCCCAAATGATCTTGGATGTACGACGGTCCAAGATTTGTTCGAAGACGGTGCGATCAAGAGCCTGGAAGAGATAATGCTTCACCTGGTGATCCTTCATTCTGGCATCTTCAATCTGTGTTTTCTGAGCCTCGGTCAGCATCGTCTCTGCTGTTGGTTCTTCAAAACCATTCTCCACCAAGGTCCACAAACCTTTTTCCCTGAGCAAGTTCTCCATCAGCTCACTCCAGTGATCGTAATGACCATCAAAGAAAGGGATCTTCGTTGAGTCTTATCGTTGCTCATTCTCTCTGTGTTTGATCACTCAAAGTCTGCTACCAAATGTTTCTTCTCTACAGGCCTAGTGTTGGCTCTGATACCAAATGTAAAGAACACAAACAGATGGTATGAATGATCTAAGTTTTATTGAAGTAGTTCTTAGCTTATATAGCCTTACATCTAACAGAAATAGAGAAAAATAGCAGTCCACTTAGCACAGGTCTCGCTTAGTGGTTTACACAATCATGAATGAATCAACTAGAGAAAATACAGCTAACAACCCTGAAGAATAGGACTTTATCCAACAGTCCTTGACTTGAACAACGTCTCCTAACACAGGCAACTCTGGCTCCTCTCTCCCCCCCCCCCCCCCCCCCCCCCCCTTTTTTTTTAATCAAATTGGGATGTTGACCCATTTTATTCATTTAAAAATCTACGCCCGAAGGCTACATGACTGACCCTATAGGGATAACTAAAAGGCCGAAACAAACTCGCACAAAAGATAGGATTCACTAATACAAGCCTAGACAATAACTCAGTCTTTGTACCTTTTGTTTTCTTTCCTAGTTCTATTGGATTTTCGGGGACAAATGCTGATATCTTTGGTGTGACGCCTCTTATTCATCTTTCCGTCTGACATAGCCCCTAAATCCAAATCACTGATTGCTGCCTGTGGACCTAGCTCAGATTCTGAGTTAACTTCATCACTATCCTCGCTAGTACTTTCGAGTGAATCGAGATTCAATTTCGGCGGTCGAAGTAGCATATTTTCTTTGAACAAAGATATAGCCTTAGTCAAGTTGTCTCCGACTCTTTTATAATCTGGGGAAGTTTTGATAACGTATTTGTCAAAATGTCTCTTTAACCTGACCAAAGACTGAAAGTCATCATCCGAGGGTTCCTGCACCTGCTGACCCTGCATAGCATCCCCTATCTCTGTGCTAGTAGCACCGAGGTGCCCCCCATATGAGTAACGGAAACCAATTGTGCCGACTGAATTCCAACATCGCCGGGTTCAATATGATGTTCTCCATTTGGCCTAGAACTACTAACTGCAAGCATTGGAAAGGACCCTGCATTTTCTGCTCTGAGTGGTGCCTGCTCTGAACGTGGCGAATTGAGGACACACCCTGTTTCTATCGCAACGACCCCTGTATTGGGCAATATGCACTCTGTTTTAGAACCAGAGTGGCCAATCTCTTCACTCCCTGGATTGTCAACGTGCTGCATCCCTGGAGCCTCTTGCTGTGGCGACATGATCATGTTTGCTCGCTGAAGACCTGGAGCATCCTGCCCAATCGAAACAGCTCCAGTCAAAACACTGGCTGCTCCTCGCGTCGCTGACAGTTGAAGAACTATAGGACTGCTATTATTGTATATGTTCGTGTCGTCCAAATGACTACTCAGCGCCCCTGAATTGACCGCATCCTCCTAATTTAATGTCATTGCTTGTTTTTCACATACATTTTCAATCTCCGAAGCTGTATACCTCTCCCCTTTAACATAATTCATCCTCCTACTTTCTTCACCTAATTCATCCTCCTACTTTCTTCACCTGCTCACGAATATGTCATCTCCATAGGATAGAATTGGTGTGACATGCTCATCCACACCCAAACTTCTGTTGTTGTATATGTTCATTTACCAATCTTTACTTCGATTTTTTATCCTAAAAGACAATAAAATTAACATGACAGTCCAATGAATTTGTAATTTGCCTACAGAACATGAATAGGAAGGGCAGGAAAAAGACTAGGTGTAACGTGGTTCGGATATATACACGACATCCATCGGAGAATATATCTTATTCATGTAATCCTGGTTACCAAGTCAGGAATCCAAGTCACCTTTCTCAATACCGAGTCTAACCAGGAACGCCTTGTCCGAGCTGCTGACATTCAATCCCGGTTTGGTCAGTTCCTTGAGTTTCAGCTTCAGACCATCCCTGATGCACCTCCCGTTGTCATGGTCCAACGCGTAATTTTGCAAACGACTCGTTGCACACAGTTATAAGACATGTTTGCAACCAAGTTTCCAGGAATTATTGTTTTCAGATCGGTTTGAATCTGATGGAAAGCCCCCGGTTTCGTGTATAATAGCAGTTGTGTTATTTAGTTTTACCATTGAAGTGGCAAAAGAGCTTGGGATTCCGTCCATATCATTCGTACTTGCAATGCTTGTTATTTCTGGGCTTTGTTTTGCATTCTATAACTAATTCAAGCAGGGTACTTCCCATTTGGAGGTATGAAACAAGTATTCTCTTTGGTTTGATCAATGTGCTTTGCATTCTGTAGTCCCCTGCTCGCCGCCTGCCTGGTGATTTTTAAAACCTTTTATATATTATATACACCTTATACTTCCATAAATGTATTAATTTTATGCTACCATATGCTTTTGAAAAGATCCATAAATTTAAGTTAAATACAATCATCAGCTCGCATGACAACAATTATAGAAGATGACATTGATAATTATAAAATGTAACTGATCTCAAACTAAACCATTTTAAATATGTTATTCTGTTGGAGATGGTACAATATACATATCAATAGGTGATATGGATCCAACATAATATATATAATGCTATTCAAAACTTGCTGGTAAGGATGAAAGTGATCTTAATCACATCTTCCGAGAAGTAAATTCGGTGGCAGATGCTTTGGTGAAGCTTGTGCAAGTGGAAGGTCAGTCTAGAGTCTTTGATAATTGGTCATTACTTAGTAGATTCAAACCTCTCTCAAGGTTGGATAAAGACAATACCACGTATATTTGAGTGTTTAGGAATCTGCTGAAAGGCCCCTGGTAATATGTATGATAGCAGATAGGCCATTTAGTTCATGATCAAAGTGGAGAAAGAGTTTGGATTCTGCCGGTTTCATTTCGGACAATGAGTGCTTGTTATTTCTGGGCTTGTTTCTGTATTCCCACACTAATCCAATCAGGTGAAATTCCAAGTGGAGCTAATTTTGCTTGCCAAATCGGGAATCCTCCTTTAAGATGTTTTCACAATTACAATTGGAAGATTTTGTAGGATTCTTTTGACGAGATTTGGATTAGTTCACCAAATAGCTCCTCAGAGTTCACGATACATGGAGCAAAAACAAAACAGGATGTCTATGGACCGATTCTGATCAGTTGATGTATGTATGACATTTAATCTTCTTGGACCACTCAAGCTTTTAGAAACCAGAAATTTAATACCTAAGCATCGAGAGACTACAGTTCACTGTCTTTGTCGATGAATCTATGCTAAAGCTTAAAGCTTATCAGATAATGGCAATTTAACACTGACCTACTCTCCCATGTGTGTATAATATCTTGACACGAAATACCTAAAGAGGGATGTTTTCATGTTAGGTTAACGTCAACGTGTTAAATCAAACTTGACACAGGTGACACGGTACAAGCCTATTGCCACTCCCAATTTAGTTCTAGAAGAATTTCATTTCTCCCTCAGAATGGGATAACTAAGATTTTCTTGAAGATTGGATAGAGTCACGTCACATTCAAAACAAATGCAAGGAAAACCCAAAATAAGTGATGGAAAACAGTTCCCCAACTACAAGGTATCCCGTTAGGGAGCCCAACGTCTTTGTCAGACCACCAGTACTTGTTACTTCTAGGCAAGTTATTGCATTCCCAAAGTCATCGAAGCTGAAAAATTTACTTTCACAGGTAAGTTTTGCTCACTAAAAGAGTTAACTTCAGTACTCCCTCCGATCTTTCCTTCAAGTTTAATTGAGATCATTGTCACGGGTGTACCAATGATTTGTTGGCCCCAGTTTGCAGACCAGAAAACAAACAGCAGGTTTGTTAGTGAGGCATGCAAGATTGGGTTGGATATGAAGGACCACTGTGATAGATCACTTGTTGAAAGGTTGGTCAAAGATCTGATGGAGGATAAGAGGGAGGAGATAGTAAGATCTAGTGATAAAATGAAGGAGTTGGCAGAGAAGTCTGTTAGTAAAGGTGGGTCGTCATACTCTAACCTGGATGAGCTGATCCAAGATATTAAGTCGATGAAGATTGGTGTTTAAAAGATTGGTTGGTGTTTCTGAGTGTTTTTATGAACTCCATAATTTTAAGATTGAAAAAAGAGGTTATGACTTGTGAGTGACTTGAGATAAATAATGATATTGGTTGCATTCTTGAATGACACTGAAACAGGTTTCCATATACCAATGCATTTGAAAAGTAAAACAAGAATATTATGATTGGTATTGAAATATTAAAAATAGTGATTGTTGAAATATTGACAATATTGAAATATTTGAAGCTGAGATTGTTGAACAACAATAGTGATTGTTGAAATATTGAAATATTTGAAGCTGAGATTGTTGAAATGTTGACAATAATGATGTTGATTTATATTATGATAGGTATTGAAATATTGAATTCTTTGACAATAATGATGTTGAAATATTGAATTCCTTGTTGAAATATTAGAACCCTACCCCTGATGTAAACCTTAGGAGCTTTTCAGTCCTCCCTCTGTAATCCTTCCTTTTCTGTTTATGTAAGTCTTTCATCTATAAAAGCATATTTCTTATTTGTTCATGATTTATCAAAACTATTCTTAGGTCTGGTCTAATAGATCTTACAGTTAAACTCCAAGTGTAAACCAGGAAACTGGCTTGAAGTTGTATCGATCTATAGAACAGATTAAAAAATAATCTTTAAAATGTTTATCTTATGCTTTGTTTACATTTATCTGTGTATTTTACTGTTATTGTATGTTCTCTTCTCTCCTGTCTTTTTTTTTTTTTTTTTTCTATTCTAGACTGTAGTTGTGTATTACCTGCTTAAAACCTAGTAATTAGTCCTGGGTGACGATTGGTATCAGAGCCATCTTTTTTTTCTCCGAGGGGAATAGTAGTGAGTCCAAGGTATTGTTGGTCAGCCGTTGATAACGTTGGTCAGCCTTAGGATATGTTGGTCAGCCGTAGAGACTCCTAGGTAAGTCACCAAGTTGAGCGCAGTTGTGTGGAGTTAGGTGGTCCTATATCAGGTGGTCCAGTTGTAGATAGTCCGAGTACAATGTTCTTACCCTATCCTCTGAGAATTCAAGAAAATGTCTTTGTTTTCAAAATTTACCCGTTCTTCTATTTCTAGGTCAAGTAATCCCAATTTACAAAATAGGAAGGAATGTAGAATTCCAGAAGTTGAAAAGAATTTACAAAAATGGTCTATACCAGAAGTCCCTTACAAGAAAATTTATGAAATTTCTCAATCTCTGTTTTCTCAAAAATCTGAAGATCTTATAGACATTGTCGAACAAACGGTGCCTTTGAATGGATCTTTAGAATCCAAACAATTGTTTTCCAATCAAACTCTTGATTATTTGAAAAATCAAGGATACAAGTATGTCCATATAGGGTTGATCCAAATTGGACTCAAACCCCTTACAAGAACAGGACTTGATACTTGTGCCTTGATCGCTCTTCACGATTGCAGACATAAATAGGTTTCATGATTTCTGCTTGGAATTGCAGAATCAACCTTGGCTATGGGTCCATTCTATTTCGACTGTTACCCCAATTTTTCAGTGTCCCTTAAGGATCCAAATATCCTTAAAACACTGACTCTCAATCTTCAGACCTTTGGCTTTGATATGCTAGAGGATTCTGAACCTCTCACTCTCATCTACAAGATAACCTTCAAGGCAATAAAGACTCAGTTAAGCCCAAAAGTTTTGATGGAGTCTGACAAAGGATATACTATCCTTTTCCAGGCCAACAAGGAAAAAACTAGTGTTATTGTTCCTAAAACAATACACTGGAATCAAGTTACCCTACCTGAAACATGGCAGGTTCAAGCTGCTCCTAGAAAACCTCCTTCTAGCCAGCTTAATCAAGTGGTTACTCTATCTGATGGTACGGTAGAGCTACAATTCTCTGAAGCTAGGATCACTAGACTTCATCCTCAAGATTTTCAATCAGGACGTAGATCTGAAGCATCCTTCAGGACTGCTCCTTTTCGCTTTCCTAGAGCATCTACACCAGATGTTCTTCCCCATCTTGATCTTGCGAACATTAGGAATAACCCTCAATATCCATGGATCCCTCAACCTGTCTACAATCCTCTTGAACAAGAAAAATAAAATCAATCACCAACACAATCGGAAATGAATTTTCCTCCTCAATTGAATGTTTTGTCTGTTCAGATTGAATTAAGAACACATAAAACAAGAATTTATGCAACAAATCAATAAGCAAAAACGTCAATTGTTTTATACTCAAACAACTGATTCTCAAAGAACAGATTTAGGAAAACAGTTTTATGAATGTTGTGAAGAGATGAAAGAAAATTTACCATTCTTTGATTGGTATTTTAATATTCATCTTCAAAACATAAATGTCATAAAAACTGATTCTAAGATTTTGCGTACACCTGAGAATCAAAACACTGAATCAATCTTGCCACCTCTTGAAGAAATTAAGTTTTCTACATTAGGTCATGAATTAGCTGCCTCACCCTTTAAAGATCCTTCAACGGATAACACATTTAAAGGTTTAGGTAAGATTATTCAAACAAAATAATTATACAAACATTTTACTACATGAAATTGGAGATAAAATGATACAATATCAAATTCAACAAGATTCTTTAAAACAAGAACAACTTTCAAGAACACAATTTGTGGAAACAAAGCCAATAACGTTCTTCACACCTACGTCTATTGACCAAAATGTTTTTACCACACTAAATCATTTGATTCAACAAATTGATGCCAAATTAGCTGCATTAAATTTCGAATCAAAATTAAGAATCAAGAACTTGTCTAATCCAGACATAAGTACTGATTCTAACAATAATGATTTTGATCCTATGGCAGAATTGGATAAATTAAATTTTATTTAATATCAGGCCAATCCTATAAGGTATGCTAGACCTTATAGATAAAATCAAAATCCTTTACCAGCCACCAAAATTTTTTATCCTAGGCCTTCTTTACCTGATATGCAGTACGAAGAAAAGTCTCTCCATACTTATGGATCATTTTCTACAGGTAACCTCTATACTTGGAATATAGATGGATTAACTGAAGAAAACATCATTGAGTTAACCCAAGAAATGGTCATGATGGCATCTACCCATCGCATCGAAAATAAGAATGATAGAACCATTGCGTCTATCATTATCGTTGGCTTTTCTGGATTACTCAAAGGATGGTGGGATAATTATTTAACCGCTGGTAAATAACAAGCCATTTTACAAGCTGTAAAAGTTGACCATAACGATTTTCCAATTAAGGCTGAAGGAGGCTTTGACATTCCTGACTCAGTCTCTTCCTTAATTTTCTATATTTTGAAACATTTCATTGGCAACCCCAGTGAATTTCAAAACAAGTCTAAAGATTTGCTAATGATTCATAAATGTCCAACCTTGAGCCATTTCAGATGGTATAAGGATATCTTCCTCAAAAAGGTTATGCTTCAAGTTGAAGCCAATAATCCATTCTGGAAGAAAAAGTTCATTTCTGGTCTGCCGGCAATCTTTGCTGAAACCGTTAGGAGTAAATTACAAGAAATCTACCAACAAGACATTCCCTATGATAGTCTTACTTTTGGAGATTTAATTGCATTCATCAATAAATGTGCATTACAAATTTGTAATGATTTAAGATTAAAATCTCAACTCAAGAAACAACACATTCATGGTCCTAAAGAATTAGGAGACTTTTGTCAGCAATATGGATATGAAGATTTTAAGATTCCAAATAAAAAATCATCTCAATCCAAATTACAATACAGATCTCATCCTGCTCGACAGTACAAGTCTAAGAAGCCTTATGGACCTAAACAACACAAAGACCTTAGCAAGTACTATAGCAAGCCCAAGAGGCATGGGACTCATAAACCCAAGCCCAAACAGTTTAAGAAACATAATGAACATGGTCCAACATCTAAGCCCGTTTGCTTTAAATGTGGACGTCCAGGTCATTATGCTAAAAACTGTAGGACAGCCCAAAAAATACAATCTCTTCAGGCCCCTGAAGATATCAAGCAAATGTTTTTACAAATTCTGATGGATTCAGAAGCCGAATCATCAGATGAAGAACTTCACATTTTTAATTTGAATCATTCTTCTGATTCTGACATTTCAGAAAATTCTGATCAATGCGCAGAAGCTTGTAATTGCAATACCATCAACATGTTATCAACAACAAAAGAATCTAGCATTCTTTTAGACTTTGTTGATAAAATTGATGATCCCAAGCTTAAGACTGAATATCTTCAGCAAATCAAGTCTTCAATAACAAAACCCAAGGGATCTCCAGAAATTATCAATCCTTTCTATAACCACAAAGAAATCATTGATAGATTTAAAAAATCTTCTCAATCTTCCAATACGGCCAGTCTTTCTGACCTCCAGTATGAAGTTAATAATATCAAAAAGACATTGTTTTGCTTAAACAAAATCAAACTCTTTTTATTTACGTATGCAGAGTATGCAGACGTCTATCACTCCTCAAGTTGCTTCTTCTTCTTAAACTTCTCCTCAGACAGAAGAACCACCCCTTTTTCTTAATACAATAAACAAAGTGAAACATCAGAAATGGTATGTTGCTATTGAACTGGTAATTAACAAAGAGTTAATTATTCCAATAATAGCTCTTGTTGATTCTGGTGCTGATTTGAATTGCGTGGCTGAAGGATTAATTCCTGCTAAGTATTTTCAAATCACCAGACAAAAGCTTTATACCACTGACAATTCACAACTACAAATACAATACAAGTTGACTAATGTTCACATTTGTAAAAACAAGGTTTGCATTAAACAAGATTTTTTACTTGTCAAAAATATGGTTTAAAAAATTATTCTTGGAACTCTGTTTTTTGCAGCCATAACCCCTTTTTGGTTTCAAAAGATGGATTAAAAACCCAGATTTTAGGAACTAATGTTGAATTTTATTTTTTATTCAAACCAGAAATTATTGAAATAAATCACATCCAAAATGATGTTTGTTTCCTTAATTTCATTTCTCAAAAACAACAACATTTACAATCTTTAAAAACTGAAATTGCGTATAAACGCAATGACAATCAAGTTCAAGATCCTAAACTCCAGACCCAAATTGTTCAGTATCACGAACATTTGAAAAAAGAGTTGTGTGATGAACTTCCCAATGCTTTCTGGCATCGTAAGAGACATGTTGTTCGTCTTCCTTATGAACCTTCCTTCCATGAAAGCAAGATTCCAATTAAAGCTAGACCTATTCAAATGAATACAGAGCTTATGGAATATTGCAAACAAGAAATCCAACAACTGTTGGATAAGAATCTCATCCACCATTCTAAGTCTCCTTGGAGTTGTTCTACTTTCTATGTCAGAAAGGTCGCAGAACTTGAACGCGGAAGTCCTCGCTTAGTCATCAACTACAAGCCCCTCAATCAGGTCCTTCAATGGATTAGATACCCTATCCCCAACAAGAGAGATATTCTTAAGAGATTACACTCGGCTTGTGTATTCTCTAAATTTGATCTGAAATCTGGATTCTGGCAAATTCAAATTCATCATTTCGATAGATACAAGACTGCTTTCAATGTTCCCTTTGGCCATTACGAATGGAATGTAATGCCCTTTGGTCTCAAGAATGCTCCCAGTGAGTTTCAAAACATCATGAATGAGATTCTTTCTCCTTTCTCCTCATTCACAATCGTGTATATCGATGATATACTTGTTTTCTCTGAGTCTATTGCAGCCCATTGGAAACACTTGTATCAATTTGAAAAATGTATAAAGGAAAATGGTTTGGTTTTATCACCTACCAAAATCAATCTGTTTCAAACAAATGTTAGATTTTTAGGTCACAAGATTTTTCATGGGACACTCACTCCCATTTCAAGAGCAATTGAATTTGCAGACAAGTTTCCTGATGAAATTCGGGACAAAACCCAATTACAAAGATTTTTAGGATCTTTAAATTATGTTGCTGATTTTTACAAAGGCCTCCGTGTTTTACTTAAACCACTGTTTGCAAGGCTTAAGAAAAATCCTGGCCCATGGACTATAGTCCATTCTCAAGTTGTTCGTCAAGTCAAAGCCCAAGTCAAGAGTCTTCCTTGTCTAGGAATCTCAGATCCCAAGGCTTTCAAGATTGTAAAAATAGATGCGTCTAACCAAGGGTACGGTGATATTCTTAAACAACGTCTTCCTGGTTCTACCACAATCCAATTAGTTCGATACCATTCTGGTATTTGGAACTCTGTTCAAATCAATTACTCAAAAGTTAAAAAAGAAGTTTTATCAATCGTTTTGTGCATCATGAAAGAGATGTTGGAGTTCTGGCATGGTTTGGTTAACAGCAAGGTTCGTTTCTTATGGGTGATAAGACCAGATTCTGTTACGGACAAAGATGAGGAGTTCGAAACTCCTGAAAAACTCTCAGAGGGTACTAAGGCTAGATGCTATATGGTAGAATGGTCGCCGCAGGAGGAGGCACTTAAACATCCAGCTGTGGGTGGTTTTTTTACACACAGTGGGTGGAACTCAACGTTGGAGAGCATTGTCATGGGTGTACCAATGATTTGTTGGCCCCAGTTTGCACACCAGCAAACAAACATCAGATTTGTTAGTAAGGCATGGAAGATTGGGTTGGATATGAAGGACCAATGTGATAGATCACTTGGTGAAAGGTTGGTCAAAGATGTGATGGAGGATAAGAGGGAGGAGATAGTAAGATCTAGTGATAAAATGAAGGAGTTGGCAGAGAAGTCTGTTAGTAAAGGCGAATCGTCATACTCTAACTTGGATGAGCTGATCCAAGATATTAAGTCGATGAAGATTGGTGTTTAAAAGATTGGTTGGTGTTTCTGAGTGTTTTTATGAACTCCATAATTTTAAGATTGAAAAAAGAGGTTATGACTTGTGAGTGACTTGAGATAAATAATGATATTGGTTGCATTCTTGAATGATACTGAAACAGGTTTCCAGATACCAATGCATTTGAAAAGTAAAACAAGAATATTATGATTGATATTGAAATATTAAAAATAGTGATTGTTGAAATATTGACAATATTGAAATATTTGAAGCTGAGATTGTTGAACAACAATAGTGTTGTTGAAATATTGACAATATTGAAATATTGAAATATTTGAAGCTGAGATTGTTGAACAACAATAGTGTTGTTGAAATATTGACAATATTTGAAGCTGAGATTGTTGAAATGTTGACAATAATGATGTTGATTTATATTATGATAGGTATTGAAATATTGAATTCTTTGATATTCTTTGACAATAATGATGTTGAAATATTGAATTCCTTGTTGAAATATTAGAACCCTTCCCTTGATGTAAACCTTAGGAGCTTTTCAGTCATCCCTCTGTAATCCTCCATTTTCTGTTTATGTAAGTCTTTCATTTATAAAAGCATATTTCTTATTTGTTCATGATTTATCAAAACTATTCTTAGGTCTGGTCTAATAGTTAAACTTCAAGTGTAAACCAGGAAATTGGTTTGAAGCTGTATCGATACAACTCAACGGCGCCATTTGGATACAGAGAAATCAGCTGGATCAATAAGCCTAGAACAAATTCCAAATTGCATTTCATAGCAAATCCACATTAGCAAAAAAAAAGGATTATTTGCACCCACAGAGCTATTCTCCACCACCACGATTAGATTTCTTGTTTGTATCTCTTCTTATGCTATTCACAACCCAGCCAATAGTCGATCACACCATGCAATCTTCTTTTGCTAATATAGCACAATCAGGTATGAATGGTATGAATGATACAGTTATTTCGAATAGTACATGGATAATTGATTTAGATGCATCTGATCATATGACAAATGACCTTAACCTTGTGGTAAATCTTAGAAGCACTGAGGGTTGTCATTTAGGCTATGGTCACTGCTTCAGCTACGTTAGTATGACTGTTCTATAACGCGAATCGTTCGGTAATAGCTACAGTTGTGGCTGTAATAGGAAAAAAAACAAGAAAAGAAAACGAACAGTTCATGACAGGTCACTTTCCCATTTGTTTCATATATTCTCCATTATTCATCAATAAACTACAAACGACAAATAAATTAGTCCACAATTGAAACCTGTTTAATATGTTTTTAAAGTGGTGTCTAAATTCGAATCCGGTAAGACACTCCTTATATGATATATATTTAGTGGAGTACCCTAGCCATAGATGGCGCAAAATACAGTAGCACATGTAGTAATCTTCCCTGCCCCGGCACAGGGCCATGTCAACTCCATGCTCAAGTTAGCAGAGCTCCTTGCCTTGTCAGGAATCATAGTCACCTTTGTCAATGTCAAATTTTACCAAGATCGCCTTCTTCAGTTCACTGACGTTCAAACCCGGTTTGGTCAATTCCCCAAGTTTCGATTTGAAACCATTCCTGATGCACTTCCTGTCATCCGTGATGGATCACACAATTCTAGAAATGAGTGGATGCAAAACTTGGTAACAGTTTTTCAACCAAGTTTCAAAGACTTGATGTTTTCTGATCGGTTGAAATCCGCCGGATGGCCCCCAGTTTCGTGTATAATAGCAGATAATAGTTTTACCATTGAAGTGGCAAAACAGCTTGGGATTCCGTCCATCTCATTCCGTACTCCAAGTGCTTGTTATTTCTGGGCAGTGTTCAGTATTCCTAAAGTCATCCAAGCAGGCGAAATCCCTTTTGGAGGTATTTTACTCACCGAAACTTGTTTCTCCTTTGTTATTGATCAAAATGCTTTCATGAAGTATTATTGGAAAGGCTCGGTAGGAGATCAAACTCAATTGTTTTTCAGAATTCTAAATCAGAAATGTTGAATTGTGTTTTTGAAACTTGAGCGACGGAGGAGGATTGAAACTTTGCTTGAGATAATCTTCATTTGAAAAGCTATAGACTAAATAACTGCTGATATATCTCGAAGTAATCAAGCATAAATATCTCAAGCGGAGTTTGTGTGGTTTAGCGGCATTGTATGAAACACCATGATAACATCTAATTCTAGTAGCATCTGAAACATGAGTGTTTCTTTGGCTCCCTTTCCTTTCAGCCAGGCAACTCTGGCTCCTCTCCCCTTTAGCATGATTCATCCTCCTACTTTCTTCACCTGCTCGCGAATCTGTCATCTCCATAAGTGTTTAATTGAGATCATAAGTGTTTGATAAATTTTGACTTTGGTGTTATCTAATTATATTCTGTTTTATTACTTGCAGAAGATGCAGACTTGGATGAACTAGTAACAAGTGTGCCTGGTATGGAAGGGTTTGTTCGTAGAAGAGATCTCCCTAGTTTCTACCGAGCCAAAGACCTAAATGATGTAGGTCTCAATGTGGTCTTAACAGAAACTCAGAATTCCACCAAAGCATCTGTTCACATACTAAACACTTTTGAAGACCTTGAAGGTCCAATCCTGTCCCAAATGCGGCCTCACTTGCCCAAAATTTACACTATCGGCCCTCTCCATGCTCTTCTAGAATCACATCGTAAAGAATGTGAATCCACACCTTCATATTCTTCCTCTAACAACAGTCTCTTTGAAGTTGACCCAAGCTGTATCACTTGGCTGGACTCCCAACCATCAAACTCTGTTATATATGTCAGTTTTGGAAGCGTGATCTTCATGACTCAGAAAGAGATGTTGGAGTTCTGGCATGGTTTGGTTAACAGCAAGGTTCGTTTCTTATGGGCGATAAGGCCAGATTCTGTTACGGACAAAGATGAGGAGTTCGAAACTCCTGAAGAACTCTCAGAGGGTACTAAGGCCAGAGGCTATATGGTAGAATGGTCGCCGCAGGAGGAGGTACTTAAACATCCAGCTGTGGGTGGTTTTTTGACACACAGTGGGTGGAACTCAACGTTGGAGAGCATTGTCACGGGTGTACCAATGATTTGTTGGCCCCAGTTGGCAGACCAGCAAACAAACAGCAGATTTGTTAGTGAGGCATGGAAGATTGGGTTGGATATGAAGGACCACTGTGATAGATCACTTGTTGAAAGGTTGGTCAAAGATGTGATGGAGGATAAGAGGGAGGAGATAGTAAGATCTAGTGATAAAATGAAGGAGTTGGCAGAGAAGTCTGTTAGTAAAGGCGGGTCGTCATACTCTAACCTGGATGAGCTGATCCAAGATATTAAGTCGATGAAGATTGGTGTTTAAAAGATTTATCAGCATTCACAATTTGGTCAAGGCATTGAGTCTATTATGTTGATTTTCAGTCAATTAATTTTTACTCTGAGTGTTTTTATGAACTCCATAATGTTAAGATGGAAAAAACAGGTTATGACTTGTGAGTGACAGGTAATAAATAAATGATATTGGTTGCATTTTTGAATGATACTGAAACGGGTTTTCAGATAACAATGCATTTGAAAAGTAAAACAAGAATATTATGACAGGTAATGAAATATTGACAATATTGAAATATTTGAAGCTAAGATTGTTGAAATATTTACAATAGTTTGAAATATTGACAATAGTGATGTTCATTTATATTGACAATAGTAAAGTGATTGTTGAAATATTGACAATATTGAAATATTTGAAGTGATGTTGATTTATATTATGATAGGTATTGAAATATTGAATTCTATTATGTTGATTTATATTGTGATTTGGTGTTTAAAAGATTTATCAACATTCATAAGCTGGTAAAGGCATTGAGTCTATTATGTTGATTTTCAGTCAATTAATTGGATAGATGATCATGAACCTCATATGTTATCACTTGTTGTAGCTTTATTTTATGTTTTACACACGTGTCGTTGGCACTCCACATATTATTTTTGTTAAATATTTTGTATTGAACATCATTACTATCCCGTTTTCGCTCTGAGTAAGTATTGAAGTGTAAGCCTATTCTAAGGTAAAATTATGTATTATAAATTTTAAGGTTATACTCAGTCAAAATTGAATCACTTGGGGCAAAAATTTAAACATCGAGAATAAGTTCTCTCCCAATATTTGAATTCGCCAAGACATGAAGTTTAGAGTTTTTGTTTAAATGTGCATTAAGACGCCCAACTCATTTTTTCTGATATGATCGACCTGTCTCATTGTTTTGAAAAATATTAAAGACGTGAAGTACGTTATACACTTTTTTTAATTATAAAATATATATTTTTAAAATTTTAGCGCTCGTGTTGATCATTGATTTAGTTTGAAAGATCTTCAAAAATGCATTTCAACGATACTAAGTTTACCAAAATTCGATAACGATGTAGATAGTTATGATAAATTTTCCTTTTGCTAAAAGGAAAACACAATATTTTCTCACTCCGCCACATATACATTCCACCAACTTTTTTCAAAAGTTTTTCATTATTTTTCCCCTTCTACATATTTTATATTTATAAATATGTCATCAGAGAAAATGAATCTCAACCCTTAAAATTCAATACATTTCTCAACTTTCAATGCTAACCATTTTTTATCTCTAATTTTTTCGATTTGACTTTGTCTCAGTCAGCAATGAATAGTAAAACACCACTCTGAATTGTAATATAGATGGTTTTTTTTTAGTGTTTTTATGAACTCCATAATTTTAAGATTGAAAAAAGAGGTTATGAATTGTGATAAATAAATAATGATATTGGTTGCATTCTTTGAATGATACTGAAACATGTTTCCAGATACCGATGCATTTGAAAAGTAAAACAAGAATATTATGTTTGGTATTGAAATATTAACAATAGTGATTGTTGAAATATTGACAATATTTGAAGCTAAGATTTTTCATGGGACACTAACTCCCATTTCAAGAGAAATTGAATTTGCAGACAAGTTTCCTGATGAAATTCGAGACAAAACCCAAATACAAAGATTTTTAGGATCTTTAAATTATGTTGCTGATTTTTACAAAGGCCTCTGTGTTTTACTTAAACCACTGTTTGCAAGGCTTAAGAAAAATCCTGGCCCATGGACTACAGTCCATTCTCAAGTTGTTCGTCAAGTCAAAGCCCAAGTCAAGAGTCTTCCTTGTCTAGGAATCTCAGATTCCAAAGCTTTCAAGATTGTAGAAACATATGCGTCTAACCAAGGGTGCGGTGGTATTCTTAAACAGCGTCTTCCTGGTTCTACCACAATCCAATTAGTTCGATACCATTCTGGTATTTGGAACTCTATTCAAATCAATTACTCAACAGTTAAAAAAGAAGTTTTATCAATCGTTTTGTGCATCATGAAAGAGATGTTGGAGTTCTGGCATGGTTTGGTTAACAGCAAGGTTCGTTTCTTATGGGTGATAAGACCAGATTCTGTTACGGACAAAGATGAAGAGTTCGAAACTCCTTAAGAACTCTCAGAGGGTACTAAGGCCAGAGGCTATATGGTAGAATGGTCGCCGCAGGAGGAGGTACTTAAACATCCAGCTGTGGGTGGTTTTTTGACACACAGTGGGTGGAACTCAACGTTGGAGAGCATTGTCACAAGTGTACCAATGATTTGTTGGCCCCAGTTTGGAGACCAGCAAACAAACAACAGATTTGTTAGTGAGGCATGGAAGATTGGGTTGGATATGAAGGACCAATGTGATAGATCACTTGTTGAAAGGTTGGTCAAAGATGTGATGGAGGATAAGAGGGAGGAGATAGTAAGATCTAGTGATAAAATGAAGGAGTTGGCAGAGAATTCTGTTAGTAAAGGTGGGTCGTCATACTCTAACCTGGATGAGCTGATCCAAGATATTAAGTCGATGAAGATTGGTGTTTAAAAGATTGGTTGGTGTTTCTGAGTGTTTTTACGAACTCCATAATTTTAAAATTGAAAAAAGAGGTTATGACTTGTGAGTGACTTGAGATAAATAATGATATTGGTTGCATTCTTGAATGATACTGAAACAGGTTTCCATATACCAATGCATTTGAAAAGTAAAACAAGAATATTATGATTGGTATTGAAATATTAAAAATCGTGATTGTTGAAATATTGACAATATTGAAATATTTGAAGCTGAGATTGTTGAAATGTTGACAATAATGATGTTGATTTATATTATGATAGGTATTGAAATATTGAATTCTTTGATATTCTTTGACAATAATGATGTTGAAATATTGAATTCCTTGTTGAAATATTAGAACCCTTCCCCTGATGTAAACCTTAGGAGCTTTTCAGTCCTCCCTTTATAATCCTTCTTTTTCTGTTTATGTAAGTCTTTCATTTATAAAAGCATATTTCTTATTTGTTCATGATTTATCAAAACTATTCTTAGGTCTGGTCTAATAGGTCTTACAGTTAAACTCCAAGTGTAAACCAGGAAACTGGCTTGAAGTTGTATCGATCCATAGAACAGATTAAAGAATAATCTTTTAAATGTTTATCTTATGCTTTGTTTACATTTATCTGTGTATTCTACTGTTATTGTATGTTTTCTTCTCTCCTGTATTTTTTTTTTTTTTTTCTATTCTAGACTGTAGTTGTGTATTACTTGCTTAAACCTAGTAATTAGTCCTGGGTGACGATTGGTATCAGAGCCATCTTCTTTTTCTCCGAGGGGAATAGTAGTGAGTCCAAGGTACTGTTGGTCAGCCGTTGATAACGTTGGTCAGCCTTAGGATATGTTGGTCAGCCGAAGAGACTCCTAGGTAAGTCGCCAAGTTGAGTGCAGTTGTGTGGAGTTAGGTGGTCCTATATCAGGTGGTCCAGTTGTAGGTGGTCCGAGTATAATGTTCCTACCCTATCCTCTGAGAATTCAAGAAAATGTCTTTGTTTTCAAAATTTACCCGTTCTTCTAGTTCTAGGTCAAGTAATCCCAATTTACAAAATAGGATGGAATGTAGAATTCCAGAAGTTGAAAAGAATTTACAAAAATGGTCTATACCAGAAGTCCCTTACAAGAAAATTTATGAAATTTCTCAATCTCTGTTTTCTCAAAAATTTGAAGATCTTATAGACATTGTCGAATAGACAGTGCCTTTGAATGGATCTTTAGAATCCAAACAATTGTTTTCCAATCAAACTCTTGATTATTTGCAAAATCAAGGATACAAGTATGTCCATATAGGGTTGATCCAAATTGGACTCAAAGCCCTTACAAGAACAGGACTTGATACTTGTGCCTTGATCGCTCTTCGCGATTGCAGACACAATAGGTTTCATGATTTCTGCTTGGAATTGCAAAATCAACCTTGGCTATGGGTCCATTCTATTTCGACTGTTACCCCAATTTTTCAGTGTCCCTTAAGGATCCAAATATCCTTGAAACACTGACTCTCAATCTTCAGACCTTTGGCTTTGATATGCTAGAAGGTTTTGAACCTCTCACTCTCATCTACAAGATAACCTTCAAGGCAATAAAGACTCAGTTAAGCCCAAAAGTTTTGATGGAGTCTGACAAAGGATATACTATCCTTTTCTAGGCCAACAAGGAAAAAACTAGTGTTATTGTTCCTAAAACAATACACTGGAATCAAGTTACCCTACCTGAAACATGGCAGGTTCAGCTCCTAGAAAACCTCCTTCTAGCCAGCTTAATCAAGTGGTTACTCTACCTGATGGTACGATAGAGCTACAATTCTCTGAAGCTAGGATCACTAGACTTCATCCTCAAGATTTTCAATCAGGACGTAGATCTGAAGCATCCTTCAGGACTGCTCCTTTTCGCTTTCCTAGAGCATCTACACCAGATGTTCTTCCCCATCTTGATCTTGCGAACATTATGAATAACCCTCAATATCCGTGGATCCCTCAACCTGTCTACAATCCTCTTGAACAAGAAAAATAAAATCAATCACCAACACAATCGGAAATGAATTTTACTCCTCAATTGAATGTTTTGTCAGTTCAATTTGAATTAAGAACACATAAAACAAGAATTTATGCAAGAAATCAATAAGCAAAAACGTCAATTGTTTTATACTCAAACAACTGATTCTCAAAGAACAGATTTAGGAAAACAGTTTTATGAATGTTGTGAAGAGATGAAAGAAAATTTACCATTCTTTGATTGGTATTTTAATATTCATCTTCAAAACATAAATGTCATAAAAACTTATTCTAAGATTTTGCGTACAACTGAGAATCAAAACACTGAATCAATCTTGCCACCTCTTGAAGAAATTAAGTTTTCTACATTAGGTCATGAATTAACTGCCTCACCCTTTAAAGATCCTTCAACTGATAACACATTTAAAGGTTTAGGTAAGATTATTCAACAAAATAATTATACAAACATTTTACTACATGAAATTGGAGATAAAATGATACAATATCAAATTCAACAAGATTCTTTAAAACAAGAACAACTTTCAAGAACACAATCTGTGGAAACAAAGCCAATAACGTTCTTCACACCTACATCTATTGACCAAAATGTTTTTACCACACCAAATCATTTGATTCAACAAATTGATGCCAAATTAGCTGCATTAAATTTCGAATCAAAATTAAGAATCAAGAACTTGTTTAATCCAGACATAAGTACTGATTCTGACAATAATGATTTTGATCCTGTGGCAGAATTGGATAAATTAAATTTTATTTAATATCAGGCCAATCCTATAAGGTATGCTAGACCTTATAGATAAAATCAAAATCTTTTACCAACCACCAGAAATTTTTATCCTATGCCTTCTTTACCTGATATGCAGTACGAAGAAAAGTCTCTCCATACTTATGGATCATTTTCTACAGGTAACATCTATACTTGGAATATAGATGGATTAACTGAAGAAAACATCATTGAGTTAACCCAAGAAATGGTCATGATGGCATCTACCCATCGCAGCGAAAATAAGAATGATAGAACCATTGCGTCTATCATTGTCGTTGGCTTTTCTGGATTACTCAAAGGATGGTGGGATAATTATTTAACCGCTGATAAACAACAAGCCATTGTACAAGCTGTAAAAGTTGACCATAACGGTTTTCCAATTAAGGCTTAAGGAGGCTTTGACATTCCTGACTCAGTCTCTTCCTTAATTTTCTGTATTTTGAAACATTTCATTGGCAACCCCTGTGAATTTCAAAACAAGTCTAAAGATTTGCTAATGATTCATAAATGTCCAATCTTGAGCCATTTCAGATGGTATAAGGATATCTTCCTCAAAAAGGCTATGCTTCAAGCTTAAGCCAATAATCCATTCTGGAAGAGAAAGTTCATTTCTGGTCTGCCGGCAATCTTTGCTGAAACCGTTAGGAGTAAATTACAAGAAATCTACCAACAAGACATTCCCTATGATAGTCTTACTTTTGGAGATTTAATTGCATTCATCAAGAAATGTGCATTACAAATTTGTAATGATTTAAGATTAAAATCTCAACTCAAGAAACAACACATTCATGGTCCTAAAGAATTATGAGACTTTTGTCAGCAATATGGATATGAAGATTTTAAGATTCCAAATAAAAAATCATCTCAATCCAAATTACAATACAGATCTCATTCTGCTCGACAGTACAAGCCTAAGAAGCCTTATGGGCCTAAACAACCCAAAGACCTTAGCAAGTACTATAGCAAGCCCAAGAGGCATGGGACTCATAAACCCAAGCCCAAACAGTTTAAGAAACATAATGAACATGGTCCAACATCTAAGCCCGTTTGCTTTAAATGTGGACATCCTGGTCATTATGCTAAAAACTGTAGGACAACCAAAAAAATACAATCTCTTCAGGCCCCTGAAGATATCAAGCAAATGTTTTTACAAATTCTGATAGATTCAGAAGCCAAATCATCAGATGAAGAACTTCAAATTTTTAATTTGAATCATTCTTCTGATTCTGACATTTCAGAAAATTCTGATCAATGCGCAGATGCTTGTAATTGCAATACCATCAACATGTTATCAACAAAAAAATAATCTAGCATTCTTTTAGACTTTGTTGATAAAACTGATGATCCCAAGCTTAAGACTGAATATAGACTGAATATCTTCATCATATCAAGTCTTCAATAACAAAACCCAAGGGATCTCCAGAAATTATCAATCCTTTCTATAACCACAAAGAAATCATTGATAGATTTAAAAGATCTTCTCAATCTTCCAATACGGCCAGTCTTTCTGACCTCCAGTATGAAGTTAATAATATCAAAAAAGACATTGTTTTGCTTAAACAAAATCAAACTCTTTTTTATTTACGTATGCAGAGTATGCAGACGTCTATCACTCCTCAAGTTGCTTCTTCTTCTTAAACTTCTCCTCAGACAGAAGAACCACCCCTTTTTCTTAATACTATAAACAAAGTGAAACATCAGAAATGGTATGTTGCTATTGAACTAGTAATTAACAAAGAGTTAATTATTCCAACAATAGCTCTTGTTGATTCTGGTGCTGATTTGAATTGCGTGGCTGAAGGATTAATTCCTGCTAAGTATTTTCAAATCACCAGATAAAAGCTTTATACCACTGACAATTCACAACTACAAATACAATACAAGTTAACTAATGCTCACATTTTTAAAAACAAGGTTTGCATTAAACAAGATTTTTTACTTGTCAAAAATATGGTTCAAAAAATTATTCTTGGAACTCCGTTTTTTGCAGCCATAACCCCTTTTTCGGTTTCAAAAGATGGATTAAAAACCCAGATTTTAGGAACTAATGTTGAATTTGATTTTTTATTCAAACCATAAATTATTGAAATAAATCACATCCAAAATGATGTTTGTTTCCTTAATTTCATTTCTCAAAAACAACAACATTTACAATTTTTAAAAACTGAAATTGCGTATAAACGCATTGACAATCAAGTTCAAGATCCTAAACTCCAGACCCAAATTGTTCAGTATCACGAACATTTGAAAAAAGAGTTGTGTGATGAACTTTCCAATGCTTTCTGGCATCGTAAGAGACATGTTGTTTGTCTTCCTTATGAACCTTCCTTCCATGAAAGCAAGATTCCAATTAAACCTAGCCCTATTCAAATGAATACAGAGCTTATGGAATATTGCAAACAAGAAATCCAACAACTGTTGGATAAGAATCTCATCCACCATTCTAAGTCTCCTTGGAGTTGTTCTGCTTTCTATGTCAGAAAGGTCGCAGAACTTGAACACAGAAGTCCTCGCTTAGTCATCAACTACAAGCCCCTCAATCAGGTCCTTCAATGGATTATATACCCTATCCCCAACAAGAGAGATCTTCTTAAGAAATTACACTCAGCTTGTGTATTCTCTAAATTTGATCTGAAATCTGGATTCTGGAAAATTCAGATTCATCCTTTCGATAGATACAAGACTGCTTTCAATGTTCCCTTTGGCCATTACGAATGGAATGTAATTCCCTTTGGTCTCAAGAATGCTCCCAATGAGTTTCAAAACATCATGATTGAGATTCTTTTTCCTTTCTCCATATTCACAATCGTGTATATCGATGATATACTTGTTTTCTCTGAGTCAATTGCAGCCCACTGGAAACACTTGTATCAATTTGAAAAATGTATCAAGGAAAATGGTTTAGTTTTATCACCTACCAAAATAATCTGTTTCAAAAAAATGTTAGATTTTTAGGTCACAAGATTTTTCATGAGACACTCACTCCCATTTCAAGAGCAATTGAATTTGCAGACAAGTTTCCTGATGAAATTCGGGACAAAACCCAATTACAAAGATTTTTAGGATCTTTAAATTATGTTGCTGATTTTTACAAAGGCCTCCGTGTTTTACTTAAATCACTGTTTGCAAGGCTTAAGAAAAATCCTGGCCCATGGACTACAGTCCATTCTCAAGTTGTTCGTCAAGCCAAAGCCCAAGTCAAGAGTCTTCCTTGTCTAAGAATCTCAGATCCCAAGGCTTTCAAGATTGTAAAAACAGATGCGTCTAACCAAGGGTACGGTGATATTCTTAAACAGCGTCTTCCTGGTTCTACCACAATCCAATTAGTTCGATACCATTCTGGTATTTGGAACTCTATTCAAATCAATTACTCAAAAGTTAAAAAAGAAGTTTTATCAATCGTTTTGTGCATCATGAAAGAGATGTTGGAGTTCTGGCATGGTTTGGTTAACAGCAAGGTTCGTTTCTTATGGGTGATAAGACCAGATTCTGTTACGGACAAAGATGAGGCGTTCGAAACTCCTGAAGAACTCTCAGAGCGTACTAAGGCCAGAGGCTATAGAATGGTCGCCGCAGGAGGAGGTACTTAAACATCCAGCTGTGGGTGGTTTTTTGACACACAGTGGGTGGAACTCAACGTTGGAGAGCATTGTCACGGGTGTACCAATGATTTGTTGGCCCCAGTTTGCAGACCAGCAAACAAACAACATATTTGTTAGTGAGGCATGAAAGATTGGGTTGGATATGAAGGACCAAAGTGATAGATCACTTGGTGAAATGTTGGTCAAAGATGTGATGGAGGATAAGAGGGAGGAGATAGTAAGATCTAGTGATAAAATGAAGGAGTTGGCAGAGAAGTCTGTTAGTAAAGGCGGGTCGTCATACTCTAACTTGGATGAGCTGATCCAAGATATTAAGTCGATGAAGATTGGTGTTTAAAAGATTGGTTGGTGTTTCTGAGTGTTTTTATGAACTCCATAATTTTAAGATTGAAAAAAGAGGTTATGACTTGTGATAAATAAATAATGATATTGGTTGCATTCTTGAATGATACTGAAACAGGTTTCCAGATACCAATGCATTTGAAAAGTAAAACAAGAATATTATGATTGGTATTGAAATATTAAAAATAGTGATTGTTGAAATATTGACAATATTGAAATATTTGAAGCTGAGATTGTTGAACAACAATAGTGTTGTTGAAATATTGACAATATTGACAATATTTGAAGCTGAGATTGTTGAAATGTTGACAATAATGATGTTGATTTATATTATGATAGGTATTGAAATATTGAATTCTTTGACAATAATGATGTTGAAATATTGAATTCCTTGTTGAAATATTAGAACCCTTCCCCTGATGTAAACCTTTGGAGCTTTTCAGTCATCCCTCTGTAATCCTCCCTTTTCTGTTTATGTAAGTCTTTCATTTATAAAAGCATATTTCTTATTTGTTCATGATTTATCAAAACTATTCTTAGGTCTGGTCTAATAGATCTTACAGTTAAACTCAAAGTGGAAACCAGGAAATTGGTTTGAAGCTGTATCGATACAAATCAACGGCGCCATTTGGATACAGAGAAATCAGTTGGAGCAATAGGCCTAGAACAAATTCCAAATTGCATTTCATAGCAAATCCACATTAGCAAAAAAAAAAAGGGGGGGGGGGGGGGGGGGGGGGGGTTATTTGCACCCACAGAGCTATTTTCCACCACCACGATCAGATTTCTTGTTTGTATCTCTTCTTATGCTATTCACAACCCAGCCAATAGTCGATCACACCATGCAATCTTCTTTTGCTAATATAGCACAATCAGGTATGAATGATACAGTTATTTCGAATAGTACATGGATAATTGATTCAGATGCATCTGATCATATGACAAATGACCTTAACCTTGTGGTAAATCTTAGAAGCACTGAGGGTATTTCTACACACCCTTGTAGTGTATGCCACATAGAAGCACTGAGGGTTGTCATTTAGGCTATGGTCACTGCTTCAGCTGGGTTAGTATGACTGTTCTATAACGCGAATCGTTTGGTAATAGCTACAGTTGTGGCTGTAATAGGAAAAAAAACAAGAAAAGAAAAAGAACAGTTCATGAGAGGTCACTTTCCCTTTTGTTTCATATATTCTCCATTATTTCTCGAGGGATCCACATCAATAAACTACAAACGACAAATAAATTAGTCCACAATTGAAACCAGTTATATGTTTTTAAAGTGGTGTATAAATTCGAATCTGGTATGACACTCCTTATATGATATATATTTAGTGGAGTACCCTAGCCATAGATGGCGCAAAATACAGTAGCACATGTAGTAATCTTCCCTGCCCCGGCACAGGGCCATGTCAACTCCATGCTCAAGTTAGCAGAGCTCCTTGCCTTGTCAGGAATCATAGTCACCTTTGTCAATGTCAAATTTTACCAAGATCGCCTTCTTCAGTTCACTGACGTTCAAACCCGGTTTGGTCAATTCCCCAAGTTTCGATTTGAAACCATTCCTGATGCACTTCCTGTCATCCGTGATGGATCACACAATTCTATAAATGAGTTGATGCAAAACTTGGTAACAGTTTTTCAACCAAGTTTCAAAGACTTGATGTTTTCTGATCGGTTGAAATCCGCCGGATGGCCCCCAGTTTGGTGTATAATAGCAGATAATAGTTTTACCATTGAAGTGGCAAAACAGCTTGGGATTCCGTCCATCTCATTCCGTACTCCAAGTGCTTGTTATTTCTGGGCAGTGTTCAGTATTCCTAAAGTCATGCATCCAATGCTTTCATGAAGTATTATTGGAAAGGCTCGTAGGAGATCAAACTCAATTGTTTTTCAGAATTCTAAATCAGAAATGTTGAATTGTGTTTTTGAAACTTGAGCGACGGAGGAGGATTGAAACTTTTCTTGAGATAATCTTCATTTGAAAAGCTAAAGACTAAATAACTGCTGATATATCTCGAAGTAATCAAGCATAAATATCTCAAGCGGAGTTTGTGTGGTTTAGCCGCATTGTATGAAACACCATGATATATCTGAAACATGAGTGTTTCTTTGGCTCCCTTTCCTTTCAGCCTGGCTCCTCTCCCCTTTAGCATGATTCATCCTCCATAAGTGTTTAATTGAGATCATAAGTGTTTGATAAATTTTGACTTTGGTGTTATCTAATTATATTCTGTTTTATTACTTGCAGAAGATGCAGACTTGGATGAACTAGTAACAAGTGTGCCTGGTATGGAAGGGTTTGTTCGTAGAAGAGATCTCCCTAGTTTCTACCGAGCCAAAGACCTAAATGATGTAGGTCTCAATGTGGTCTTAACAGAAATTCAGAATTCCGCCAAAACATCTGTTCTCATACTAAACACTTTTGAAGACCTTGAAGGTCCAATCCTGTCCCAAATGCGGCCTCACTTGCCCAAAATTTACACTATCGGCCCTCTCCATGCTCTTCTTGAATCACATCGTAAAGAATGTGAATCCACACCTTCATATTCTTCCTCTAACAACAGTCTTTTTGAAGTTGACCCAAGCTGTATCACTTGGCTGGACTCCCAACCATCAAACTCTGTTATATATGTCAGTTTTGGAAGCGTGATCTTCATGACTCAGAAAGAGATGTTGGAGTTCTGGCATGGTTTGGTTAACAGCAAGGTTCGTTTCTTATGGGCGATAAGGCCAGATTCTGTTACGGACAAAGATGAGGAGTTCGAAACTCCTGAAGAACTCTCAGAGGGTACTAAGGCCAGAGGCTATATGGTAGAATGGTCGCCGCACGAGGAGGTACTTAAACATCCAGCTGTGGATGGTTTTTTAACACACAGTGGGTGGAACTCAACGTTGGAGAGCATTGTCACTGGTGTACCAATGATTTGTTGGCCCCAGTTTGGAGACCAGCAAACAAACAGCAGATTTGTTAGTGAGGCATGGAAGATTGGGTTGGATATGAAGGACCAATGTGATAGATCACTTGTTGAAAGGTTGGTCAAAGATCTGATGGAGGATAAGAGGGAGGAGATAGTAAGATCTAGTGATAAAATGAAGGAGTTGGCAGAGAAGTCTGTTAGTAAAGGCGGGTCGTCATACTCTAACCTGGATGAGCTGATCCAAGATATTAAGTCAATGAAGATTGGTGTTTAAAAGATTTATCAGCATTCACAATTTGGTCAAGGCATTGAGTCTATTATGTTGATTTTCAGTCAATTAATTTTTACTCGAGTGTTTTTATGAACTCCATAATGTTAAGATTGAAAAAAAAAGGTTATGACTTGTGAGTGACAGGTAATAAATAAATGATATTGGTTGCATTCTTGAATGATACGGGTTTCCAGATAACAATGCATTTGAAAAGTAAAACAAGAATATTATGACAGGTAATGAAATATTGACAATATTTGAAGCTAAGATTGTTGAAATACTGACAATAGTGATGTTCATTTATATTGACAATAGTAATATTGACAATAGTTTGAAATATTGACAATAGTGATGTTCACTATTGTTCAATTATATTGACAATAGTAATATTGACAATAGTGATGTTCATTTATATTGACAATTAATAGTGATTGTTGAAATATTGACAATATTGAAATATTTGAAGTGATGTTGATTTATATTATGATAGGTATTGAAATATTGAATTTTATTATGTTGATTTATATTGTGATTTGGTGTTTAAAAGATTTATCAGCATTCATAAGCTGGTAAAGGCATTGAGTCTATTATGTTGATTTTCAGTCAATTAATTGGATCATCTGATCATGAACCTCATATGTTATCACTTGTTGTAGCTTTATTTTATGTTTTACACACGTGCCGTTGGCACTCCACATATTATTTTTGTTAAATATTTTGTATTGAACATCATTACTATCCCGTTTTCGCTCTGAGTAAGTATTGAAGTGTAAGCCTATTCTAAGGTAAAAATATATATTATAAATTTTAAGGATATACTCAGTCAAAATTGAATCACTTGGGGCAAAAATTTAAACATCGAGAATAAGTTCTCTCCCAATATTTGAATTCGCCAAAACATGAAGTTTAGAGTTTTTGTTTAAATGTGCATTAAGACGCCCAACTCATTTTTTCTGATATGATCGACCTGTCTCATTGTTTTGAAAAATATTAAAGACGTGAAGTACGTTATACACTTTTTTAATTATAAAATATATATTTTTAAAATTTTAGCGCTCGTGTTGATCATTGATTTTGTTTGAAAGATCTTCAAAAATGCATTTCAACGATACTAAGTTTACCAAAATTCGATAACGATATAGATAGTTATGATAAATTTTCCTTTTGCTAAAAGGAAACAACAATATTTTCTCTCTTCGCCACATATACATTCCATCAACTTTTTTCAAAAGTTTTTCATTATTTTTCCCATTCTACATATTTTATATTTATAAATATGTCATCATAGAAAATGAATCTCAACCCTTAAAATTCAATACATTTCACAACTTTCAATGCTAACCATTTTTTATCTCTAATTTTTTCGATTTGACTTTGTCCCTGTCAGCAATGAATAGTAAAACACCACTCTGAATTGTAATATAGATGGTTTTTTTTTTTAGTGTTTTTATGAACTCCATAATTTTAAGATTGAAAAAAGAGGTTATGACTTGTGATAAATAAATAATGATATTGGTTGCATTCTTTGAATGATACTGAAACAGGTTTCCAGATACCGATGCATTTGAAAAGTAAAACAAGAATATTATGGTTGGTATTGAAATATTAACAATAGTGATTGTTGAAATATTGACAATATTTGAAGCTAAGATTGTTGAAATATTGACAATAGAGATGTTGATTTATATTATGATAGGTATTGAAATATTGAATTCTTTGATATTCCTTGAGCTAATTAAGAGTTACTATGTTCAGAAATGTAAAATTCTTATTCGGATTGATCGTTCGACTTTTGCCAGTTATACTAGATTATCTGGTAAACTCGCTACTCTCGTTCCTGAACCAAGCCGCTAATGAGTAGGGTGTAAGCTTCCCAGATCGTTTTCGTGAATCTAATTCCGTGGCCTCCCCTCAGACTTGGATTCCCATGAGTTGTAGGAAAATAGTCTTATGAAGAATCAATTTTCTGTGAGTAAATAGATAACCAAATAATGAAAAATATGCATAACAAGGGAAATTAATTCCATTTTCCAAAAAAAATAGCTAATCAAACAAACCATTAAATAATTATAAGGAATATTCCATTTCCCTAGGGGTGGGCACGGGACGAGATGGACCCATCCCTATCCCATCCCATTCATTCGGGATCGGGACGGGATAGATCTCATCACATCTCAGACGGGATTGGGACGGGACGGGATGGGACGAGATGAACACGTGCTAAATAGTCCTCCAATAAAAAAATAACAAAAAGAGTTTTATCTCACATTACTCACACACCAATAATGTCAAATTTATATACATATAACTTATATCATAAATAATAATAGATATTAAATAAATAAATAAATAAATAAATATTAAACTTTTTTTTGGAAGGCATATAAATATTAAATTTCATTTAGAATTCATGATTCAATTCATTTAGATTTCATATTGAATTTCGTCTTACATTGATTTAATTTCAACACATTCTAAACTTTAATTTAGAAGAGTGTTTTGATTAAAATTAATAATAATTATTATTAAATAAATAAATTCGGGACGGGACGAGATAGGTGGATTGAAAATCTTCATCCCAATCTAGAACGAAACGGGACGGGATCGGGATGAGTTTGATCAATCACAAAATGACCCAAAAAAATCGGGACAGAACGGGATCAGAACGAGTTCGGGATCGCGGGATGGGATGCCCACCCCTAATTTTCCCTACCAAGTAAAATACAAGACCAAACTCAAGCCCCTTAGCACCATGCATTGTCATTTTAAAAGTACCACCATCAAAATATGATTCAAAAATCTTCAATGTTGATTGTCAAGCTTAGAGCATCTCCAATCATCCTTTTAGGGGTTTCATACAAAAAATCATCCCTCCAATCATCCCCCTAAATGATCTCATATAATAGCTCCACCTCCAACTTCCCCCTAAATTTAGTAAAAATAATCCCCTATATCTTATATATTAATAAAATAATCCCAATATTTAATTTTCTAAATTAAAAATAAAAAAATTAAAAAAAAACATCTTAATAATAGTATAATTAAAAAAGTAATTATTAATACTAATTTAAATAATGATAAATAATTATTTAAAAAGTATTTATAATATAATTAAAAAAATTAATACTAATTTAAAAAAATAATTATTAATTCTAATTTAAATAATGATAAAATTATTAATAGTAATTATTAATACTAATTCAAAATAATAGTATAATTAAAAAAGAAATTATCTAAATAATGATATAAAAAAGTGGAAGATATATTTAAATAATGATAAATTTTTAATTATTAATACTATTTTTTTAAACTCCCAAATTTTTTAATTAGTCAAATTTAAATTAAGTTGAAATTAATAATAATATAATTGAAGCTAATTAATATAATTATATTAATTTGAAATTAATAATAGTATAATTGAAATTAAATTGGTATAGAAAAGTTGAAGATATATTAAAATAATGATGAAAAAGTTAAAATAGGGGATGTGTTTGGAGTGGTGAAGAAATAGGGGACCCCTAAATTTAGCTTTTGGTTAAAATTGGGGATGGTTCATCCCCCATTTTAACTTTTACCATTAGAGATTCTCTTATAAATGAGTAATAAATTCCTCACATAGTTATTAGTATTGTATGTACCAGTCGTTATATTGCCCAGTATATACCGTTTGGTTACCAACCGGTACATAAGGTCTTATATATGCACAGTCCATGGTGTACCAACTGGTATATATTGGCTTATCGGATGTACTAGCGGGACTCCATTTTGTAAATTCAAAAACATTTTTTTTCCAGTTTGAACCTTTTATTACATCAAATTGGCATTTTTATAACAACTCACAAAACAGTAATATTTTTTAGCCGTAATAGTACGTCCACCAAACAATTTCAAGTCAAAACTAAATTTAGTTTAAAAAATGAAAAATAGTTGCACAAAAAAGTGTTACAATAAATTTGATCACCGTAATAGTATCACTTGTAGCACCATACTCTTCACAGTGATACAATTATTATATCATTTTTTTTGTGAAAATGTGTAAAATTGTTTAGTGGACGGTTATAACTAAATAGTGTTACTGTTTTGGGGGGTTATTATAAAAATGTCAATTTAATATAGTGTTTGACTTATCCCTTATCTACCCCTTTAACTTTTTTTTTTTTTTTTTTTTTTTTTTTTGGAAAGTGAGCTAGGGTTTTTACCCCCTTTAACTTGATAATGCACCACTTCATCTTTTCTCCTTTAACTTGATAACACACCACTACATCTTTTCAAAGATTTTTCTAAGATAGCTTTTGAGAGGGGAAAAAAAATCTCATGTAGAGAAATTACTAAATCCCTCATGTCTCACTCCTCACAACTCGGAATTGCGATCTGTCTTTGTGGATAATTTTCTTTTTTCGAAGGAGTACCTAGTGCATGTATTTGATTAAAGATTGAAGCCTCCACATGAAAGTTCTATCTATGGCCATTGTAGGTAAATTTGTATTACTTTCTGTTTATAGTGGGCATTGAACATGTTTTGGCCCTTTTTGGTGCCTAGGTTCATACATGTTTTGTAAATGTTTTGGTCCCTTTAGACAAGTACTACATAATGAAAGTGTTTTTTTTTTTTTTTCCTATTTGCTTAAATATGTCATATTTGTGTCTTATATATACTAGTATGATATCCGTGCCCTGGCACGAATGAACAACATTTCTTATTTTTATTTTTAAATTAGTGGCCTATTAAAAAATATCAGATTGGGTATTTATAAAACTGCCCTTAACCAAACATATAAACATTTACACTAATGAATGAATACCAATTTCAGTCATACAAAAAATCAACAAATTAATCCTCAACCCCTATAAAGAAAACCAAATTAATGGTATAATATTTATATTTAGATTGAACTTACATATAAAATCGGCTTGAGTAATTCTACGTTACCTTGTTTGGGTGCTTCTTTGAGGGGTTTTTATACTTTTTACCCATTCTCTTTAAAACACAACCACAAAGACCATCCATAGAAGGGGTAGAAGTGTAAAAATACCCCAAAGAAGCACCCAAACAAGACAGCGTTGAATTATACAATCGGCTTACACAAATAACATTTAAGAGTTTGTTATATCCAAAACTCCCATGCCACTTATTGTAATTAATAATCAAATCTGGATTTATAAAATAAAGAGAATTCAATGAAACTCATGCAAAAACACAAAACCATGGAGAATGAGGGGATGATTCCATCTGTTCCACTGAAACTTTGAGACTATAAAAATAGGGGTTTGAGTGGTGAAGACATATAATCTAAGAGAAATAATAGAGAGATTGGTGTAAATCTTGTTGTTTAAAGATCAATAAAATCAACCAGTAACTATATATGTTTATACAAACTTATATAGTAAGTCCACGTTGATTTTTTAGATATATATTACCATGTACATTTCAATACGATATAATATTGCGCACTCGGGTTTTGCTTTAGTGGAGGAAAAAGAGGACTCGAAGTTCAGTCTGCCTATTGTGAACTATTTGGTTCGTAACGCTAACAGCGAAACCAAACTGGAGACCGATTCCAACAATTCGGATGAAATTAGTTCGAATGAATACACCATCATCAGGTCAAGAATAGTGTCAGGTTTAAAGACAGACCACATTCGATTAACGAAAAGATTCGATAAGAGGAATATGCCAACCAAAAACACGATGGACCAGGACTACTTCAAAGACTTCAAGGTTTTTCCTTGAAGATCATCTAGAATGAAGAAAAGTAACAGCAAGTACAAGCGTTGATCTAGGGATTTGGTCAGTTTAGATGATATATTTGTCTAGTTTCTATTTTTTCCTCACCAATTTGTTATTATATCCCATTTTGGGACAAGTAATTAAGGTCTGGCATACCATAATTGCCTCTCCATAGCGGAGATTTTTAATTAAAAAAAAATTCAATACGATATATGTAACTTAAATTTGGGTTTTTGAGATATGATACAAAAAACGTTTTGACAACTATAATTCCTCATATTATCAATTTCATTAATAGCTCTTGACATCTCATTCATATTCTGAACCAATCTCGTGATTCTTCAAACTTTCATCAATTAAGGATTTCAAATACATTGACTCTTCATGAATAAATTTGATAGTATCAAATGCTAACTCATTTTGCTACTTAAACTCTCCATATTTTAAAAGATTGCACATAGCTTGAAAGGCAAATAGTTCATGCTCAACATCATAATTCTTACCTATTTAAAAAGTAATACTCAAGATAAATATTCTTGGAATATTTATTATACGCTTAAGTATCGAAAAGGTATCCCCCATTCATTAACGATTCAAGAATAAGGGTTCTTCCAAGTTTTCTTATCAATCAAAAGAAAATTGGAGGTCTTAAGGGGGTGTTTGTTTGCGTTAGATGTCTAATCTCTAACTAGAAGTGAATCTCTAATTAGAGACAAACCTCTAACTAGAGGTGCTAAGAGATAAATAAATCTCTAGATCATATGCAGAGGTGAATGTCTAGTTAGACATCTCACCCAAACCTTATTCAAACATTAACAACTAATTTTTTGAATTTTCAGACTAAATGTCTGAACTAGACATGTAAACAAACAACCCCTAAGTATGGAAAAAACAAAGCACTTCACTGATCGAGAGTAACTAAGAAAAAATAATAGAGATCAAACCAACCAAATTGAATCTTGATATAAAAATGAAATCCTCAATCCACTGCCATGACAAAAAAAAAAAAAAAAATTGATTAGAAAGTTAACATATGGTTGGCAGGAAATTTAACTGTGCTTCCAAGAATCAGAGGAAGAAGTCTAGACTGGAAGCTTCTAGTGCTTCAGAACTGAAACCCACAAACATCGAAATGAATCAATTCAAGAAGAACGATATCAATAGAGAAACACAAAATTTTGCAAAGTAAACCAACAAAGTTACCTCCTCCTGTGCTTATGGAAAATCGAATGTAATTCGAAGATCACTCCAAATCTGAAACCCTAGAGCATCAAAGATAGTAGTAGAAAGGAAGGGAGAGGAAAAAAAGATAGAAAAACAAACGAAGTTCGCTTGCTGAAAAGAAGGAGAAAAAGAAACCAAGAAAAAATCCCTAGATCGGTATGTTCAATTTGAATTTTGTCTCACTTTTAACGGTAAAAAAAAAAAAAAAAGGCATGAAGACAGAGAGCTTCTAACTACAACCACCCTTTCTTCTTCTACTCGCTAGCAAATTTTTTGGGGCATATTGGCATGTTTAGTTTGAACTCGAATTGCAAGTTGCTTGAGGTAGACGATAACGACAACAAATTTCTTCGTACCACCACAAAAATTCTCCGTTTCACCATGAGTCTGGTGCATTCCTACTCGCCAAATAGGTTGCGAGCAAGCTTCTCTGTACTCGCGATGGTATGAAGAAATTATTTGTGGTGGTAGGATGAAATGGGTGAGTTCCTTTTTGATACTCACAACTTATACGGCAAGTAGGAAGGCATCAAATTAGCCCATATCCAATTTTCTTTTTTTTGTCAAAATAGCTCAAAATCTCTTTTATCGTTAACTAACTTCATTTTCAAAGGTTTTGGAACACCAGAAAACTCATAAAGACTTCTTCTTCAAATTCCAAGCTTTGGTTTTAACCAAAACATATTCAAGCAAGCTTCCGACGTCCAAAGATTAAATCGGCAAAAATCGAGCAAATGACCTTAAAAAAAGTGGAAATCGAGCAAAAAACCTGAAAAATTGTTGAAATCAAGCGACAATTGTTGGTAATGGTTGAAATCGCATACATACATACATACATACATACATAAAAATCGTAATTATAAACCGCTAGTTCAAAGTCAAAATAGTAGAAAGAATTGGATAAACAATAATTTTTTTTAATAATTATCTATGCGATGATTAAATGACTTCTTATCTTTAAAACACAATCACAAACATTATTTATAGAAGGGGTAAAATTGTAAAAAAAAAACCAAGAAAATGCTAGCAAACAAGGCTGACTAGAATAGTCGTAGGAAAATAACAACACAATTTCTTTTATTTCTTAATCTGTTTGGCAACGTTTGAAAATTATAGATTACTGTTGTAATCTCAATTACCAAGCTTGTATTGGTATTTCTTCTTTTTAATATATATATAATATATATTCATTATAAAAAATAAAAATTAAAAATGTTCTATCATAGATTTATCAATATAACATTTGTATGTTAAACATAACATATATCATTTTCAAATAACAATATATAACTATTATTTTTCACAATATTTCCATTTATTTGAAAGCTAAAAATATTTACCATTAATAACAAGATTATGTTGATCCTGAATTTGGTAGTTTTTTTTAATTTTAATTTTAATTTTAATTTTAATTTTAATTTTAATTTTAATTTTAATTTTAATTTTAATTTTAATTTTATTTTTATTTTTAATTTTAATTTTAATTTTAATTTTAATTTTTATTTTAATTTTTATTTTTATTTTTATTTTTATTTTTATTTTTATTTTTATTTTTATTTTTATTTTTATTTTTATTTTTATTTTTATTTTTATTTTTATTTTTATTTTTATTTTTATTTTTATTTTTATTTTTATTTTTTTTTATTATTTTTTTTTTTTAATTTTTTTTTTTATTTATTTTTTTTTTTTTTGGAAATCAAGTGGGGTTATTTAGGATCCCCAAACCTATAAAAGAATTGATTTATCAATTACAATCGCCAATAGGGCTTGCCTAGCCTGTCTTCATGTACAATGTCTTTCAAGTCCTCTGCGAAGGAACTAGGAGTTATTTCCAGAAACTCTGTGTTAGGAAGGAGGCTCGCCAGTCGGTCTGCTAGTCTATTAGTCTCTCTATATTCATGACAAATCTGGTAGTCCTCAAGGTGCTCCAACATAGATTTGATCCTATTGATGATATGTCTTAGATCCCATGTTGAGTTCCTGTCTTTAGTTAAGTAGTCAACCACGGTGGTTGAGTCTATTGATAATTCTAACTTCCCGAGATGGTGTAAGCGAGCTAGTTTCAATCCAGCCTCGACTCCCTGAAGCTCATGTTTTAGGACAGAGTGCTCTGTAGAGGATCCTGAGCACGCTGCTACTACACTACCAGTTCCATCCCTGATCACTGCACCGTAGCCCCCTCTATTACCTTGCATTGAGCCATTTGAGTTCATCTTATGCCAATCATCTCTTGGCTTCTTCCAATAGCATTGGATGGGCCTCTTGATTTTAAACACTGTGTCCATGTTCCAGTTACCAAATAACTGTCTATTGGATGCATTGTCCTCGACAACTAGCTCCTCTGCTGTGAATCTCAATCTGATGTCTGTGTAGATGCTCTTTGTGAGCTTAATTCCTGTGCAGAATTGTTGCTCATATAGTCTGCTATTACGCTCCATCCATAGCGCATATACTGTGGCATTGAAGGTAACTTTTTTTACTAAAGATATACTGGATGCGCCTGTGAGATGTTGGCAACACCACCCTAACTAAGCATCCCAGTCAGTAACCTGTCTATGGTAGTTGAGGTAGCGCAGCATTCTAGTCCAGACAAAATTGGAGTATGTACACTCAAAGAACATATGTTTGGCTGTCTCTGGTTCCTGATTGCATAAGGGACAATCATCAGACTGAGCTATCCCCCATTTCTTTAGCTTACTAAGTGTTTTCAATGCACCATGCATGAGTAAGCACGTTACAAAGCTATGCTTGGGAATGTTCCCTTTAAACCACACCAATGCTTGGGAATGTAAGTCGATGAAGATTGGTGTTTAAAAGATTTATCAGCATTCACAATTTGGTTAAGGCGTGTTTTTATGAACTCCATAATTTTAAGATTGAAAAAAGAGGTTATGACTTGTGAGTGACAGGTAATAAATAAATGATATTGGTTGCATTCTTGAATGATACTGAAACGGGTTTCCAGATCACAATGCATTTGAAAAGTAAAACAAGAATATTATGAGAGGTAATGAAATATTGACAATATTAAAATATTTGAAGCTAAGATTGTTGAAATATTGACAATAGTGATTGTTGAAATATTGACAATATTGAAATATTTGAAGTGATGTTGATTTATATTATGACAGGTATTGAAATATTGAATTCTTTGATATTCCTTGAGTTAATTAAGAGTTACTAGGTTCAAATATGTAAAATTCTTAATCGGATTGATCGTCTGACTTTTGCCAGTTATACTAGATTATCTGGTAAACTCGCTACTCGTTCCTCAACCAAGCCGCTAATGAGTAATGTGTAAGCTACCCAGATCGTTTTCGTGAATCCGATTTCGTGGCCTCCCTTCGGACTTGGATTTCCATGAGTAGTACGAAAATAGTCTTATGAATAATCAATTTCTTGTGAGTAAATAGACAACCAAACAACGAAAAATTTGCATAACAAGGGAAATTAATTCCATTTTCCAAGGAAAATGGCTAACCAATTAAACAGACCATTACAGAATTATAAGGAATATTCCATTTTCCCTACCAAGTAAAATACAAGACCAAACTCAAGCCCCTTAGCACCATGCATTGTCATTTTAAAAGTACCACCATCAAAATCTTATTCAAAAAAATTTCAACGCTGATTGCCAAGCTTATAAATGAGTAATACATTCCTCACATAGTTATTAGTATTGTATGTACCAGTTGTTATATTGCCTAGTATATATCGTATGTTTACCAACCGGTACATAAGGTCATATATATCGGTTTAGCACAGTCCATGGTGTACCAACCGATATATACTGGCTTATCGGATGTACCGGCGGGACTCCATTTTGTAAGTTCAAAAGCATTTTTTTCAAGTTTTAACCCTTCACTACATCAAATTAACATTTTTATAACAACTCCCAAAACAGTAACACTTTTGAGCTGTAATAGTCCATCAAACAATTTCAATTCAAAACTAAATTTAGTTAAAAAAATGAAAAACAGTTACACAAAAAACTATTACAATAAATTGGATCACCATGAATAGTATCACTTGTAGCACCATACTCTTCACGGTGATACAATTATTATATCACTTTTTTTTGTGAAATGTGTAAAAATTGTTTGGTGGATGGTTGCAACTCAAAAAGTGTTACTTTTTTTTTAGGGTTGTTATAAAAATGTCAAATTGGTATAGTGTTTGACTTATCCTTATCTACCCCCTTAAACTTGATAATGCACCATTTCATCTTTTCTCCTTTAACTTGATAACACACATGTATCTTTTCAAAGATATTTTCTAAGATAGCTTTTGAGAAGGGAAAAAAAATCTCGTGCAGAGAGATTACTAAATCCCTCATATCTCAGTCCTCACAACTCGGAATTACGATCCGTCTTCGTGGATAATTTTCTTTTTTCGAATGAGTGCCTTGTGCATGTATTTGATTAAAGATTGAAGCCTCCACATGAAAGTTCTATCTATGGCCATTGTAGATAAATTTGTGTTACTTTCTGTATATAGTGGGCATTGGACATGTTTTGGCCCTTTTTGGTGCCTAGGTTCATACATGTTTTGTAAGGAAAAATCTACGGTGCCTGGTACCACCAAGCACCAAACAGGCACCTTGGACCAGGCACCGTAGTCGTGCTCGTTTTGTAAATGTTTTGGTCCCTTTGGATAAGTATTACATAAATGAAAGTGTTTTTTTTCCTATTTTCTTAAATATCTCATAACTGTGTCTTATATACTACTATGATACCCTTGCCCTTGGCATGAATGAACAAAAAATTTTATTTTTATTTTTAAATAAGTGTCCTATTAAAAAATATCAAATTAGGTATTTATAAAACTGCCCTTAACCAAACATATAAACATTTACGCTAATGAATGAATACCAATTTCAGTCATACAAAAATCAAAAAATTAATCCTCAACCCCTACGAAGAAAACCAAATTAATGGTGTAATATTTATATTTAGATTGAGCTTGCATATAAAATCGGCTTGAGTATTTCTACGCTATCTTGTTTGAGTGCCTCTTTGGGGGATTTTTATACTTTTACCCATTTTCTTTAAAACACAACCACAGAAGGGGTAGAAGTGTCAAAAAACCCCAAAGAGGCATCCAAACAAGGCAGCGTAGAATTATACAATCGGCTTACACAAATAACATTTAAGAGTTTGTTATATCCAAAACTCCCATGCCACTTCCTGTAATTAGCAATCAAATTTGGATTTATAAAATAAAGAGAATTTTCAATAAACTCATGCAAAAACACAAAACCATGGAGAATGAGGGGATGATTCCATCTGTTCCGCTGAAATTTTGAGACTATAAAAAAGGGATTTGAGTGGTGAAGACCTAATCTAAGAGAGATTGGTGTTTAGATGTTATAATCTTGACAATTGAAATCTTGTTGTTTAAATATCGATGAAATCAACCAGTAACTATATATGTTTATACGAACTTATATAGTAAGTCCACGTTGATTATATATATATATATATATATATATATATATTACTATGTACATTTCGATACGATATATGTAACTTAAATTTGGGTTTTCAAGATATGATACAAAAAACGTTTTGACGTCTCATATTATTAATTTCATTAATAGCTCTTGACATCTCATTCATATTCTGAACCAATCATGTGATTCTTGCTTTCATCAATTAAGGATTTCAAATACTCTGACTCTTCATGAATAAATTTGATTGCATCAAATGCTAACTCATTTTGCTACTTAAACTCTCCATATTTTAAAAGATTGCACATAGCTTGAAAGGCAAATAGTTCATGCTCAACATCATAATCCTTACCTATTTAAAAAGTAATACTCAAGATAGATATTATTGGAATATTTATTATACGCTTAAATATCGAAAAGGTATCCCCCATTCATTAACGATTCAAGAATAAGGGTTCTTCCAAGTTTTCTTATCAATTAAAAGAAAATTGAATGTCTTAAGGGGGTGTTTATTTGCGTTAGATGTCTAATCTAACTAAAAGAAATCTCTAACTAGAGACAAACCTCTAACTAGAGGTGTTAAGAGATAAATAAATCTCTGACTGCAGGAGTGAATGTTTAGTTAGACTTCTCACCCAAACCTTCTTCAAACATTGACAACTAATTTTTTGAATTTTCAGACTAAATGCTTGAACCAGACATGTAAACAAATGACCCCCAAGTATGGAAAAAACAAAGCACTTAACTGATCGAGAGCAACTAAGCAAAAACACTAGAGATCAAACCAACCAAATTGAATCTTGATATAAAAATGAAATCCTCAATCCAATGCCATGATATAAAAATTGATTAGAAAGTTAACATATGGTTGGCAAGAAATTTAACTGTGCTTCCAAGAATCAGAGGAAGAAGTCTAGACTGGAAGCTTCTAGTGCTTCAAAACTGAAACCCACAAACACCGAAATCAATCTCTCCGAATCAGCTGAAAAAGATGTTAACTAGAAGTTTTTGTTGCGCCTCGCGAAAGCGTAACAGATTGCGGAACACAATTGATAGTTGCAATAGAAAGTAATAAATCCAAATTATAAACAAGGCAATGTAAAGTAAATGGAAATAAATAAAACATGTACCGCACACAACAATTTAACGTGGTTCGGCAAGTTTGCCTACGTCCACGGGCAAAGAGAATAGCTTTACTAATGAGATCGAGGAGTACAAATGGAGGGAGTTACACAATGTCAACGACGTTTACACACACGTGTCTGAGTGACACCACGAATATACGCAGGGTGCGTTTATCCTTACAAACAAAAGAAAGAAAAGGAAATCTCTTTTCTTTCTCCTCTCCTTCACATACTCAAACAGATATTTGAGGAACCCTAAGTTCCTCAACTCACACTCTCAATCTCTCAAATTTCTCTCAATGGAAGAAGATGTTTCAAAGAGGAAGGGGATTCCTCCTTTATAGCCGCTCTTTGGCTGTAGAGAAAGGCGGTGATGGAGGGTTCCATCACCTACCACCATCTTCTTCTTTCTTCCTCCAGTTGTCTTCTTGAAGGTTCAACTCAGATCCAGTTGTCCTCCATGCCGACATGTCGCAATTCATTGCCGACAAGCCGAAATTGAGCATTCACAGGTACTTTTCTGTTCTTTGTGTTCTTTGCCATGTTCCCTGTTTCAACAATTCTCCACCTCGGTAAAAATTTCACAAATCTGAGCCGATTACACAAGCAATATCCGTCTTTGCCTTGCACAACCCCAAAGGGGTTCAACACACACGAAGGATGTTGATCAAGTCCAAACAATGTTGGAACTTGACCCCATAAACTATCTTTGTCAACATATCAGCAGGATTCTCCTTGTTGTCAATCTTTTTTAGTAAGATGTCACTTTCTTCTATGATTTCTCGCACAAAGTGAAAACGAACATCAATGTGTTTCGTACGTGCATGATGAACTTGATTCTTCGCCAAATAAATGGCATTCATACTGTCACAAAAAGACATCTAGATGGTCTTGTATTACACCCAAGTAGGGGTGGGCATCCCAACCCGCGATCCCGATCCCATCCCAATCTCGTCCCGACCCGATTTTTCCGTGTCTTAATGAGATTGAATAATTTCATCCCGATCCCGTCCCGTCCCGTTCTAGAATGGGATGGGATGGGATGAAGATTTTCAATCCCGCCAATCCCGTCCTGTCCCGAGCAATTTTTTTAATATTTATTATTAATATTTTTATTTATTTATTTATTTTTATTCATATAAACTTACAGATGACTGACGGAAACTCATGGTAAACCATTATGAATATGTTAGAGCATCACCAATAGGTCTATATTTCTTCCCTAACAAAAGATGAAATGTCATTTTGTCAAGGAGCCATGAATTTTGTTTCCCACAGTAATGAAATTGTAAAATCAGTTGGGAGGCCATCACAGCGACACAATACTCTTAGTGGGTCCCATTTATCATGTCATTTTCTAAAAGTCAAGCCCACTCGACTTCATTGTTAGGGGATTTAGTGGCTACCCTTATATTTGCATGCCACATCTATATATAATTATAAGAAAGTTATTTTTCACACTCTTATATGATGATAATCTTCGCGGCAGTCACAGGCAGCACGCTGATCCTGTCCCGTCCCGTCCCGAACCCATATGGGATGGGACGAGGTCGGGATGGGGTTTTTCCCATCCCGTCCCTTCCCGATCCCTTATGAACGAGATGGGTATATCTCGTCCCATCCCGTCTCGTGCCCACCCCTACACCCAAGTCATCAAGCAACTCTTAAAGACAAATTGCTTCCTTAACGGCTTCTGTAATCGCCATATACCCAGCTTCAGTTGTAGACAATGCAACTGTAGACTGCAACATAGATCTCCAACTTACTGGTCCTTTAGCAAGAGTAAAGATATAACCAGTAGTTGATCGTCGCTTATCCAGATCTCCTGCATAATCTGAATCCACATAACCAACACAATGTTGACCATTACTCACATCCTTCTCAAATAGTAAACCAACATCTACTGTACCCAGGATGTACCGTAGAATCCATTTCACCGCTTGCCAGTGTCCTTTGCCTGGATCATGCATGTACTGAGTTACCATACTGACTGCCTGTGAAATGTCGGGCCTCATACACACCATTGCATACATTAAGCTTCACTGCATTTGCATATGGCACTTGAGCCATGTACTCTCGTTCCTTATCAGTGCTAGGAGACATAGAAGCTGAAAGCTTAAAGTGAGGGGCAAGAGGTGTACTAACCGATTTTGTGTTGTCGTTCATCCCAAATCGTTGTAACGCCTTCTTCAAATATTCTTGTTGTGACAAGCTCACAGTTCCCTTCACCCTGTCTCTTCGAATTTCCATGCCAATGATCTTCTTAGCTTCACCAAGATCCTTCATTTCAAACTGAGTTCTCATCTGGCATTTCAATTTATTAATCTCATACTTGTTCTTGGAGGCTATAAGCATATCATCTACATATAAGAGCAAATATATAAAGGAACCATCACGAAGCTTACATAAGTAGACACAATGATCATGATGGCTTAGAGTGTACCTCTGCCCTAGCATAAACTGATCAAACCGCTTGTACCACTGTCTTGGAGACTGCTTCAACTCGTACAAGGACTTGTTCAATTTACACACACAATCTTCTTTCTCTGCAACCTTATACCCATTTGGCTGAGTCATATAGATCTCATCCTTTAATTCTCCATGTAAAAACGCAGTTTTTACATCTAATTGAGCTTACTCAATATCAAATTGTGCAACCAAGGCTAGCAAAATTTGAATGGAAGAGTGTTTCACAACTGGAGAAAAGACTTCATCGTAGGCTATACCTTCCTTCTGAGCATAACCTTTCGCAACTAACCTTGCCTTAAAGCGCACACCATTACTCGAAGATCCTTCTTTCTTTGTGTATACCCATTTTCACCCAATAGTTTTCTTACCTTTCGGTAAGCTACACAATTCCCATGTTTCATTCTTATGAAGAGATTGCATCTCTTCATCCATAGCCTTCTTCCACTGTTCACAGTCGGTACTTTGAATTGCTTCTTTATAGGTAGAAGGTACTTCACCTCAACTACTGGAAGTGCATAGGCAACACAGTCACTAAACCTTTGAAGACGTTTTACATTCCTCTTTGGTCTACTTGTTGCAGTTGGCTCCTGAATTGGAGTCTCTGAAAAGTCATCAACTGTATCTACCACAATCACTATTTGTGTCTTCATCTGCACCCACTGTGGAATCAGTAGGTACTACATCTATAAATACATGACTAGCCGGAACACGTAGAGTAGCATCAATCTCCACCTGCTACGAATTCTCTATGGTCGAACTCTCCACCTGCTGAGAGTTCATTGGCTTCAGCATAGAAGCCTCATCAAAAGTCACATCCCTGCTAATAACAATCTTCCTGGATTCAGGAACCCACAACTTGTAGCCTTTTACACCATCCACAAAACCTAAGAAAATAGCTTTCTTGGCTCGGGGATCTAACTTACCTTCTTGAACATGAAAGTAAGCAGGACAACCAAAGATATGTAATCTATCATAATCATTAGCAGGATTTCCAGACCATACCTCCATAGGAGTTTTTCCATCAATCGCAGCCGCAGGCAACCTGTTGATGAGATGGCACGCATATGTCACAGCCTCAGCCCAAAACGTTTTGCCCAATCCAGCATTGGCCAACATACAACGAACCTTCTCCAGCAATGTACGGTTCATGCATTCTGCCACCCCATTCTGTTGCGGAGTATCTCTAATCGTGAAGTGTCTGACAATTCCCTCATCCTGACATACTTGCAAGAACGGATCAGCTTTGTATTCACCTTCATTATCTGAATAGAGCCTTCTGATCTTTCTGCCAGTCTGAGTTTCAATCATCTTTTTCCACTTCAGGAACACATTCAATACCTCATTTTTATGCTTCATGGTGTACACCCACGCACGTCTTGAATAATCATCTACAAAAGTGACGAAATAGCGCATACCTCCCAATGATGCTTGCTTGACAGGTCCCCAAACGCCCGAGTGAACATAATCAAGAGTCCCACGAGTACGGTGGATAGCGGTGCCAAATTTGACTCTTGTCTTCTTGCCCATTACACAATGTTCACAGAATTCTAACTTGCAGGTCTTAGCACCTTTTAGCAAACCTTGTTTCACAAGAGTTTGCATACTCTTTATACCAACATGCCCTAAACGCATGTGCCACAATCTAGTCGTATCACAAGAAGTACTTGCAGACTCAGTAACTGCAACTTCTCCCGTAATTGTATTCCCGGTCAAGAAATACAAATTACCTCTTTTGATTGCCTTCATCACCACCATTGCACCAGACATAACCTTGAGAACACCATCTGACACGGTTATCTTGTAACCTTTGATATCCAAGGAACCCACTGAGATGAGATTCTTCTTCAAAGCAGGAACAAACCTTACTTCTTTCAAATCCCGAACTATACCATCAAACATCTTCAGCCGGATTGTACCTATGCTTTCTGTTTTGCATGTCTGATCATTACCCATCAAAACAGTTCCACCATCTAGCCTTTTAAAGCTAGAAAACCAGGCCCTATGGGGACACATATGATAAGTGCAACCCGAATCCACAATCCACTCGTCAGTGGAACACATCAATGCTGATATAGACAGGGAATACTCATCAAAATCTTCATCACTACGTTCGGCAACATTCACATTGGTGTGTTTCTTCCCTTTCTCTTTGGCTTGATTTTCAGACAATCTTTTACCCAATGCCCTTTCTGATGACAGTAAGCGCATTCATTTATCGGCGGAGTCTTTGACCCACTTCTCGATTTGGATCGAGATTTATCTCTTTTACCACCAGATTTTCTCCTTCTTGATTTTCCCCTCGCAGTCAATGCTTCAGACGCTGCATCCCTATGGATTTTAAGGTCCATCTTCCTGTACTCATAATTGAGCAGCGCTGTAGCAATCTCATCATAATTTAATGATTTTTTTCCCGTTAACAAAGTTGTAACGAGATGCTCATATTCTTCTGGAAGGGAATTCAAAAGGCACAAAGCCTTATAATTCTCTGGAGCAATTTCTTCTAAATTCAATAGGTCGGCAATTAGCCTATTGAATTCATCCAGATGCTCAGACAAAGTAATACCTTGTCTCATATTCATCCGGAACAATTGTTTCATGAGGAAGAGTTTATTTTGAATACTCTTCGTCATGTACTTGTCTTCCAACTTTTTCCACAATGCTTTAGCGGAGGTTTCCTTCATGACGAAGTATTTTTGTTCCTTCTCTAAACACAGTCGGATAGACCCACACGCTTGCCGATTCAATTTGTTCCAATCTTCTTCTCCCATGGCGTCCGGCTTATCACCCAAAGCATTCTCTAAATTCTGTTGTGCGAGCACATCCAATACTTCACATTGCCACATGCCGAAGTTGTTCTTGCCATTGAACTTTTCGACATCAAACTTACCAACTGTAACGGTAATCATCTTCGAACTGGAACCTGAACTTGATGTCTCTGTCATGTTCCTAATACTGTCATACAAAACTATCAATTCACACTTACACACGAACCAAGGAAATACTTTCGGCTCTGATACCAATTTATTGCGCCTCGCGAAAGCGTAACAGATTGTGGAACACAATTGATAGTTGCAATAGAAAGTAATAAATCCAAATTATAAACAAGGCAATGTAAAGTAAATGGAAATAAATAAAACACGTACCGCACACAGCAATTTAACGTGGTTTGGCAAGTTTGCCTACGTCCACGGGCAACGAGAGTAGCTTTACTAATGAGATCAAGGAGTACAAATGGAGGGAGCTACACAACGTCAACGACGTTTACACACACATGTCTGAGTGACACCACGGATAAACGCAGGGTGCATTTATCCTTCACAAACAAAAGAAAGAAAAGGAAATCTCTTTTTTTTCTCTCGTTTCTCTCTCCTCTCCTTCACATACTCAAACAGATACTTGAGGAACCCTAAGTTCCTCAACTCACACTCTCAATCTCTCAAATTTCTCTCAATGGAAGAAGATGTTTCAAAGAGGAAGGGGATTCCTCCTTTATAGCCGATCTTTGGCGGTGGAGAAAGGTGGTGACGGAGGGTTCCATCACCTTCCACCATCTTCTTCTTTCTTCCTCCAGCTGTCTTCTTGAAGGTTCAACTCAGATCCAGCAAATCCACAGCTCAAATCCAGTTGTCCTCCATGCCGACATGCCACAATCCATTGTCGACAAGCCGAAATTGAGCATTCACAAGTACTTTTCTGTTCTTTGTCATGTTCCCTGTTTCAACAGTTCTAAGTTATTTCAACAATTAATCATATATCATGTATATATTTGAACTTTAGCTTCTTAAAACTTTCTTCCTCTACAAAGGAATCTAAATAAGAACCTCAACTATATATCTCATTTTATTGGACCTTTTGATAATTGTGTTAAACCTACTCCTTCATGGGATTTCATTTTTTTCGGTGTTGTTTTTCACGAGCATTCTGACTAACCCTTCCTTAAATGTCAAATTTTTACATAACAATGATAGTAATATTAGTTATTGTGATTACTAACATGATGTTTCGCCCTTCTCATCTAAAAGCTAGGCTCTTGTTGTTGTATGTGATAAAATGTTGATTTGGATTGCAAATCGTGGAAAACAATCAGGTTATTCTTTGATCGATAAGCAGTTGTTACTGTCTTTCATGAACTTTCAGCTAAAATTATTTAGTGGATCAACAACGTAAATAGAAACTCTCGAAGTTTGTTAAATGTTTTATATGATTTTGGCTTCTCATAGGAAAATGAGTAAGTCTAGCCAGCCTTGTTTAGTAGTTTTTTTTTTTTTTGTTTTTTTTTAGTGTTTTTACATTTTTTTTTTACCCATTCTTTTTAAAACACAACCACAAACACTCTTTATAGAAGGGGTAGAAGTGTAAAAAAATCCAAGAAAATGCTAGCAAACAAGGCTTGCTAAAATTGTTGTAGGAAAATAACAACTCTATTTCTTTTATTTCTTAATCTGTTTGGCAATCTTTGGAAATTAGAGATTAATGTTGTAATCTCAATTACCAAGCTTGTATTGGTATTTCTTCTTCAGTTCTTCTTAATATATAATATATTCATTATAAAAAATAAAACGTAAAAATGTTCTATCATAGATTTATCAATATAACATTTGTATGTTAAACATAACATGTATCATTTTCAAATAACAATATATAATTATTATTTTTCACAATATTTCCATTTATTTGAAAGCTAAAAATATTTACCTTGAAAAATGGAAATCCTCTTCATATTGAATGAATAGATAAATACAAAATCAAAATTGGAAATCCTTTAGTAGCGTAGCGAAATTCCAAGTTTTTGCAATAACAAGATTATGTTGATCCCGGATTTGGTAGTTTTTTATTTATTTGATATTGAATCTAAGGAAATTTGGACATACCATTAATAAGGAAACTTCTTAAACATAGCAAAGATATATCTTGCATATATATCCAGAACACTGGACCCTCGTGCTTTTGTCACCCTTTCACATGAATGATGAGTTGTATCTTGATAAGCACAGAAAAACTATTAATTTATTCTCATGTGAAATTATTAAAATACCCTCAAGTAAATTTTTTTTATTTTATTTATCAAAGGATATTTTGGGAATAAATAAATGTCTAACATCAAACATTTTGTATCATTTATCATTATAAATACAGATTTAGGTCATTTACATTCTTTTGTGAAGTTTTAATCTAGTGCGGCAATTTCAAGGTTAGAGAAAGATGGCGACCAAATCTTCAACATTTTAGATCTCTCAGGTGATGCTATAGCTTTTTCTTAGTTTCTTGTATTGATTTTGATGTTCTGATGTTTGGCTTCAAATGTTGAAGTATGAAATTTTGTCTAGTAGAGATAGTCTCACTTTTTTTTTTTTTTTTTGCTTGCAACACTCATTCACTACATATAAAAATAAATAAATAAATAAAAACTAGTTTAATGAAAATTACATTTGCTACTCATTTGTTTTCCTTTATTATGAAGAATGGATCTATTTCTTTTCAATAGAGAAATACCTCTCATGTCCAAAATAGAGGCAAGTGCCTCTATGATGGTAATTTTGTATGGGTTCGTATCCTCTCTTTATGCCCTGATTTGGTGGTGGATTTCATATTTGATGGTGGCAGTGGCCTGATTTCATGGTGGTGAGTTTGATCTTAAGGTGGATGAGGGGTTGGCATGTGGTGGCCTGATTTTGGATTTTGGATATATAACCCAAGACGTTGGGGTTAAACCACTACGATCTTAACCATCCAACCAAGCTACCATTGATCGATGGTAGTGTTGGTGACTCGATTGGAGGTGGTGTGGCCAGTGGTGTTGTCCTAATTTCATAAAGGAAGTTTGGTGGGATCCACCATCTTGGGTGGTGGTGACTGCACGAAGGATGTGGAGGTGTGTGGTGGTACAAAGTGGCGGTGATAGGTGGTACCCTTGCAAGGGAAAACTAGGGGTTAAAGTGGAATTATAGAAAAAAAAAAGTCAAAGTCAAATGGATTTAAACAAATATTAAAAGAAAATATGTAAAATAGGTATTAATTTAAGTCCACTAAGTCAAAGTCAAACAGATTTCGGCCCTTTATATTTTATTTTATGAAAATTCAAAGATTTAATGCTCTAAATTACAATATTTTGTTAGTTCTTTTTGCAGGGCAAATTAAGCAATTCGAGTTTTTAGATTGTATTATATCATAAGAATTGATCGTTATTGTGATTGAGATTCATGACCTAATTAATGTCAAATAATATAATTGTATGTATTTGTGAAAGTTTTATAAGTATAGTTTACAATTCTAAAAAGGGAAATCAAATTAGTTTTCATATATATATGTTGTATGGAATATGGATCATGCATGTTTTGATTCTATTAAAAGTAAGCGTATATATGTATACAAAAAATTTACCTGAATAAATATACTAGCTGATTATTTGTTATGTTAGATCTAAAGTTGAATTAATATATATATTAAGAGTGAATGAAATGGCGGATATATGTGTTATGGAAATAAGCTCAAATACAAAACCACTATCTCTTACTACTTTTCAATGGATTTTTTCATAATTTTTCCAAACCTGGCTCCTTCAAAATTTAGATTTTCATGTTTTCTAATCATAGGCATGCGTGTGTATGTGTTGTTTTTTTTTTTTCCCTGGAGGTTGATCCTTACCGATATATTGATTTTTCTCCTTTTTTAAAGATAACATTCATTAGCTAGATTAGCACATTTCAGTTTCATTTACTTTTGTTTACTCTAGCTAGATTTGATTGCATGTGTAATTTAAGCCTGATTAGAGTTATATTTGCGACCCTTTTAGCGAAATTAGCTTCACTTTTCTTGAGTCTATAACGTGCCATTTCATGTTGGACTATCATGTCAAACATGTCAATTTTGGGTTGCGCGTCGTATTAACAGCTAAACATTTCATTCTGAGTCTGGTCAACCAGTTTATCGATAGGTTAGGTTTGAACATTAAAATACTAACCCACACGACCCAAATCAGACCTGAGCCATTACTGAACCTATTCAAAGGGATCTTCGACCCTGACCTGTCTATGAAAATCTTAACAGAACAGCCATATTTCGATCCATAAAACTCATAATCCTTACCAAACTGATCCATGAAATCAATCACATTAACATCAATCTATTTTGATCCTATCCATTTTTTAACATTTCATGCTTTCATTTCAAAATACTTGAACTTGCATGATCAATTTTCAAAGCCTCCAAACCTTGCCATATTTTATGCCTAAGTAACACAGTGCACTTATATATTGCAAAATAATTCCAAGCATTTAGTATTGAGTTGTGGAAGGATTTCAATAGATTGACTGTACTGTAAACTTTAGTTTCTAACATGTATTTGTTTGCCAGGAACACTGTTTGTTGTTTTTATCATGGCATCATTTGTAACAGACGAAGAGCTTAGGAAGTTTCACAAGCTAGATCGCGTGACTTTCATTCGTATGGTGGTTAATCTCGGCTATGACATGTTGTTATTCACCAAACTGATCGCTTTCTGGATTTGGCTCGAGCACATGGGATTCCCAAACGTGGGCATTCAACTCCTGCACAGTGAGGATGAGATGGTTCGCTCAGCAGTAGAAGAAGGGATTAATTGCATAAAATACTTTGAAGAGAGTCAACATGCTCGACCTGATTTTGCCCTACAACTGACTGCTGGTATACTGGGGAGAAACTTTTCATTGAATTTCCTCCATGACCATAGAGACAAGGCCTTGAGTTCGATAGCAAGGATCACTGGCAATTTGAGAAGAGTATTCGAAGACATTATTTTAGACCTCCACCATAAAATGGAAAGGGAACAAGAAAGGGCCATGAGGTTTGCTGCTTGCGTTGTTGCCTCTGGCAATGCCGACATCAGCGCTTTATTTAATAGGAGAATCATTGACGAAATTAGAGAACAAGTTGTGCAACCTCTCTATCTCAACTCAGGTGCACAATCTTCTTCAAATGTTCCCCAAGAAAATAGGACAATGTTTGTCACATTTTCGAGGGCGTATCCTGTGTCTGAAGCAGAACTTCTTGGATTCCTTGTGAGGTAATTATCAACATGATCTCTTTCTCTAATCTAATCATTTCTTTTTTTCTAATTGTTGTACTATATATACATATACATTTCTTACTAAAACCTTGATTTTGATTGTCAGGCTCTATGGGGATTGTGTTGAAAAAATACAGATGGAACAGGTGCCTCCTCCTCAACAACCAATGTTTGCTCTCATCATTTTCCGAGATCCATCCATGCTTGCCGTAATCCTAGATGGAAGGGTAAAAGCAAAGTATATCATTGATGGTAAGTACATATGGGTGAGGAAATTAATCCCTTGACATGGCCAAGACTAATGATCATATCATGGGGTCATTATCATTGTTAATCGTCATGTTCCTCTCATTATATCTGGAGAGAGAGAGAGTTTAGTATAATGTCGTATTACCTTTAACTGAAAGATCTTGCATTGATTATGAGATGTTGAACTTGTATTTTAATTGCAAATGGATTGCTTGTGTTTTAATGGCAGTGGCATAGGGAGGAGACTTTCTCTTTATTGCTCACATTTGGAGTTTTAATTTGAACAGTTTGATTCGTTGTGATTTATAATTTTTGAAACATCATACACAGAGCCATGAGCTCAAAAGCATGTGGTTGTGCAGAGAAGCATGCACATGATGCAATGCATGTGTGCATTTGAAGGCACATAGAACGGAGTGCCTGAGACACGTAAGGTTTGAGTGTCAAAACCCTGATAGTTAAATTTCTTTACGACAACTGTGTATATGGTAAGACACCATATCGCTATCAAGAGAAAAGATGGGTTCCATGCCATGATTGGGACGAGGAAAAAGGGAAATCAGAACCAAACAGATCTTATTTGGGTTGTTAGGGAATCTAATCCACGGCATATTATGCCTTTTATATGCCACGCCATACAGTCTCTACTTGAACAAATGCCCTACATTTTTAACTTTACAAACCAGTATAAAGTTTGCTATGGAACTAGCAATATCTACACAGAGCTCTCGTATGTATAGAACAGAGATTGATGATCGATTGAGTAAGGAATAATTGCTAATCTGCATCCTGGGGTATAGATTGATGATATATTGATATATCATTGTAGTCTCATCTAAACATCTGGATGCTTGTTACCTCTTTCTCACTACAGTCCATTATGCACCGCGATCCAGTTCACAAATGCACCATTACTACACCACACTATTACTGCCATCCCAACATCAATCAACACAATACTGGTTACCAGTCTATTTTGCCATTGTTTCCACACCACCAACAGTACAACATAGATGGCTACAATTGATGGGTCTTTTGTTCTTCCAGCAATTCTGATCGAGTCTCAGAGACCCTGTAGTAGGTTTCATAAACTAGACCAACACAATCCATGTATGTACATATATATCAGAAAATATTGTCCTACTATCCTGGGAAATCACTACTCACTACAAGAAATATTTCACACTTCAATAAAATATTTTCTAAGCAAAATATATTCCTTGCCTCTCCAATCCATCAAGAAATACATCAAGCATTATATTGCATCAAAACACTCAGCTTTCTACTTTCAATTCCGAATCTCTTCAAGATGTCGATTAGCCCAAGCTTCTTTGGTGGCACCCGAACCAATGTCTTCGATCCCTTCTCCCTAGATCTCTGGGACCCTTTTCGGGACTTGCCTATTTCACGCCCTTCTTCTGATTTCTCCAATGAAACTAGTGTTGAAAAATATGAGAGAAGGTGATAGAATATGGCAGAAGCTTCCATCACCTCCTCAAGTGGCTTGAAGTTTGTGGAAGCTTCTAGAGTAGTCTTTGGCTTGCTTAAGGATTAAGTAAGAAGAGAGCAATTCGAACAAGTAACTGGAGCTGACCGTCATTGTTGACTTTGACTTGGATTTCTTCATGATGAAGTAAGAAGAAATCAATTCGAACAAGTAAGATGTGCTAGCCGTCATTGTTGATTTTGACTTGGATTTCTTAATAATGAAGTAAGAAGAAATCAATTCGAACAAGTGGAGCTAGCCGTTATTGTTGACACTAGTTTGCTTTCTTAATGATGAAGCAACTAAGAGAGGAGGTGGTTCCAACCTCCTCAATTCGTCTATAAAAGGGGACCAATGGTTCCACATTTGATCATCCCATCCTTCGGGATCAAGGATCCTCAGCACAGGTCACCCTCTCTACATTTGTATCGATGTGAGGATCATGTGAAGTTTGTAATCTGAATTCTTCGGATTTTGGGTTTCTTGTGAGAAACCAAATTTGTAATATGTTTATCCTCCATCCTGTTTGTGTGTTTGTGAGATCTGTGAGTGTTTAGGGTTTATCCCTTTTTATTTGTGAGAGAAAAGAAAGGGAGGAGATGAGAGAGAGTATTTGGTTTGTTTTTATGTTTTGGTTTTATGTTATACGCAACCAGTGGATATACCTTGTATTTGTAACGTCCCTGACGTTTTGTATCTCTCTCCATTTGTAATCTCTCTCTCTCACTAGTAAAGTTGGTATTTGTTGTGGACGTAGGCGAGTTTGTTGAACCACGTTAAATTGGTTGTCTCCAGTAGTTGTTAGTATTTTATTTATAGCTTTGCATTTCGACATTTGTAACGCTTTCGCCCGTAACAAATTGGTATCAGAGCCAAAGGTTATTTTGATGGGCTCATTTGATGTTGTATGAAATGCTAAAGTTCACTTCTTTTAAAAAGGTCTGGTCTCTCTTGATCACAAACAAGCTCATCAAACCTGATGTGAGATTTGAGAAGGGAGGGTTCAACCATTCGAGGAAGAGGGTTGATTGAAAATTATTAACCTAAAACACAGGCTTAGAGGAAGAAAGCTGCCGCCGCCACCAAATCTGGGACGCTCTGGCCGTCGCTGTGCTCACCGCTATTCTCGTTCACCTGTGCGCAGTAGGGTGCGAAACACAGATTCAGCGAGAGGGGTGCGAGAGGGCCTGCGAAGCACAGATCCGGCTGAGAGAGGCTGCGCCACGAAAAGCCCTAGGCCGTCCACTCCGCGCTGCTAGCTTGACTGGCCGCCGCTCTGCCTGGCTGCAAGAGGGGTATACCTCTGCCTGGCCGCCGCTCTGTCCCCGCCGCCACTGCCTGGCCGCCGCTCTGTTCCGCTGTCAGGATCGATCGATTGCTTGGTGTTGTAGGTCTGGCTAGGGCAGGTTACACCGTGGTATGACGGCTCCTCTAGCCGTCAACACTTCCTCTCCCCCAATGGGGAGTAAGGAACGTGCGGAAGAGGCTACTAAGCCTTCTTTCTCCCAAATACTTGGAAAAATACTGGTTGATGAGGTTAAAGAAACAAATGTCGAGGGGACTAGATTTCGGAAAGAAGGAGAGTTAGCCATTGGGCTTACGGCATCTGATGAAAGACGTGGGGAAGCTTTCATGGAAAAACATGTAATAGTCTTAAAGTTCTCTAGCTACAGACCAACATTGGAAGATATTCGAGATTCGATACATCGAACCTGGGGGATTCTAGGTGATTTCTCACTAGGTTTGCTAGATCAACGCCATGTTCTTGTCCGGCTTCAATCTGAGGCGGAAGCAAAGAAATTCTTGGCAAGGGACTCGTTCTTGATTCGGGGAGTTTGATTCAAAGCTTTCCGCTGGCATGATGGTTTCAGTCTGAAAGCAGATCCGATATCGGTTCCACTATGGGTAGAGTTGCCTAACTTGCATTTGCATTTATTTCATCCCCCTCTTTTGAAAGCAATTGTGAACTCTTTTGGTTTCTTTTTGCGCATGGATGATCATACTCGATGTCTTTCACGCCCGGGTTATGCCCGTGTTTGCGTGGAGATGACTTTGGCGAAAAAGTTACCGAGTAGAATTTGGATAGATAGATCTAACAATAGGGGCTTTTGGCAAAAGATTGAATACCCGAGTTTCAAATATTTTGATTATTGCTCATTGCTAGGGCATCAGGAGGATTATTGCAGAAAAAAGTTAGGTCATAAGGGCAATGTGAGAACACCCAACTTGGTGAAAGAAGAAAAGACTGAGAAACAAAAGGTGAAAGCCAAAGTCCTCAAGCAACAATATGTCCCAGTGGTCAAACAAAATAAAGTTTCAAAGCCAGAAGTTGGCACTAGTGGTGTAAAGAATAATCAGGGTGAGGGAATCCAGGAGGGAATTGGTGCTGAGAGACCGATGGTTAAAGATTCGGGGAATGTCATGTTGTCAAACAAATTCGAGTCACTTACGGGGAACATAGTTGAAGATGATAGTAATCTAATGAATAATCAATTGCCTTGTAAGGAGACGGCTCCAGTCAATGACATGGTAGAGCCAGAAACAACGGAGGAAGGACTTCTTGAGGCGGGGTACACAGCTGTTGAGATTGAAAAAACGATTGAAAAACAAGGAGAGACAATTCCAGGGCTTGCTTCGTCCCAGCCAGAGCGTGTTCTGCCAACAACAAGGCTTGCTTCGTCAGAGCAAGTCGCGCTCGGAGCAGAGCATGTATGCTCTGTTTCTGCAGAGCACGTAGCGTCACCAATAGAGCAAGTTGATTTGGTGAACCAAACATCACATGCTGTAGATGATGATCCAAAGAAGTTGATCCCTAGGAAAAATGCGAATGATGGCCAAGCTTTTATGCAAGAATGTGATAATGCTTCAAGTAGCAGCTCAAGGCCGCAGAGAGCGCACGAGTATGTTAACCAATTGGAACCAGGGAGGGCGCAGGGGGTTTCGATCAAGGCTGTAGGCGGGGATGTCGGGATCTCTAGCCCAGGGAAAACGAAGAGCAGTGGGAATGCTTCTCTACAGATAAATGCAATGATTCCAGGCAGCAACTCCGGGCCAACAAAGGAGGACGCAGTAGCTGAAGATGATCACGTTGACAGTGGGTTTGCCTATGGCGCTGGCAATGGTGCTGGCAGTGGAGCTCACGTTGGTGCTCAGACTCGCGTTCATAGTGGTGACAAGGTGCATGACCGGAAGGTAGGGGTTCCAACAGATGCGGGTATTGTACAAGATGACGAAACTTTAGTGGACGCAGTAGTACTTGAAGCATCGAACATAAAACATATTAACTATTTGGTTCGTAACGCTAACAGCGAAACCGAAATGGAGACCGATACCAACATTTCGGATACAATCAGTTCAGAAGAAGAAGATTTGGATGAATACACCATTAGGTCAAGAGTAGTGTCAGGTTTAAAGACAGACCAACTTCGATTATCGAAAAGATTTGATGCGACGGACTTCAAAGACATCAAGGTATTTCCTCGAAAATCATCTAGAATGAAGAAAAGTAACAGTAAGTACAAGCATTGATCTAGGGGTTTGGTCAGTATTTATTTTGGGTTTTCTATGATGTATGTCCTCTGGTTCTTTTTATCGGGTAAAGTCGCCATGTACCCCCGACTGATGTACAAGATTTTTTTCAAGTAACAAATTTTTTTTTTTTTTTAAATGATGAAGTTTTGAAGGTCGTTCATGGTGCACTTGTAATTTTGAATGACCATTTGGAAGGGTAACTTGTACTTCTTGCAGATGAGTACAGTTACCCTGGTGAAACAACTTGTATCGATGATATTGTGGATGTTGCTTCTGGTGGAGTTACTTCACTCCAATGATACTTGTTTTGATGCCTCGAGGGTTTGGTAAAGCAACTTGTTTTTTGCCATAAGGATGTTGCTTCTGGTGGAGTTATATCGCTCCAAAGATGATCGTTATGATGCCTCGAGTATTTGGTACGAAGATCTGCATTATGTATGTTCGTGCACACTATGTTTCTGGACGTCTTGATTTGGAACTCCATCCTAGCCAAAGTGGAGATTGTTGGAACGCATTTGGAGGGGTAACGCCCTCACTTTGATAATATATTTGACACCTTTGGGTGTGGCGTTCGTGAAGCTGTTTGGAGGGGTGATGTCCCTTACTATGAATGATATGTTTGTGTATGTATGGAGAGGTGATGTCTCTCAATATGATTGATATATACGTGTATGGCGCTGTGAGCGCGTATGAAGGGGTGATGTCCCTCATGTTGGTAATTTGCATGACATCAGGTGTATGATGCTTGGAAGCATGTTTGAAGGGGTGATTTCCCTCAAGTTGTGTATAGCTCCTATGAGCGTGTTTGGAGGATGATGTCCTCATTTTGGATGATCAGTATTGAACTGATTATGTTCATTGGAAATCGACTGTTTGCTTCTGTTTGTGATGATTGACTCAGATTTGAGAATTCTTCACCGAGGTAGAGAATTGTTGAAAAATATGAGAGAAGCGATAGAATATGGCAGAAGCTTTCATCACCTCCTCAAGTGGCTTGAAGTTTGTGGAAGCTTCTAGAGCAGTCTTTGGCTTGCTTAAGGATTAAGTAAGAAGAGAGCAATTCGAACAAGTAACTGGAGCTAGCCATCATTGTTGACTTTGACTTGGATTTCTTCATGATGAAGTAAGAAGAAATCAATTCGAACAAGTAAGTGGTGCTAGCCGTCATTGTTGACTTTGACTTGGATTTCTTAATAATGAAGTAAGAAGAAATCAATTCGAACAAGTGGAGCTAGCCGTCATTGTTGACTAGTTTGTTTTCTTAATGATGAAGCAAGTAAGAGAGGAGGTGGTTCCAACCTCCTCAATTCGTCTATAAAAGGGGACCAATGGTTCCACATTTGATCATCCCATCCTTCGGGATCAAGGATCCTCAGCAGAGGTCATCCTCTCTGCATTTGTATTGATGTGAGGATCATGTGAAGTTTGCAATCCGAATTCTTCGGATTTTGGGTTTCCTGTGAGAAACCAAATTTGTAATATGTTTATCCTCCATCCTGTTTGTGAGATCTGTGAGTGTTTAGGGTTTATCCCTTTTGGTTTGTGAGAGAGAAAAAGGGAGGAGAGGAGAAAGAGTATTTGGTTTGTTTTTGTGTTTTGGTTTTATGTTATACGCAACCAGCGTATCTGTGCGGTGTCGTGGAGATACCTTGTATTTGTAACGTCCCTGACGTTTTGTAGCTCTCTCCATTTGTAATTTGTCTCTCTCACTAGTAAAGTTGGTATTTGTCGTGGACGTAGGCGAGTTTGTCGAACCACATTAAATTGGTTGTCTCCAATATTTGTTAGTATTTTGTTTGTAGCTTTGCATTTCGACATTTGTAACGCTTCCGCCCGTAACAACTAGCCCATTTGCAAACACCCGCATTGACTGGAAAGACACATGAGGCTCGTGTTCAAGGCGGGACTGCTCTCAAAATAAGCGGAGAGAGGAGCAGGGATAAGGATCGAGGAGAAGAGTGACAAGTGGCACCGTGTCAAACGCAGCAGTTGCAAGTTCCCAACCAGCTCTTCGAGTTTAGCATAAATGGCATCTCTCTGAGGGTGTCTTTGACCTCCCACAGCAAACTCATGCACATGATTCCCAATTTCTATCCAGCTCACACCGGGTTCCTTCTTCACTATGGCCCCTCTCACTTCCCTTCTGACTAGGATTGCATCATCAAAGCTACCTTTTGAGCAATATATGTTTGCCATCAAGACGTATCCCACTGAGTTTTTTTGTTCCAATTCCATCAGTTTCATTGATGTTAATTCAGCTATCTTGGTTTCCCCATGTTTTCTACAAGCAACAAGCAGTGCAGTCCACACCACGTAGTCTATTAGCATTTGGCGTACCAAAGCTTCAGTCTCACGAAGTCGTCCTGCTCTTCCAAGAATATCAACCATGACAAGCAAAATGATCTCATTGTGGGGATCGAGATACCTTCATTCACTAACATGGAATCAAATATTTCCATTCCTTCGACTACAAGCCCAACGTGGCTGCAAGCCAGAGAGTAGGGAAACGAAAGTCGTGGCATCAGGTTGGATATCCATCTTCCGAAACAGATCCAACACCTTGACCATGCACAACATAAGCCTTAAACATCGAATTCCAAGATATTATATTGCGAACCTCCATAGAGCTGAAAACCTGCATTGAAATATTGATTGATCCGCAATGAGCATAGGCATGTTTGAAAGCATGTCCTTGGATGCCTGCACATGCTTTAATCACAATCGAGAAGGTATAACAGACAAAATTTAAACACTCACGAAGGAATTGGCAAAAAAGGAGTAATGTTGGCTCTGGTTCCCGCTCTGCAAATGTAGTTATTATTCCAGGCCATGACACAATATCTTGACTACTGACAAATTCTCACAAATTTTCCACCCAATTTCTCTTGCTTTCTCATTCACAATAATGAAGTATATATAGTACAAAACATTGCCAAGAACCTTGCTCTCCAAGGCTTGGTTGATCTCCTAAAGATCCTCCTAATCACAAAGATATATTTACCTAAAATACAAAGACTATCATAAGGAAAAATATTTCTCAAAAGATATGCACAATAAACTATCTTATTTTGGTCTCAATAATATCGTAATACCCCCCCCCCCCCCCTCAAGTTGGAGCGTGTAGATCTCGAACGCCCAACTTGAGAAGTAGAAACTCAAATTTCGCTTTCCCCAACGCTTTTGTAAAGATGTCTGCCAATTGAACACTAGTGGAAACATAAGATGGACAAATCATCCCTTCAGTCACTACATCTCGAACAAAATGACAGTCTGCCTTTATATGCTTTGTTCTTTAGTGAAAAACTGGATTTTGAGTAATGTACAACGCCGACTGACTATCACAATACAACTTCATACCCTTCGGATGTCGCACACCCAAGTCACCCAAAAGTTGTTTAAGCCACTTTAACTCACACACTGTTGCCGCCATTGATCTATACTCAGCCTCCGCAGACGATCTAGACACTGTTTGTTGCTTCTTGGTCTTCCATGACACAGGAGAAAAACCAAGTAACACGAACCATCCTGTCAAGGAACGCCGCGTAAGTGGACAACTAGCCCAATCTGAGTCACACCACCCTTCTAGACTTAGGTCACTGTCAGCACGAAGCGAAATCCGTTGCCCCGAACTCTTCTTCAAATATCTCACAACCCTGAGAGCCGCCTCCTAATGATCCTCACGAGGTTGTTGCATAAATTGTGACAAAATATGAACCGAATATGCAAGATCAGGTCTCGACATAGACAAGTAAATCAATCTCCCTACAAGTCGCCTATACGGCGCCGGATCCGCAAGAAATTCGCCCTTTGCAAGGGCCAAATTGTGATTTTGTTCCATAGGAAATGCCGTAGGCTTTGCTCCCAATAAACCCGTTTCAGAAATTATCTAGAGGGTGTATTTTCTTTGGCAAAGAAAGATTCCTTCTGGATTACGGGCTACCTCTAGCCCTAATAAATACTTCAAAACTTCCAAATCCTTCATATTAAAGCACCTGCCAAGGTAATCTTTAAAAGTTGTCAATGCAACCTTATCATTCCCTGCAATAATCAAGTCAACTAACATGTTGATCTGAGTTCTTCCCCTGCACAACCCAAATAATGAATAATCTGAATAGGATTGCACAAATCCATAATTTTTCAACGTTGTTGACAGTTTTGCAAACCAACATCGGGGAGCTTGTTTCAGACCATAGAACGATTTTTTCAACCTGCAAACCATGTTAGGATTTGTATTCTTGAAACCTGGAGGAACCTTCATATAAACCTCCTCACTTAAGTCACCGTGAAGGAAAACATTACGCACATCCATTTGATGTACCTCCCAATTTTTAATAGCAGCAATTGCAAGAAAAATACGAACCGTCACCATTTTTGCCACAGGAGCAAATGTCTCGTTATAGTCAATTCCTTCCACCTGATGATTGCCATAGATCACAAGTCTTGCTTTGAGCCGCTCTATGCTGCCATCAGACTTATACTTAATTTTGTATATCCACTGGCTCCCTAGTGCTTTCTTGCCGGGTGGAAGAGTCTCCATTACCCAAGTCTCATTGTCTTCAAGGGCTCGTATCTCCTTACCCATCGCATCTCACCATCCTGGGTCTTTCATTGCTTCTTTAAAATGCTTTGGCTCATGTCCCACTGTCACTGCTGCAAGAAAATTTCTATGTCTCACAGAAAAACGTTCACAATTCACAAAATATGTTATAGGATAGGGCGTACCTGAGGAAGATGAAGGAGCAGATGAATTCGCAGATGGACTTATTTTCCGTATAGTATGAGTAACAAAATCACGATACCGTGTTGAAGGAGTTTTGGCTCATTTTCCTCGCCTTAGCTCACCGTCAACTTGCACACCTTGCTCCCCCACCGTATTCTCCAGCCCCTCATCATGCACGTCCTCCTGTGCGGGCTGCTGCACAGGCTGCACCGCAGCACCCGACTCCCCCTCGAGGGTGGACGCGGCCTCCAACCCCCCTCTCAACACACACATCACACTCATCGGCACCCTCATCCTCACTCCATGCCCCATCCTCATTGTTCGCCAGCATAGGAGTCACCACATTCCGTGGTTGGTTTGTCGCAAAAGGAAATTCTTTCTCAAAGAACTTCACATCCCTCGATACAAGTACTCATGTGTTTCTAAATCATACAATTTCTAACCTTTCTTCCCAAATTGATAGCCAACAAAGATACATTTACGGCTCCTACTTGCAAATTTATCACCTTTGTGTCGTTGATTATGAGCATAGCAAAGGCACCCAAATACACGAATAGCATCATAAGAAGGCACTTTCCCAAACAACATTTCATATGGCAATTTAGTCTTAAGTAAAGTAGAGGGTGTTCTATTAATCAAGTGACATGCTGCCAACACACATTCTCCCCAAATTTTGATTGGTAAATTTCCTTGAAATCTTAATGATCTAGCCACATTTAAAATATGTTGGAGTTTTCTCTCAACCCTCCCATTTTGTTGTGGAGTCCCAACACAAGAAGTCTCAAAAATAATTCCATTATTTTGAAAATAATCATGCAAACAATTAAACTCGGTTCCATTGTCACTTCTCACACGTTTTATTACTTGTTCAAATTGTCGTTCAACCATGGCAACAAAATTAAGAAACATAGATTCAACTTCCATTTTATTGCATAATAAATATACCCAAACTCCTCTTGAAAAATCATCTACTATTGTCAAAAAATAGGTAACCCCACAAGAAGAACGAGTCTTGTAAGGTCCCCCACAAATCCAAATGAACAAGTTCAAAAATCCTACCAGCTTTATTCGTACTAATGGGAAAACTAGATTGAGGTTGCTTTGCACGCGGACATACCTCACAAGCTTTATTATGTTTCCTAAAAGAATGGCTCACAGCCAGTATCATCTTCAATATTTTCTCCGACGGATGCCCATTCGTTGATGTCATAACTCGAACGACGAATCACCATCCACTGTCAAGACCTTCACTTGAGGAACACCACGAAAAAAATAAAGTCCATCCAATCTTTCACCGGCTCCAATCACCTTCCTCGTCGGTTGGTCCTGTATAACACAAATATTATTAGTGAATTGGACAACGCAATTTGATTCATCGATTAATTGAGTCACAGAAATTAAATTGCATGTTAATTGTGGGACATAAAGCACATTATCAAGCTTCAATCCTCCTAGCAACACGACACATGGTTCGACGCTCCTTTGTCGATAATCCAACTAAAATTATTGTTCTTACCATACAGTCGATCTTTTGTTTTGGCCAAGTTCAAAAAATCAAGAAGTTGCTGCAGTTGCGTTGTTGAAACACCCGCAAGACCCACTGCTTCAGTCGCACCTGCCAGCCCCTGCGAGTTCCCTGCCTGCTGATACGTCATATCCACCTTCTTGTCACCATCTCCTTTCTTTTCCCCCTCTCCGCCAGCCATGATCTCTCGTGGAGGCTATAGTACTGAGAGAAAAAATAAATAAATAAATAAATAAAATAAAATAAAATGTGTTTGCCCTAGGATCTCCCTACGCTCTTGATACCATGACAAATTCTCACAAATTCTCCACCCAATTTCTCTTGCTTTCTCATTCACAATAATGAAGTATATATAGTACAAAACATTGCCAAGAACCTTGCTCTCCAAGGCTTGGTTGATCTCCTAAAGATCCTCCTAATCACAAGGATATATTTACCTAAAATACAAAGACTATCCTATTTTACCTAAAATACAAAGGATATAAGGTAAAATATTTCTCAAAAGATATGCACAATAAACTATCCTATTTTGGTCTCAATAATATCGTAATAACTACCACTTGTCTCTATAAAGATCTTGTAACACTCATGACTATCTCCTCCAAGCTTAGAACAGGCTTTCACCAAAGACATCGCGACCTCTATTTGATGGGAAAACCCATCCTTGATCACCATACAATGCAGTTCATGAAAATGCCCAATACCAAACACAACCTTGTTTACTTTCTTCTCAACACAACATAAAGAAAAAATGGTATATGGTGGGAATACGTGTTGTTGTAAATAGTTATTTGAAAAGCTGTTATGTGCATCTGAATTTGCCTCTTTGTTCTTCCTAATTAACATTGCTAAAAAAAAAAAAAAAAGTTTGAAGCAAATTAGAAAAGCTCAGAGCAGACTTGGTAAGGACTAATATGCTACCAAAACCTTGTTTACTAATATGCGGAAGTAAATTTTAGTTACTAATATGCTACCAAAACCTTAAGAGAGAAAAACTATAGGATTGAAATAACCTTGCTCGCAGCATATGGAATGCATGAAACAGTGGCTTTGAGATTAGCCTATGATTAACTAACAAGAAATTCTCTGTTGTAAATTGAGTGTGTTTCAGAGTGCAGAGCATATCACGTAAGAAGTGGTGCTCTCAGTTTCTCATTCAGTATTTATGATTTTCAGTTTGTTCCTTTAACTATGAATATGTTCATGGCTTCTCTTTGATTTCAAAAGTAGATAAATGATTTGATTATTTGTGAAATCCATTTTTAAGTGATTGTAGAAAACTACTCAATTTACATTTTAGTTATTTATGATATAACAAGGTGTATATCAATATGCGAATAATTCTTGTGAAATACTCTCTCAAAACAACATGCTAAACAAACTTTTCATACAAATGCTGTGTACACAAATTATAAAAGAACACTCTGAGAATGAACATGTATTCCAATAGGAAAATTGTATTCAAAATATTAGAGATACAACATGGTGAATGTTACTTTTCTTTCAAGTAACCAAACTGAGATTTTTGATTTTCCTACTGGAAGGTCAGTTGGAGAGTTGAAAGAACAAGTCCAGCAGCAATTCAATGTCCCCTTTGTGGATCAAATTGTGTTCTCAGTTAACACTTGGAAATTAATTCGAACCAACAGTGAACTCATCACTGAACAAAGTATAATTGAGGTCCACAAGCGTAAGAATGGAGAACAGCATTTAACAGTTGCAGGGCCATTTGAGGCCATGGGCATCTGGTGTTCACATGACCTAAAAATCTCAGGTTTAAAGAGGCTTATAGGTCTCAGTAAGAGTATTTCCCCAGTAAGAATTGGTATAATTCTTTATGGTGCTGAGGCAGATGACAGTGATATAGTATCTGATTTTTTGATGCATGGGAGAGAACCAAGTTTCCCTGTCTGCAAAATGCCAGCACGGAACGAAATTGTAGTTCGGGTGTATAACAAGAGTGTGTACAAGTATTACTTCTTCAACCGAGATGAAACGATCTTTGGAATCAAATGAGAATTTGAAAGGGATTCCTTTAATCCACATCCAAATTTCTTTGTGGCTTGTGAAGGCCGAGTTTTACTAAGCGAAGCTACACTTGCCGGAAGTGGAGTACATGAAGGAAGCCTCCTAAGGCTTGAACCGTCGCCTCCGATCATGAATGGTGGCAGTGGCCACGTTGGAGGTTTAAGGGTCGGATGATTTCTTTCAGTATGGTGTCTGTGAGTCGAGAGTCAGTGAAGTTAAGGGTCAATTCTCAGTCGAGTCAAGAATCTATGGTTTTCAATATCAATAAAATAGTGTTTCTATTTATTGGTTTATTTAGCTTAGCAACTGAGCATAATATAAATAAATAAAACAATAAATTCAATAATCGATAAATAAGAAACGACTGTCAAAATGGTATGTATACCGTATCAGTTGTGGTAAGAGATCGAGTCCCTCATCAATCAATTGTAATGAACAAAACATTAGAAACGAATAATTTATTTAAGAAAAATTATTTGTTACAAAAATGTGCTCCTCACTTCAAATTGCTTAAGAGATTTCGTTACTACCAATTTTGTAATGAAGAACATAATAAAAACGAATATTTCGAGTGGAGAAGAAATATAATTACTAGACCATTAAACAAAAATAACAACTAAGTCACGAGTCACAAGTCGAAAACCTTTATTTGGCTATCATGACAAAAACATAACCTTTATTTGGGATTGTCACTGGACTGCTCAAGAAATATATAAATATATGCAAAGAAGTTTTCAATAAGGGATTTACCATCTCAGCTTGGAACAGTTCATCTCAAGGTCCATCCCATGATTTATTGTAGTTGTAGATCACTAATGTTGATATAAGATCTTACAATCTACTAGGCTCTGCGGCATACAAAAGATTATCAGGAACATTATTTGGGTGTAAGGTCATATGCCAGGGTAATTTTTTTCCAGTCATGGAAGAAACTAAATAAAAATTGCGACCTTTACATATTCCAGCCCGACGCATATCGCCACGCAATCCATACACTGTATCCATCCATTCAACTTTCATTAGGTAGTACTGACCTTTGATTCCAACAGAGATAGTCCTATGTGGTCGAGTGAAATTACGAGGAAGTATCTTCAAAACCAGAAAGAGTCGCGTACGAGCATTAAATACAAGATATTCGCGCAATTGTTCTGTATCTTCTAATTTTTGCATGTGCATGTTACCCCGAAAGGTAAGCTTGTGGCGATGTGGAGATATGCCAATTGCCCTATCGATTCTCCTTTTCAAATCCATGATGGTTTCTGTAGAAGGAACAAGATGATAATTACCAACTACTCTTTTCGAAAATGAGAGCTTTTCATCCGCACTATACTGATTTTCACCAAAATTTTCAAGATCAAGAACATGAACAACTTCAACAGTGAGTAAATCTGGTCTCTTTGAGAGGACGTGTGAACTCTTGGGGAAGATACGAACAATAGTTGGTTCATTTTCCAGCAATCCCAATTTCATATCATCGTTGCCACGGATGATTTGGTGATCAATAACAACAATCTGCTGGGAACATGGAATACAAAAGTAGTTCCAGCAGTAAGATTTAACTTCTGCAATAGTTGTTCCTTGTTCAAACTTGCGTGAACCAAATTTCGTGAGATATACATGAACATTACCATTCTCATGCAAACGATTCATACTTGATAGATCGATGATGATTAATGAAATGAATGGAGATCAATCTGCTGTTTAAAAAAGATAAAATGTAGAGGTTGTTATTGGGATAGAAAGATACTAGGAACTAGCAAAGAAAGAGTCGTACTATATCTGAGAGAAAAGAGGATGGAATAACTCGAAGCTATCTCAATATAGATTTGTAGGGGTCATTTTTTTCAATCTATAAATTGTGATTTTTACTTTGTAGGTTAACCTCAAGCCCGCTTGGTGAGAGTGCACTTCTCGACCATTAGATTTAAATGAAGTTGTTAAACCAAAAAAATATAGGGTTGAACAAAAAACCGACTAACCTGATTAAACCCATCAAAACAGCATCGATTGGTTCGGTTTCAATTTTAGAAAATTCGAAACAAATATGGTCGGTTTTCAATTTTTAAGTGCTTTTAACCGACAAAATCGAACCGGCCGAATATATATAATAAATAATATATATTAGATGTAAAAATCATATAATATATTTAATTTAGTCGGTCGATTCGATTTTTATTTTTTTTTGAAAAACAAACAGGGTTTTAAGGACCCCTTAACCTTTAATCTAGTACGACAATTATCATTATAAATACAGATCTAGATCATATACATTCTTTTGTGAAGTTTTAATCTAGTACGACAATTTCAATGTTAGAGAAAGATGGCGACCAAATCTTCAACATTTTAGATCTCTCAGGTGATGCTATAGTTTTTTCTTAGTTTCTTGTATTGATTTTAATGTTCTGATGTTTGGCTTCAAATGTTGAAGTATGAAATTTTGTCTAGTAGAGATAGTCTCACTTAATTATAGGTTTTTATGAAGTAACAAAGGGGTCAAAGGGATGAAAAATATCAAAGATAACACCTAATACCAAATGGCCCTTTTGAATTAGATGTGTGAGAATTCCTATTGATGGATGGGTTTTGTAATTCAAGTACTAATTTGAGAACTTTTTTTTTTTTTCGCTTGCAACGCGCATTCACTACATAAATAAATAAAATAAAAATAAAAAAAATAAAAAAAATCTAGTTTAATGAAAATTACATTTGCTACTCATTTGTTTTCTTTTATTATAAAGAAAGGATCTATTTCTTTTCAATAGAGAAATACCTCTCATGTCCAAATAGAGGCAAGCGTCTCTATGATGGTAATGGTGTATGGGTTCGTATCCTCTCTTTATGGCCTGATTTGGTGGTGGATTTCATATTTGATGGTGGCAGTGGCCTGATTTCATGGTGGTGAGTTTGATCTAAGGTGGATGAGGGATTGGCATGTGGTGGCCTCATTTTGGATTGCCGATGGTAGTGTTTTTTTTTTTTTTTTTTGAAGGCGAGCGTGCCGCCAATGGATATATAACCCAAGATTTAAGCAATTCGAGTTTTTAGATTGTATTATATCATAAGAATTGATCGTTATTGTGGTTGAGATTCATGACCTAATTAATGTCAAATAATATAATTGTATGTATTTTTGAAAGTTTTATAAGTATAGTTTACAATTCTAAAAAGGGAAATCACTTTAGTTTTCATATATAATAGCTGATAATTTGTTATGTTAGATCTAAAGTTGAATTAATATATGTATTAAGAGTGAATGAAATGGGTATATGTGTTATGGAACTAAGCTCAATTAGAATGTATATATAATTATAGAGTAAAGTAGGAGTAGAGTTTCCAAATTCTTAGAAAAATAATTTATGATAATCTTTCTAGTCTCTACACATTTTTTACTAGTTGCATTAGCCTTCATAGTAAGGTTGATATATATCGTCAACCTTCTTCTTTCTCAGTTCACATTTTTATCATAGCATGACCATCTAGTCCTGATGATCCAACACCATCACCATCACCACTATTACTGACATCAACGCCACCACCAATTACCTAATTATGTCTATTGCGATTCATATGTATCTCCTCCATGCGTAGCATGGAAAAGTGATGAAAGACTGCATAATATTAATAAATAAATAAATAAATATTAATATTAATATTAATAATATGAACTATAGGGTATTTCTCATTTTACAAATTCAAATCCACTCGTATTCAAACAATAGATAATATTAATAAATAAATAAATAAATAATCCTTTTTTGTGACCTACTACGATTTAGAGTTTTGTCTAACTTTTTGTTAACTTCTGAAACAACATTTAGATTGAAAATCAAAATTTCAGATTACACTAAATATTTCTTGTCCTAAATAGGGTCGGAAACTTATTGGATTTTAGATATAGCTTTACCGTTTGTCATTTTCAAATTTTAATTTTAAAATTTCGGCAAAAGTTAAATCCACGCTGGATCCTCTACTAACCCTACTATAAGTCATTAATCATCTTCCATGAAAAGTCATTTTTCAATACAAAACCACTATCTCTTGCTACTTTTCAATGAATTTTTTCATAATTTTTCCAAACCTGGCTCCTTCATAATTTAGATTTTCATGTTTTCTTATCATAGGCATGCGTGTGTATGTGTTTTTTTTTTCCCCTGGAGGTTGATCCTTACCAATATATTGATTTTTCTCCTTTTTTTTAAGATAACATTCATTAGCTAGATTAGCACATTTCAGTTTCATTTACTTTTGTTTACTCTAGATTTGATTGCATGTGTAATTTAAGCCCTTTTAGCAAAATTAGCTTCACTTTTCTTCATGGTTTAATTAAGGTTGTTCTCTCTCACATACCATGTTTAACTAGTTTAGTCGGGAACTTTTACTTTCTTGTACTCTTTGAGTCTATAACGTGCCATTTCATGTTGGACTATCATATCAAACATGTTAATTTTGGGTTGCGTCGTATTAACAGCTAAACATTTCATTCTGAGTCGGGTCAACCAGTTTATCGATAGGTTAGGTTTGAACATTAAAATACTAACCCACACGATCCAAATCAGACCTGAGCCATTACTGAACCTATTCAAAGGGATCTTCGACCCTGACCTGTCTATGAAAATCTTAACAGAACAGCCATATTTCGATCCATAAAACTCATAATCCTTACCAAACTGATCCATGAAATCAATCACATTAACATCAATCTATTTTGATCCTATCCATTTTTTAACATTTCATGCTTTCATTTCAAATACTTGAACTTGCATGATCAATTTTCAAAGCCTCCAAACCTTGCCATATTTTAGGCCTAAGTAACACAGTGCACTTATATATTGCAAAATAATTCCAAGCATTTAGTATTGAATTGTGGAAGGATTTCAATAGATTGACTGTACTGTATACTTGAGTAGTTTCTAACCTATATTTGTTTGCCAGGAACACTGTTTGTTGTTTTTATCATGGCATCATTTGTAACAGACGAAGAGCTTAGGAAGTTTCACAAGCTAGATCGCGTGACTTTCATTCGTATGGTGGTTAATCTCGGCTATGACATGTTTGTTACGCCTTATTGCGGAAGCGGGTAGACACCAACAATTGCACACAAGTACCACAAGGATCCAATCAATTAAATAGAGCAACTAGCAATGAAAGAAATTAGAGAAAATTAAGAACATACCACAAGAGACACAAGGTTTACGTGGTTCAGCAAATTGCCTACGTCCACGGTGAGGTGATTCCACTATATTCAAGAACAAGGTACAAGAAGATGACAATTCTCACACAATCTCTCAACAAGAGATGAAACAATTTCAGCAATTGTCTTTCTCTACTCCTTGTGCATCACAGTTTTTCTAGGAGCAATCATCATAATAAAAACACCTATAGTTCCTAGTATATATAGGAACAACAGTTTTCTGTTTGGCAGCAGTTTCCTGTTTCACAGTAGTTTCCTGTTTCACAACAGTTTCCTGTTTCCTAGAATTTATTTCCTGTTCAAAAAACAATTTCCAGAAGTCCAAACAGTTTCCTGTTTCAAACAGGAGTCCAAACACAGTTTCCTGTTTCAAACACGTTTCCTGTTTCACAATTCTCCACCTCGGCGAATTTTTATAAGGAAAAAATGAGCCGAAACAAGGCATGAGAATAAACTGATCAACACTCCATCATAGCTTTGTCACCTCACGAAACCGCCCCGAAGGGCAACGCCCGAAAGGGCCCTCAATCAACATGAGTCAATGTGGAGTAAGTCCAAACAATGTTGGAACTTAACTCCAGGAACAATGCCATATACTCTGCCTCTGTAGTAGAGAGAGCCACTGTATCCTGAAGCATAGATCTCCAACTAACCGGAGCACCGTATATCTGAAATACGTAACCAGTAGTAGATCTTCGTCTATCTAGATCACCAGCATAATCAGAATCAACAAACCCACGAACCTGACATGAATCTCCACCGAAGTCCAAACCCACATCCAAGGTACCTTTTAAGTACCTAAGCATCCATTTCACTGCCTCCCAATGTTTCTTCCCAGGGTTTTCCATATACCTGCTCACAACACTAACAGCCTGTGAAATGTCAGGGCGTGTACACACCATAGCATACATTAAACTGCCAACTGCACTAGCATAAGGAACATGCGACATGTATTCCTTTTCTTCCACTGTGACTGGAGATAACTTTCGAGAAAGTCTAAAATGTGAAGCCAAAGGAGTAATAACCGGCTTTGCATTTTCCATGCCAAACCGTGATATGACCTTCTCAAGGTACCCCTTCTGTGAAAGAAATAATTTTTTATTCTCCCTTTCTCTTCTTATCTCCATACCAAGTATTTTCCTTGCATCACCCATATCCTTCATCTCAAACTCAGAAGCAAGTTGAGACTTCAATTTATTTATCTCCACCATACTCTTACAGGCAATGAGCATATCGTCAACATAGAGCAAAAGATAAATAAAATCGCCACTACGAAGTTTTTTCAAGTAAACACAACAATCATACTTACTTCGTGTGAACCCATGTTTCAACATAAAAGTGTCAAACCGTTTGTACCACTGCCTAGGTGATTGCTTTAACCCATAAAGTGATCTCCTCAAACGACAAACATGGTCTTCTTTTCCAACAACCTTAAAACCTTCCGGCTGATGCATATAAATTTCCTCCTCTAAGTCTCCATGCAAGAAAGCTGTTTTCACATCAAGTTGTTCAAGCTCAAGGTCACCATGAGCTACCAAGCTCAACAACACACGAATAGAAGTGTGTTTTACCACAGGCGAAAATATCTCATTGTAGTCAACGCCTTCCCTCTGAGCAAAACCCTTAGCTACTAATCTTGCCTTGAACTGAGTACCAGACTCTAGAGTAGTCTGTTTCTTCTTAAACACCCACTTGCAGCCAATTGCTTTCCTTCCATTAGGCAACGACACTAGATCCCAAGTATGGTTCTTCTGGAGAGACTCCATCTCACCCTGCATAGCTACTAACCAACTCTGACTATCTGAATGACGCGCGGCCTGCTTGTAAGTAGTTGGCTCATCATCTTCCACAGAGAGTGCATATGCAACCAAATCAACTGTATTCAACTGACCATAGTGCTTCAACGGTTCTTCAAAGCCAAATTTTTGAACTTGCTTAACCGATCGTTTTGACCTAGTTAAGGCCAAAGGTTGCTGCTGGGATTGATTATCTTCAACTGGTTGTTGTTCCTCATGGTCTTCAGGCTCATAATTCAGATCATGTGTGCCTGCTTCAACCACTTGTTCATCTGCTGCATCCACAGACGCTTCAACTTCCACTTTCTGAGTGTTACTAGATTCACCACCACTATCAACCAACTCCTTAGCTTTAGTACAAGCTAACAAGGAATTCTCATCAAATGTAACATCTCGACTGATCACAAATTTATTATCCTCTAAACACCATAGACGATAACCCTTCACGCCTTTTGCATACCCCAAGAAAATGACCTTCTTAGCCCTAGCATCATGCTTATTTTCTTTCACATGGTAGTAGGCAATACAACCGAAAACTTTCAGTACACTGTAATCAGCATGTTCACCTGACCACACCTCATAAGGTGTTTTGCAGTCTAATGTAGAATGTGGCGATCTATTAATCAAGAAACACGCGGTGGCTATTGATTCAGCCCACCATTCTCTGCCAAGACAAGCATTGGAGCGCATACCCCTAGCTCTTTCAAGCATAGTACGGTTCAATCTCTCAGCAACTCCATTTTGTTGTGGCGTGTTTCTAACAGTCCAATGTCGAACAATTCCTTCCTGATCACAAAACTGTTTGAAAGTACCCTCAGTATACTCGGTACCATTATCAGACCTCAAAGTCTTCACCTTTCTTCCAGTTCTATTCTCAACCATTGCTCTCCACCTTTTAAATGTCTCAAATACTTCATTCTTGGACTTCAAAAAATATACCCATGTATAACGGGAATAATCATCAATGAAGGAGACAAAGTACCTGGAACCTCCCTTAGAGGTGACCTTCGCTGGTCCCCACACATCTGTATGCACATAGTCTAGAATACCTCTGCTCATGTGCTTGCTTGTACTGAATTTTACCCGGCATTGTTTTCCATATACACAATGCTCGCAAAACTCCATAGTCGGTTTCTGCATACCCTTCAGTAACCCTTGCTTGCTCAGTAGAGACAATCCTTTTTCTGTCATATGCCCAAGTCGCATGTGCCATAACCTAGTGTTTTCCGATGAAGAAGTTCCCACTGCCACATTTCCTGTTACCGTGTTACCCATCAAGGTGTACAAGTTACCTTGTTTGATCCCTTTCATGACAACCAAAGACCCACGGACAACCTTTAAAACTCCACCTACCGCTGTAAACTTACAACCATTGGAGTCTAAAACACCAAGTGAGATAAGGTTCTTTTTCAAGGCTGGGACATGCCTCAGATCAGTTAAGGTTCTCACAACACCATCATACATCTTAATCCTCATTGTTCCAATTCCAACTGTCTTACAAGCGTAATCATTACCCATTAGAACAGTACCACCATCAATGTGCTCATAGGTAGTGAACCACTCCCTGTTTGGGCACATATGGTAAGAACACCCAGAGTCAAGGAGCCATCTCCCAGAGATTTTTGTGTTTTCACCCGCAACTGAATAACATTCTTCATCCTTTTCCATACTAGATGCATAATTTGCTTCACTAGTATCACCCTTATCTTGATTTTTCTTGCCCTTCCAACTGTTATCATGATTACTCTTACCTTGATTTGGACAATTTTTCCTAATATGCCCCCACTCTCTACATTTGTGACATTGTGGACCTCTAGACTTTGATCTAGATTTTCCACTATTTGAAGATGATTTCACTTGAGACCTTCCTCTAACAACCAACCCTTCAGCTTGATCTTTCCCACTACCATTTGATGAAGTTTTCTTCCGAATCTCATTGGACAAGAGTGCACCGGTAGTTTCATCAAATGTAAGTTCATCTTTCCCAAACAAAATTGTTTGTACAAGATTTTCATATGACTGCGGCAAGGAGTAAAGCAATATAATTGCTTGGTCTTCATCCTCAATCTTCACATCCACATCTCTCAAATTTGAGATAATCTGTGTAAACTTGGCGATATGATCACCAATTGGAGTGCCCTCATCCATTGCTAGTCTGTACAATTGGGTTTTCAAGTATAACCTGTTTGATAATGTCTTAGTCATAAACTGTGACTCAAGCTTCAACCAAACATCAGCTGCCGTAGTCTCTTCATTAACTAAAAAAACTATGTCTCTATCCAGACACAAGCAAATAGCAGCACGCGCCTCCAAATCCAATTCTTCCCATTCATCATCTGACATGGTTTCAGCCTTTTTATCCTTCCCTAGTAATGCCTTGTGTAATTTCTGAGAAATAAGCAAATTCCTCATTTGTATTCTCCAATATCCGAAATCGTTCTTACCATTAAATTTCTCGATTTCATATTTCCCCACATGTGCCTTGCTCACCTTGGATGCCATTGCAAACAAAACCTGTGACTTTCTAGACAAGAAGCTTCACTAAGATTTTTTTTTTTTTTTTTTTTTTTTTTTTCAAACAACTTGTGCACAAACAAATCCTAGCACTTTTGAATATTCACAATCTTGAGTAGAACAATTCAAGATCAATTTCCCTTAGTGCTCTGATACCAATTGTTGCGCCTTATTGCGGAAGCGGGTAGACACCAACAATTGCACACAAGTACCACAAGGATCCAATCAATTAAATAGAGCAACTAGCAATGAAAGAAATTAGAGAAAATTAAGAACATACCACAAGAGACACAAGGTTTACGTGGTTCAGCAAATTGCCTACGTCCACGGTGAGGTGATTCCACTATATTCAAGAACAAGGTACAAGAAGATGACAATTCTCACACAATCTCTCAACAAGAGATGAAACAATTTCAGCAATTGTCTTTCTCTACTCCTTGTGCATCACAGTTTTTCTAGGAGCAATCATCATAATAAAAACACCTATAGTTCCTAGTATATATAGGGACAACAGTTTTCTGTTTGGCAGCAGTTTCCTGTTTCACAGTAGTTTCCTGTTTCACAACAGTTTCCTGTTTCCTAGAATTTATTTCCTGTTCAAAAAACAATTTCCAGAAGTCCAAACAGTTTCCTGTTTCAAACAGGAGTCCAAACACAGTTTCCTGTTTCAAACACGTTTCCTGTTTCACAATGTTGTTATTCACCAAACTGATCGCTTTCTGGATTTGGCTCGAGCACATGGGATTCCCAAACGTGGGCATTCAACTCCTGCACAGTGAGGATGAGATGCTTCGCTCAGCAGTAGAAGAAGGGATATTAATTGCATAAAATACTTTGAAGAGAGTCAACATGCTCGACCTGATTTTGCCCTACAACTGACTGCTGGTATACTGGGGAGAAACTTTTCATTGAATTTCCTCCATGAACATAGAGACAAGGCCTTGAGTTCGATAGCAAGGATCACTGGCAATTTGAGAAGAGCATTCGAAGACATTATTTTAGACCTCCACCATAAAATGGAAAGGGAACATGAAAGGGCCATGAGGTTTGCTGCTTGCGTTGTTGCCTCTGGCAATGCCGACATCAGCACTTTATTTAATAGGAGAACCATTGACGAAATTAGAGAACAAGTTGTGCAACCTCTCTATCTCAACTCAGGTGCACAATCTTCTTCAAATGTTCCCCAAGCAAATAGGACAATGTTTGTCACATTTTCGAGGGCGTATCCTGTGTCTGAAGCAGAACTTCTTGGATTCCTTGTGAGGTAATTATCAACATCTCCTTCTCTAATCCTAATCATTTCTTGTTTTTTAATTGTTGTACAATATATACATATACATTTCTTACTAAAACCTTGATTTTGATTGTCAGGCTCTATGGGGATTGTGTTGAAAAAATACAGATGGAACAGGAGCCTCCTCCTCAACAACCAATGTTTGCTCTCATCATTTTCCGAGATCCATCCATGCTTGCCGTAATCCTAGATGGAAGGGTAAAAGCAAAGTATATCATCGATGGTAAGTACATATGGGTGAGTGTTGCGCCTTATTGCGGAAGCGGGTAGACACCAACAATTGCACACAAGTACCAAAATGATCTAATCAATTAAATAGAGCAACTAGCAATGAAAGTAATTAGAGAAAACCAAGAACATAGCACAAGAGACACAAGGTTTACGTGGTTCGGCGAATTGCCTACGTCCACGGTGAGGTGATTCCACTATATTCAAGAACAAGGTACAAGAAGATGACAATTCTCACACAATCTCTCAACAAGAGATGAAACAATTCCAGCAATTATCTTTCTCTATTCCCTGTGCTTCACAGTTTTTTTACGTGCAATAAAAAAACAACTACAGTTCCTAGTATATATAGGAACAACAGTTTCCTGTTTCACAGCAGTTTCATGTTTCCTAGAATTTGTTTCCTGTTCAAAAAACAGTTTCCTGTTTCACAAAACAGATTCCAGAAGTCCAAACAGTTTCCTGTTTCAAACAGGAGTCCAAACAGTTTCCTGTTTCAAACAGAAATCCAAACAGTTTCCTGTTTCACAATTCTCCACCTCAGCGAATTTTTTTTTTAAAGAAAAAAAATGAGCCGAAACAAGGCAAAAGAATAAACTGATCAACACTCCACCATAGCTTTGTCACCTCACGAAACCACCCCGAAGGGCAACGCCCCAAAAGGCCCTCAATCAACATGAGTCAATGTGGAGTAAGTCCAAACAATGTTGGAACTTAACTCCAGAAACAACCTTTGACAACATATCAGCAGGGTTGTCTTTTGTGTGTACTTTCACCAAAGACACATCACCATCCTCAATTACATCTCGAACAAAATGATATCGGACGTCAATATGCTTAGTCCTTGTGTGATGAACCTGATTTTTAGCCAAGTGGATGGCACTCTGACTATCACATAGAACCTCAACACTATCTTGTTTCACACCCAAGTCATTTACAAGACCTTGAAGCCACCATGCTTCTTTTACAGCTTCTGTCAATGCCATATACTCTGCTCTGTAGTAGAGAGAGCCACTGTATCCTGAAGCATAGATCTCCAACTAACCGGAGCACCGTATATCTGAAATACGTAACCAGTAGTAGATCTTCGTCTATCTAGATCACTATCATAATCAGAATCAACAAACCCACGAATCTGACATGAATCTCCACCGAAGTCCAAACCCACATCCAAGGTACCTTTTAAGTACCTAAGCATCCATTTCACTGCCTCCCAATGTTTCTTCCCAGGTTTTCCATATACCTACTCACAACACTAACAGCCTGTGAAATGTCAGGGCGTGTACACACAATAGCATACATTAAATTGCCAATTGAACTAGCATAAGGAACATGCGACATGTATTCCTTTTCTTCCACTGTGACTGGAGATAACTTTCGAGAAAGTCTAAAATGTGAAGCCAAAGGAGTAATAACCGACTTTGTGTTTTCCATGTCAAACCGTGATATGACCTTCTCAAGGTACCCCTTCTGTGAAAGAAATAATTTTTTATTCTCCCTTTCTCTTCTTATCTCCATACCAAGTATTTTCCTTGCAGCACCCATATCCTTCATCTCAAACTCAGATGCAAGTTGAGACTTCAATTTATTTATCTCCACCATACTCTTACAGGCAATGAGCATATCGTCAACATAGAGCAAAAGATAAATAAAATCGTCACTACGAAGTTTTTTCAAGTAAACACAACAATCATACTTACTTCGTGTGAACCCATGTTTCAACATAAAAGTGTCAAACCATTTGTACCACTGCCTAGGTGATTGCTTTAACCCATAAAGTGATCTCCTCAAACGACAAACATGGTCTTCTTTTCCAACAACCTTAAAACCTTCCGGCTGATGCATATAAATTTCTTCATCTAAGTCTCCATGCAAGAAAGTTGTTTTCACATCAAGTTGTTCAAGCTCAAGGTCACCATGAGCTACCAAGCTCAACAACACACGTATAGAAGTGTGTTTTACCACAGGCGAAAATATCTCATTGTAGTCAATGCCTTCCCTCTGAGCAAAACCCTTAGCTACTAATCTTGCCTTGAACTGAATACCAGACTCTAGAGTAGCCTGTTTCTTCTTAAACACCCACTTGCAGCCAATTGCTTTCCTTCCATTAGGCAACGACACTAGATCCCAAGTATGGTTCTTTTGGAGAGACTCCATCTCACCCTGCATAGCTACTAACCAACTCTGACTATTTGAATGACGAGCGGCCTGCTTGTAAGCAGTTGGCTCATCATCTTTCACAGAGAGTGCATATGCAACAAAATCAACTGTATTCAACTGACCATAGTGCTTCAACGGTTCTTCAATGCCAAAATTTTGAACTTGCTTAACCGATCGTTTTGACCTAGTTAAGGCCAAAGGTTGCTGCTGGGATTGATTATCTTCAACTGGTTGTTGTTCCTCATGGTATTCAGACTCATAATTCAGATCATGTGTGCCTGCTTCAACCACTTGTTCATCTGTTGCATCCACAAACGCTTCAACTTTCACTTTCTGAGTGTTACTAGATTCACCACCACTATCAACCAACTCCTTAGCTTTAGTACAAGCTAACAAGGAATTCTCATCAAATGTAACATCTCGACTGATCACAAATTTATTATCCTCTAAACACCATAGACGATAACCCTTCACGCCTTTTGCATACCCCAAGAAAATGGCCTTCTTAGCCCTAGCATCAAGCTTATTTTCTTTCACATGGTAGTAGGCAATACAACCGAAAACTTTCAGTATACTGTAATCAGCATGTTCACCTGACCACACCTCATAAGGTGTTTTGCAGTCTAATATAGAATGTGGCGATCTATTAATCAAGAAACACGAGGTGGCTATTGATTCAGCCCACCATTCTCTGCCAAGACAAGCATTGGAGCGCATACACCTAGCTCTTTCAAGCATAGTACGGTTCAATCTCTTAGCAACTCCATTTTGTTGTTCTGTGTCTCTAACAGTCCAATGTCGAACAATTCCTTCCTGATCACAAAACTGTTTGAAAGCACCCTCAGTATACTCGGTACCATTATCAGACCTCAAAGTCTTCACCTTTCTTCCAGATCTATTCTCAACCATTGCTCTCCACCTTTTAAATGTCTCAAATGCTTCATTCTTAGACTTCAAAAAATATACCCATGTGTAACGGGAATAATCATCAATGAAGGAGACAAAGTACCTGGAACCTCCCTTAGAGGCGACCTTCGCTGGTCCCCACACATCTGTATGCACATAGTCTAGAATACCTCTGCTCCTGTGCTTGCTTGTACTGAATTTTACCCTGCATTGTTTTCCATATACACAATGCTCGCAAAACTCCATAGTCGGTTTCTGCATACCCTTCAGTAACCCATAGAGACAATCATTTTTCTGTCATATGCCCAAGTCACATGTGTCATAACCTAGTGCTTTTCGATGAAGAAGTTCCCACTGCCACATTTCTTGTTACCGTGTTACCCATCAAGGTGTACAAGTTACCTTGTTTGATCCCTTTCATGACAACCAAAGACCCACGGACAACCTTTAAAACTCCACGTACCGCTGTAAACTTACAACCATTGGAGTCTAAAACACCAAGCGAGATAAGGTTCTTTTTCAAGGCTGGGACATGCCTCACATCAGTTAAGGTTCTCACAACACCATCACACATCTTAATTCTCATTGTTCCAATTCCAACTGTCTTGCAAGCGTAATCATTACCCATTAGAACTGTACCACCATCAATGTGCTCATAGGTAGTGAACCACTCCCTGTTTGGGTTCATATGGTAAGAACACCCAGAGTCAAGGATCCATCTCCCAGAGATCTGTGTTTTCCCCCGCAGCTGAATAACATTCTTCATCCTTTTTCGTACTAGATGCATAACTTGCTTCACTAGTATCACCCTTATCTTGTTTTTTCTTGCCCTTCCAACTGTTATCATGATTACTCTTACCTTGATTTGGACAATTTTTCCTAATATGCCCCCACTCTCTACATTTGTGACATTGTGGACCTCTAGACTTTGATCTAGATTTTCCACTATTTGAAGATGATTTCACTTGAGACCTTCCTCTAACAACCAACCCTTCAGCTTGATCATTCCCACTACCACTTGATGAAGTTTTCTTCCGAATCTCATTGGACAAGAGTGCACCGGTAGTTTCATCAAATGTAAGTCCATCTTTCCCAAACAAAATTGTTTGTACAAGATTTTCATATGACTGCGGCAAGGAGTAAAGCAATATAATTGCTTGGTCTTCATCCTCAATCTTCACATCCACATCTCTCAAATTTGAGATAATCCGTGTAAACTTGGCGATATAATCACCAATTGGAGTACCCTCATCCATTGCTAGTCTGTACAATTGGGTTTTCAAGTATAACCTGTTTGATAATGTCTTAGTCATAAACTGTGACACAAGCTTCAACCAAACATCAGCTGTCGTAGTCTCTTCATTAGCTAAAAAAACTATGTCTCTATCCAGACACAAGCAAATAGCAGCACGAGCCTCCAAATCCAATTCTTCTCATTCATCATCTGACATGGTTTCAGCCTTTTTATCCTTCCCTAGTAATGCCTTGTGTAATTTCTGAGAAATAAGAAAATTCCTCATTTGTATTCTCCAATATTCGAAATCGTTTTTACCATTAAATTTCTCGATTTCATACTTCCCCACATGTGCCTTGCTCACCTTGGATGCCATTGCAAACAAAACCTGTGACTTTCTAGACAAGAAGCTTCACTATGGTTTTTCTTCAAACAACTTGTGCACAAACAAACCCTAGCACTTTTGAATCTTCACAATCTTGAGTAGAACAATTCAAGATCAATTTCCCTTAGTGCTCTGATACCAATTGTTGGGCCTTATTGCGGAAGCGGGTAGACACCAACAATTGCACACAAGTACCACAAGGATCCAATCAATTAAATAGAGCAACTAGCAATGAAAGTAATTAGAGAAAACCAAGAACATACCACAAGAGACACACGGTTTACGTGGTTCGGCGAATTGCCTACGTCCACGGTGAGGTGATTCCACTATATTCAAGAACAAGGTACAAGAAGATGACAATTCTCACACAATCTCTCAACAAGAGATGAAACAATTCCAGCAATTATCTTTCTCTATTCCATGTGCTTCACAGTTTTTCCCTATGGAGGTATGGTCTGAAAATCCTGTTAATGATTATGATAGATTACATATCTTTGGTTGTCCTGCTTACTTTCATGTTCAAGAAGGTAAGTTAGATCCCCGAGCCAAGAAAGTTATTTTTTTAGGTTTCGTGGATGGTGTAAAAGGCTATAAGTTGTGGGTTCCTGAATCCAATAAGATTGTTATTAGCAGGGATGTAACTTTTGATGAGGCTTCTATACTGAAGCCAAAAAACTCTCAGCAGGTGGAAAGTTCGACCATAGAGAATTCGCAGCAGGTGGAGATTGATGCTACTCTATGTGTTCCAGCTAGTCATGTGTCTACAGATGTAGTACCTACTGATTTCACAGTAGGTGCAGATGAAGACACAATTAGTGAGACTGCGGTAGATACAGTTGATGACGTTTCAGAGACTCCAATTCAGGAGTCAATTGCAACAAGTAGACCAAAGAGGAATGTAAAATGTCCTCAAAGGTTTAGTGACTGTGTTGCCTATGCACTTCCAGTAGTTGAGGATGAAGTACCTTCTACCTATAAAGAAGCAATTCAAAGTATCGACTGTGAACAGTGGAAGAAGGCTATGGAAATCTCTTCATCAGAATGAAACATGGGAATTGTGTAGCTTACCGAAAGGTAAGAAAACTATTGGGTGCAAATGGGTATACACAAAGAAAGAAGGATCTCCTAGTAATGGTGTGCGCTTTAAGGCAAGGTTGGTTGCGAAAGGTTATGCTTAGAAGGAAGATATAGACTACGATGAAGTCTTTTCTCCAGTTGTGAAACACTCTTCCATTCGAATTTTGCTAGCCGTGGTTGAACAATTTGATATTGAGTTAGCTCAATTAGATGTAAAAACTGCGTTTTTACATGGAGAATTAAAGGAGGAAATCTATATGACTCTGCCAAAAGTGTATAAGGTTGTAGAGAAATAAGACTGTTTGTGTAAAATGAACAAGTCCTTGTACGGGTTAAAGCAGTCTCCAAGACAGTGGTACAAGCGTTTTGATCAGTTTATGCTAGGGCAGAGGTACACTCAAAGCCATTATGATCATTGTGTCTACTTCCGTAAGCTTCGTGATGGTTCCTTTATATATTTGCTTTTATATATACGTAGATGATATGCTTATAGCCTCCAAGAGCAAGTATGAGATTGATAAATTGAAATGCCAGATGAGAACTCAGTTTGAAATGAAGGGTCTTGGTGAAGCTAAGAAGATCCTTGGCATGAAAATTCGAAGAGACGGGGTGAAGGGAACTGTGAGCTTGTCACAACAAGCATATTTGAAGAAGGTGTTACAACGATTTAGGATGAACGGCAACACAAAATCGGTTAGTACACCTTTTGCCCCTCACTTCAAGCTTTCAGTTTCTATGTCTCCTAGCATTGATAAGGAACGAGAGTACATGGCTCAAGTGCCATATGCAAATGTAGTGGGAAGCTTAATGTATGCAATGGTGTGTACGAGGCCCGACATTTCACAGGCAGTCAATATGGTAAGTCGGTACATGCATGATCCAGGAAAATGACACTGGCAAGCGGTGAAATGAATTCTACGGTACATCCTGGGTACAATAGATGTTGGTTTACTATTTGAGAAGGATGTGAGTAGTGGTCAACATTGTGTTGGTTATGTGGATTCAGATTATGCAGGAGATCTGGATAAGCGACGATCAACTACTGGTTATATTTTTACTCTTGCTAAAGGACCAGTAAGTTGGAGATCTACGTTGCAGTCTACATTTGCATTGTCTACAACTGAAGCTGAGTATATGGCGGTTACAGAAGCCGTAAAGGAAGCAATTTGGCTTTAAGGGTTGCTTGATGACTTGGGTGTAATACAAGACCATCTAGATGTCTTTTGTGACAGTATGAGTGTCATTTATTTGGCGAAGAATCAAGTTCATCATGCATGTACGAAGCACATTGATGTTTGTTTTCACTTTGTGCGAGAAATCATAGAAGAATGTGACATCTTACTAAAGAAGATTGACACCAAGGAGAATCCTGCTGATATGTTGACAAAGATAGTTTCTGGGGTCAAGTTCCAACATTGTTTGGACTTGATCAACATCCTTCGTGTGTGTTGAACCCCTTTGGGGTTGTGAAGGCCGGGCAAAGATGGATATTGCTTGTGTAATCGGCTCAGATTTGTGAAATCTTCACTGAGGAGGAGAATTATTAAAACAGGGGGAAAGATGTCGGCAGGACAAGCAGCACAAAAGAACAAAAACGATATGAAGAAGAACCTGGAATTTCAGCTTGTCGGCAATGGATTGCGGCATGTCGGCATGGAGAACAACCCGTATGTGCTGGATTTGAGCTGTGGATTTGCTGAATCTGAATTGAACCTTCAAGAAGACAGCTGGAGGAAGAAGGAAAAAGATGATGGAAGGGAATGGAACCCTCCACACCGCCAAGAGCAACCTACAAATAGGAGGAACCCCCCTCCTCCTTAATCCATCTTCTTCCATTTTGAGAGATTGAGAGATTTGAGAGGGATTTGGGTTTAACCCATTCTCTGTATGTGTTTAGGAAAGGAGAGGAGAAAGTGAGGAGAGAGAGAAAACAAAAGAGAGTTTCTTTTTCTTTTGTTTGTGAAGGATAAATGCACCCTGCGTTTCTCCGTGGTGTCACTTAGACACGTGTGTATTTGTAACGTCCCTGACGTTGTGTAGCTCCCTCCATTTGTACTCCTCCATCTCATTAGTAAAGCTATTCTCTTTGCCCGTGGACGTAGGCACACTTGCCGAACCAGGTTAAATTGCTGTGTGCGGTACGTGTTTTATTTATTTTCATTTACTTTACATTGCCTTGTTTATAATTTGGATTTATTACTTTCTGTTGCAACTAACAATTGTGTTCCGCAATCTGTTACGGTTTCGCGAGGCGCAACAGCATGCACATAATGCAATACATGTGTGCATTTGAAGACACATAGAACGGAGTGCCTGAGACACGTAAGGTTTGAGTGTCAAAACCCTGATAGTTAAATTTCTTTATGACAACGGTGTATATGGTAAGACACCATATCGCTATCAAGAGAAAAGATGGGTTCCATGCCATGATTGGGACGAGGAAAAAGAGAAATCAGAACCAACAGATCTTATTTAGGTTGTTAGGGAATCTAATCCACGACATATTATGCCTTTTATGCGCCACACCATATAGTCTCTACTTGAACAAATACCCTACATTTTTAACTTTACTAACCAATATAAAGTTTGCTATGGAACTGGCAATATCTACACCGAGCTCTCGTATGTATAGAACAGACTACAGAGATTGATGGTAGATTGGATAAGGAATAATTGCTAATCTGCATCTTGAGGTATAGATTGATGATATATTGATATATCATTGTAGTCTCATCTAAACATCTGGATGCTTGTTACCTCTTTCTCACTACAGTCCATTATGCACTGTGATCCAGTTCACAAATGCACCATTACTACACCGCACTATTACTGCCATCCCAACATCAATCAACACAATACTGGTTACCAGTCTATTTTGCATACTCTTTATACCAACATGCCCTAAACGCATGTGCCACAATCTGGTCGTATCACAAGAAGTACTTGCAGACTCAGTAACTGCAACTTCTCCCGTAATTGTATTCCCAGTCAAGAAATACAAATTACCTCTTTTGATTGCCTTCATCACCACCATTGCACCAGACATAACCTTGAGAACACCATCTGACATGGTTATCTTGTAACCTTTGATATCCAAGGAACCCACTGAGATGAGATTCTTCTTCAAAGCAGGAACATACCTTACTTCTTTCAAATCCCGAACTATACCATCAAACATCTTCAGCCGGATTGTACCTATCCCTTATGTTTTGCATGTTTGATCATTACCCATCAAAACAGTTCCACCATCTAGCCTTTTAAAGCTAGAAAACCAGTCCCTATGGGGACACATATGATAAGTGCAACCCGAATCCACAATCCACTCGTCAGTGGAACACATCAATGCTGATATAGACAGGGAATACTCATCAAAATCTTCATCACTACGTTCGGCAACATTCACATTGGTGTGTTTCTTTCCTTTCTCTTTGGCTTTGATTTTCAGACAATCTTTTACCCAATGCCCTTTCTGATGACAGTAAGCGCATTCATTTATCGCCGGAGTCTTTGACCCACTTCTCGATTTGGATCGAGATTTATTTCTTTTACCACCGATTTTCTCCTTCTTGATCTTCCCCTCGCAGTTAATGCTTCAGACGCTGCATCCCTATGGATTTTAAGGTCCATCTTCCTGTACTCATAATTGAGCAGCGCTATAGCAATCTCATCATAATTTAATGATTCTTTTCCCATTAACAAAGTTGTAACGAGATGTTCATATTCTTCTGGAAGGGAATTCAAATGGCACAAAACCTTATAATTCTCTGAAACAATTTCTTCTAAATTCAATAGGTCGGCAATTAGCCTATTGAATTCATCCAGATGCTCAGACAAAGTAATACCTTGTCTCATATTTATCCAGAACAATTGTTTCATGAGGAAGAGTTTATTTTGAATACTCTTTGTCATGTACTTGTCTTCCAACTTTTTTCACAATGCTTTAGCGGAGGTTTCCTTCATGACGAAGTATTTTTGTTCCTTCGCTAAACACAGTCGGATAGACCCACACGCTTGCCGATTCAATTTGTTTCAATCTTCTTCTCCCATGGCGTCCGGCTTATCACCCAAAGCATTCTCTAAATTCTGTTGTGCGAGCACATCCAATACTTCACATTGCCACATGCCGAAGTTGTTCTTGCCATTGAACTTTTCGACATCAAACTTACCAACTGTAATGGTAATCATCTTCGAACTGGAACCTGAACGTGATGTCTCTGTCATGTTCCTCAATACTGTCATACAAAACTATCAATTCACACTTACACACGAACCAAGGAAATACCTTCGGCTCTGATACCAATTTGTTGCGCCTCGCGAAAGCGTAACAGATTGTGGAACACAATTGATAGTTGCAATAGAAAGTAATAAATCCAAATTATAAACAAGGCAATGTAAAGTAAATGGAAATAAATAAAACACGTACCGCACACAGCAATTTAACGTGGTTCGGCAAGTTTGCCTACGTCCACGGGCAAAGAGAATAGCTTTACTAAAGAGATCGAGGAGTACAAATGGAGGGAGCTACACAACGTCAACGACGTTTACACACACGTGTCTGAGTGACACCACGGATAAACGCAGGGTGCGTTTATCCTTCACAAACAAAAGAAAGAAAAGGAAATCTCTTTCCTTTCTCTCGTTTCTCTCTCCTCTCCTTCACATACTCAAACAGATATTTGAGGAACCCTAAGTTCCTCAACTCATACTCTCAATCTCTCAAATTTCTCTCAATGGAAGAAGATGTTTCAAAGAGGAAGGGGATTCCTCCTTTTATAGCCGCTCTTTGGCGGTGAAGAAAGGCGGTGATGGAGGGTTCCATCACCTTCCACCATCTTCTTCTTTCTTCCTCCAGCTGTCTTCTTGAAGGTTCAACTCAGATCCAGCAAATCCACAGCTCAAATCCAGTTGTCCTCCATGCCAACATGCCGCAATCCATTGTCGACAAGCCGAAATTGAGCATTCACAGGTACTTTTCTGTTCTTTGTGTTCTTTGTCATGTTCCCTGTTTCAACAGTTTTAAGTTATTTCAACAATTAATCATATATCATGTATATATTTGAACTTTAGCTTCTTAAAACTTTCTTCCTCTACAAAGGAATCTAAATAAGAACCTCAACTATATATCTCATTTTATTAAACCTTTTGATAATTGTGTTAAACCTACTCCTTCATGGGATTTCATTTTTTTCGGTGTTGTTTTTCACGAGCATTCTGACTAACCCTTCCTTAAATGTCAAATTTTTACATAACAATGATAGTAATATTAGTTATTGTGATTACTAACATGATGTTTCGCCCTTCTCATCTAAAAGCTAGGCTCTTGTTGTTGTATGTGATAAAATGTTGATTCGGATTGCATGCAAATCGTGGAAAACAATCAGGTTATTCTCTGATCGATAAGCAGTTGCGACCGTCTTTCATGAACTTTCAGCTAAAATTATTTAGTGGATCAACAACGTAAATAGAAACTCTCGAAGTTTGTTAAATGTTTTATATGATTTTGGCTTCTCATTGGAAAATGAGTAAGTCTAGCTAGCCTTGTTTAGTAGGTTTTTTTTTTTTGTCTTTTTTTTAGTGTTTTTACATTTTTTTTACTCATTCTTTTTAAAACACAACCACAAACACTCTTTATAGAAGGGGTAGAAGTGTAAAATAAACCCAAAAAATGCTAGCAAACAAGGTTTGCTAAAATGGTTGTAGGAAAATAACAACTCTATTTCTTTTATTTCTTAATCTGTTTGGCAACCTTTGGAAATTAGAGATTAATGTTGTAATCTCAATTACCAAGCTTGTATTGGTATTTCTTCTTCTTAATATATAATATATTCATTATAAAAAATAAAACTTAAAAATGTTCTATCATAGATTTATCAATATAACATTTGTATGTTAAACATAACATATATCATTTTCAAATAACAATATATAATTATTATTTTTCACAATATTTCCATTTATTTGAAAGCTAAAAATATTTACCTTGAAAAATGGAAATCCTCTTCATATTGAATGAATAGATAAATACAAAATCAAAATTGGAAATCCTTTAGTAGCGTAGCGAAATTCCAAGTTTTTGCAATAACAAGATTATGTTGATCCCGAATTTGGTAGTTTTTTTTTTTTATTTGATATTGAATCTAAGGAAACTTGGACATACCATTAATAAGGAAACTTCTTAAACATAGCAAAGATATATCTTGCATATATATCCAGAACACTGGACCCTCATGCTTTTGTCACCCTTTCACATGAATGATGAGTTGTATCTTGCTAAGCACAGAAAAACTATTAATTTATTGTCATGTGAAATTATTAAAATATCCTTAAGTAAAAAAAAATTATTTTATTTATCAAAGGATATTTTGGGAATAAATAAATGTCTACCATCAAACATTTTGTATCATTTATCATTATAAATACAGATTTAGGTCATATACATTCTTTTGTGAAGTTTTAATCTAGTGCAGCAATTTAAAAGTTAGAGAAAGATGGCGACCAAATCTTCAACATTTTAGATCTCTCAGGTGATGCTATAGCTTTTTCTTAGTTTCTTGTATTGATTTTGATGTTCTGATGTTTGGCTTCAAATGTTGAAGTATGAAATTTTGTCTAGTAGAGATAGTCTCACTTTTTTTTTTTTTTTTTTTTTTTTGCTTACAACGCTCTTTCACTACATTAAAAAAAATAATAATAAATAAATAAAAACAAACTAGTTTAATGAAAATTACAGTTGATACTCATTTGTTTTCTTTTATTATGAAGAATGGATCTATTTCTTTTCAATAGAGAAATACCTCTCATGTCCTCTCTTTATGGCCTGATTTGGTGGTGGCAGTGGCCTGATTTCATGGTGGTGAGTCTGATCTAAGGTGGATGAGGGGTTGGCATGTGGTGGCCTGATTTTTTATTGCCGATGGTACTGTTTTTTTTTTAAGGTGAGTGTGCCGCCAGTGGATATATAATCCAAAACGTTGGGATTAAACTACTACAGTCTTAACCATCCAATCAGACTATCATTGATCGATGGTAGTATTGGTGACTCGATTGGAGGTGGTGTGGCTAGTGGTGTGGTCGTAATTTCATAATGGAAGTTTGGTGGGATCCACCATCTTGGGTGGTGGTGACGGCAGAAAGGATGTGGAGGTGTGTGGTGGTACAAAGTGGTGGTGATAGGTGATACCCTTAGAAGGCAAAAATAGGGGTTAAAGTGAAATTATAGAAAAAAATCAAAGTCAAAGTCAAATGGATTTAAACAAATATTAAAAGAAAATATGTAAAATAGGTATTAAGTCAAGTAAGTCAAAGTCAAACAAATTTACAAATGTGAAAACAAAATTTTAATGTGTAAAAAAATAAGTATTAAGTCAGGTTACATGGGAAACATAAGTTGGGGCAGATTTTATCAATAAAAACTTTTTTGTAAATATGTTTTTGATTTCCGCCCTTTATATTTTATTTTATGAAAATTCAAAGATTTAAGCAATTCGAGTTTTTAGATTGTATTATATCATAAGAATTGATCGTTATTGTGATTGAGATTTAAATAATATAATTGTATGTATTTGTGAAAGTTTTATAAGTATAGTCTACAATTCTAAAAAGGGAAATCACTTTAGTTTTCATATATAATAGCTGATAATTTGTTATGTTAGATCTAAAGTTGAATTAATATATGTATTAAGAGTGAATGAAATGGGTATATGTGTTATGGAACTAAGCTCAATTAGAATGTATATATAATTATAGAGTAAAGTAGGAGTAGAGTTTCCAAATTCTTAGAAAAATAATTTATGATAATCTTTCTAGTCTCTACTCATTTTTTACTAGTTGCATTAGCCTTCATAGTAAGGTTGATATATATCGTCAACCTTCTTCTTTCTCAGTTCACGTTTTTATCATAGCATGACCATCTAGTCCTGATGATCCAACACCATCACCATCACCACTATTACTGACATCAACGCCACCACCAATTACCTAATTATGTCTATTGAGATTCATATGTATCTCCTCCATGCGTAGCGTGGAAAAGTGATGAAAATTGTTGCATAAAGACTCTAAAGACAATAATTCATGAACTATCGGGTATTTCTCATTTTACAAATTCAAATCCACTCGTATTCAAACAATAGATAATATTAATAAATAAATAAATAAATAATCCTTTTTTGTGACCTACTACGATTTAGAGTTTTGTCTAACTTTTTGTTAACTTCTGAAACAACATTTAGATTGAAAATCAAAATTTCAGATTACACTAAATATTTCTTGTCCTAAATAGGGTCGGAAACTTATTGGATTTTAGATATAGCTTTACCGTTTGTCATTTTCAAATTTTAATTTTAAAATTTCGGCAAAAGCTAAATCCACGCTGGATCCTCTACTAACCCTACTATAAGTCATTAATCATCTTCCATGAAAAGTCATTTTTCAATACAAAACCACTATCTCTTACTACTTTTCAATGGATTTTTTTCATAATTTTTCCAAACCTGGCTCCTTCAAAATTTAGATTTTCATGTTTTCTTATCATAGGCATGCGTGTGTATGTGTTTTTTTTTTCCCCTGGAGGTTGATCCTTACCAATATATTGATTTTTCTCCTTTTTTTTAAGATAACATTCATTAGCTAGATTAGCACATTTCAGTTTCATTTACTTTTGTTTACTCTAGATTTTATTGTATGTGTAATTTAAGCCTGATTAGAGTTATATTTGCGACCCTTGTAGCGAAATTAGCTTCACTTTTCTTCATGGTTTAATTAAGGTTGTTCTCTCACATACCATGTTTAAGTAGTTTAGTCGGGAACTTTTACTTTCTTGTACCCTTCAAAAATTAGATTTTCACGTTTTCTTATCGTAGGCATGTATGTGTGTGATCGTGTGTGTGTGTGTTTTTTTTTTCTAGAGGTTGATCCTTGTCAATATAGAAGGAATGAATATTGCAAAAAATTCCAATTTTTTCCAAATTAATATGATTTTTGAAATAGGGAAAAGATAAGGGTCAAAAAGTCATTATCTTTTTTTCCGCATAATTTTTTCAAAAAATTCTATTAGTCTTTGGAATTTTCCATAATTTTCAAAAAATGTCCATAAGATGGCTTTTCATGGCATACAAATCCCTTTTTTCACGAAAATTTCCACAAACTCTGCAATTTTGCGATTTTTTGTGCGAATCCTTCCATTTTTTGGCTCCAAATTTGCTACAACCTCTTGTGCGTGTTCACTTCTTTGGCTTCACTGCTTTGAAGCACTTTGCTCCTTCAAAGCTTCAAGAATTCACACATTTGAATCTTCGTCTTCAACCCTCTATCTTTTAAGTTGCATATTCAATTATTCGGACACTTTAGGTTTCTCTAGTTATCTTCAATATATCCCCTTCTCTAGAGCTTCTTCAACATAGTATCTCCAATTTCTTTGATTTCACCTCTCTAAGGCTTGTTACTTCGTGGGTAATAAAAAATCTTAGTTTATGTCTTAGACATTAATTGAAGTCCATTACTGGTTGTTTTAGTTTTACAAATAATTATGGACGTATAAAATGTATAGATTCCTTAAAGTATGTTGAGTTATGTATTGTATTTGGACAGTTAATTAGTGCCTATAAGCTTTATTTAATGTGGCTTATAGTTTGATTTATATAAACCTGATTAGAGTTATACTTGCAGCCCTTTTAGCAATTGGTTCACTTTTTTTTCATGGTTTTATTAATGTTTTTGTTTCACATCCCATGTTAACTAGTTTAGTCGCAATACAAAAAAAGCTTCAATAGCTATAGATACTAGCGACGGTTTTTTGATACCGTCGCTAATTAAAAGATTTGCGACGGCAAAAAACCGTCGCTAATGCTTTTGATAGGTGACTCAACCCATAATCATAAAAAATCGTCGCTAATTATTTTGCGACGGCACAAAACCGTTGCTAACTATTTTATTAGCTACAGTTTCTTAGCCATCGCTAAGTTTTAGTGTTTTACAAAGAAAAGTTGGCAGCTACGGTTTTTGTCGTCCCTAAAAGATCTTTTTATTAGCGACGGCAAAAAACCGTCCTTAATTGATGTTTTTGAAAAAAAAAAATTATACACAAAAACATTTAGCTACGGCAAAAAACCGTCGCTAAGTTTTACATTATTTTTTTTATTAGCGTCGACAATAAACCGTCGCTAATTGATTTTTTGAAAAAAAAATTATACACAAAAACATTTAGCTACGGCAAAAAACCGTCGCTAAGTTTTACATTATTTTTTATTAGCGACGGCAAAAAACCGTCAATAATTGTTTTTTTGAAAAAAAAAATTATACACAAAAACATTTAGCTACGGTAAAAAAACCGACGCTAAGTTTTACAAAGATTTTTTTATTAGCGACGACACAAAACGGTCGCTAATTGATTTTTTGAAAAAAAAAATTATACACAAAAACATTTAGCTACGGCACAAAACCGTTGCTAATATTTTTTTTGAAAAAAAAAACCACGTCACCGATCCGCGTGAAACCTCATCTCAACCGTCAATAACACCCAAAAACTTGAGCTCAATCCAACACACTAAACCAAACCACATCACCGATCCGCGTGAAACTAACTCAACCAATCTCCTTCAATTACATCTCTCTATATAAATTTAAATTTTCTCTACCAACCAACTTAAACAAAAAATTTCTCTCAACCAAAAATTTTCACTCAACCCGCAGAGAAGAAACCCACAGAGGAGAAGTCTGTTGCCTCCCTCTCCCCTCCCTTCCTCGCCTTTCCCTAGCTGCAAGAGATCTCTTATCTCCGAGATCAGAGATCTCAGAGATCTGAAATCTTAGATCTCGGAGTTCAGATAGATCTAATCTCAGATATTCTATAGATCGAATTTTTTATTTTTATTTTTGTCATTTTTGTATGGATTCTTTGTAATTTTTGTTATAAAACGGTTTTTTGACAATTAGCAACGGTGTTTAGCCATTGCTGAATTGTCTTTTTTTTGTAGTGTCGGGAACTTTTACTTTCTTGTACTCTTGAGTCTATAACGTGCCATTTCATGTTTGACTATCATGTCAAACATGTCAATTTTGGGTTGCGTCGTATTAACAGCTAAACATTTCATTCTGAGTCGGGTCAACCAGTTTATCGATAGGTTAGGTTTGAACATTAAAATACTAACCCACACGACCCAAATCAGACCTAAGCCATTACTGAAGGGATCTTCGACCCTGACCTGTCTATGAAAATCTTAATAGAACAGCCATATTTCGATCCATAAAACTCATAATCCTTACCAAACTGATCCATGAAATCAATCACATTAACGTCAATCTATTTTGATCCTATCCATTTTTTAACATTTCATGCTTTCATTTCAAAATACTTGAACTTGCATGATCAATTTTCAAAGCCTCCAAACCTTGCCATATTTTATGCCTAAGTAACACAGTGCACTTATATAATGCAAAATAATTCCAAGCATTTAGTATTGAATTGTGGAAGGATTTCAATAGATTGACTGTACTGTATACTTGAGTAGTTTCTAACATGTATTTGTTTGCCAGGAACACTGTTTGTTGTTTTTATCATGGCATCATTTGTAACAGACGAAGAGCTTAGGAAGTTTCACAAGCTAGATCGCGTGACTTTCATTCGTATGGTGGTTAATCTCGGCTATGACATGTTGTTATTCACCAAACTGATCGCTTTCTGGATTTGGCTCGAGCACATGGGATTCCCAAACATGGGCATTCAACTCCTGCACACTGAGGATGAGATGCTTCGCTCAGCAGTAGAAGAAGGGATTAATTGCATAAAATACTTTGAAGAGAGTCAACATGCTCGACCTGATTTTTCCCTACAACTGACTGCTGGTATACTGGGGAGAAACTTTTCATTGAATTTCCTCCATGAACATAGAGACAAGGCCTTGAGTTCGATAGCAAGGATCACTGGCAATTTGAGAAGAGCATTCGAAGACATTATTTTAGACCTCCACCATAAAATGGAAAGGGAACATGAAAGGGCCATGAGGTTTGCTGCTTGCGTTGTTGCCTCTGGCAATGCCGACATCAGCGCTTTATTTAATAGGAGAACCATTGACGAAATTAGAGAACAAGTTGTGCAACCTCTCTATCTCAACTCAGGTGCACAATCTTCTTCAAATGTTCCCCAAGCAAATAGGACAATGTTTGTCACATTTTCGAGGGCGTATCCTGTGTCTGAAGCAGAACTTCTTGGATTCCTTGTGAGGTAATTATCAACATGATCTCTTTCTCTAATCCTAATCATTTCTTGTTTTTTAATTGTTGTACTATATATACATATACATTTCTTACTAAAACCTTGATTTTGATTGTCAGGCTCTATGGGGATTGTGTTGAAAAAATACAGATGGAACAGGTGCCTCCTCCTCAACAACCAATGTTTGCTCTCATCATTTTCCGAGATCCATCCATGCTTGCTGTAATCCTAGATGGAAGGGTAAAAGCAAAGTATATCATCGATGGTAAGTACATATGGGTGAGGAAATTAATCCCTTGACATGGCCAAGACTAATGATCATGTCATGGGGTCATTATCATTGTTAATCGTCATGTTCCTCTCATTATATCTGGAGAGAGAGAGTTTAGTAAATAATGTCGTATTACCTTAAACTGAAAGATCTTGCATTGATTATGAGATGTTGAACTTGTATTTTAATTGCAAATGGATTGCTTGTGTTTTAATGGGAGTGGCATAGGGAGGAGACTTTCTCTTTATTGCTCACATTTGGAGTTTTAATTTGAACAGTTTGATTCGTTGTGATTTATAATTTTTGAAACATCATACACAGAACCATGAGCTCAAAAGCATGTGGTTGTGCAGAGAAGCATGCACATGATGCAATGCATGTGTGCATTTGAAGGCACATAGAACGGAGTGCCTGAGACACGTAAGGTTTGAGTGTCAAAACCCTGATAGTTAAATTTCTTTACGACAACTGTGTATATGGTAAGACACCATGTCGCTATCAAGAGAAAAGATGGGTTCCATGCCATGATTGGGACGAGGAAAAAGGGAAATCAGAACCAAACAGATCTTATTTGGGTTGTTAGGGAATCTAATCCACGGCATATTATGCCTAATATGCCACACCATACAGTCTCTACTTGAACAAATACCCTACATTTTTAACTTTACAAACCAGTATAAAGTTTGCTATGGAACTGGCAATATCTACACAGAGCTCTCGTATGTATAGAACAGAGATTGATGATCGATTGGGTAAGGAATAATTGCTAATGTGCATCCTGAGGTATAGATTGATGATATATTGATATATCATTGTAGTCTCATCTAAACATCTGGATGTTTGTTACCTCTTTCTCACTACAGTCCATTATGCACCGCAATCCAGTTCACAAATGCACCATTACTACACCGCACTACTACTGCCATCCCAACATCAATCAACACAATACTGGTTACCAGTCAATTTTGCCATTGTTTCCACACCACCAACAGTACAACATAGATGGCTACAATTGATGGGTCTTTTGTTCTCCCAGCAATTCTGATCGAGTCTCAGAGACCCTGTAGTAGGTTTCATAAACTAGACCAACACAATCCATGTATGTACATATATATATATATATCAGAAAATATTGTCCTACTATCCTGGGAAATCACTACTCACTACAAGAAATATTTCACACCGGGTTCCTTCTTCACTCTGGCCCCTCTCACTTCCTTCCTGACTAGCATTGCATCATCAAAGCTACCTTTTGAGCAATATATGTTTGTCATCAAGACGTATCCCACTGAGTTTTTTTGTTCCAATTCCATCAGTTTCATTGATGTTAATTCAGCTATCTTGGTTTCCCCATGTTTTCTACAAGCAACAAGCAGTGCAGTCCACACCACGTAGTCTATTAGCATTTGGCGTACCAAAGCTTCAGTCTCACGAAGCCGTCCTGCTCTTCCAAGAATATCAACCATGACAAGCAAAATGATCTCATTGTGGGGAGATACCTTCATTCACTAACATGGAATCAAATATTTCCATTCCTTCGGCTACAAGCCCAGCGTGGCTGCAAGCCAGAGAGTAGGGCAACGAAAGTGGTGGCATCAGGTTGGATATCCATCTTCCGAAACAGATCCAACACCTTGACCATGCACAGCATAAGCCTTAAACATCGAATTCCAAGATAATATATTGCGAACCTCCATAGAGCTGAAAACCTGCATTGAAATATTGATTGATCCGCAATGAGCATAGGCATGTTTGAAAGCATGTGCAGTACTGTGTCACCTTCAAACCCATACCTGATGACTTGTCCATGGATGCCTGCACATGCTTTAATCACAATCGAGAAGGTAGAACAGACAGAATTTAAACACTCACGAAGGAATTGGCAAAAAAGGAGTAATGCTGGCTCTGGTTCCCGCTCTGCAAATGTAGTTATTATTCCAGGCCATGACACAATATCTCGACTACCACTTGTCTCTATAAAGATCTTGTAACACTCATGACTGTCTCCTCCATGCTTAGAACAGGCTTTCACCAAAGACATCGCGACCTCTATTTGATGGGAAAACCCATCCTTGATCACCATACAATGCAGTTCATTGAAAATGCTCAATACCAAACACAACCTTGTTTACTTTCTTCTCAACACAACATAAAGAAAAAATGGTATACGGTGGGAATACGTGTTGTTGTAAATAGTTATTTGAAAAGCTGTTATGTGCATCTGAATTTGCCTCTTTGTTCTTCCTAATTAACATTGCTAAAAAAAAAAAGTTTGAAGCAAATTAGAAAAGCTCAGAGCAGACTTGGTAAGGACTAATATGTTACCAAAACCTTTAACAAATGAGTGTTAGACTGGGGCCAAACTAAAAAAAAATCCCTAATAAATTATAACAATAATAATAAAAGTTATTTTGATTTTGAGATTTATTTGGTTCATCATAATTGAGGGGTTCATTTTGTAATTAAATTATTGTCTTGGTCAATGCAAATCAATTGAGTCTACTATGTCATTTTGGATCAAGACTAAAAAAGTTTTCAAAATGAACCTAAAATACAATTGCCATAAACTAAATATATATCCAGGCAGCAACTCCGGGCCAACCAAGGAAGACGCAGTAGATGACGATGATCACGTTGACAGTGGGTTTAGCTATGGCGCTGGCAATGGTGCTGGCAGTGGAGCTCACGTTGGTGCTCAGACTCGAGTTCATAGTGGTGACAAGGTGCATGACCGGAAGGTAGGGGTTTCAGCAGATGTGGGTATTGTACAAGATGACGAAACTTTAGTGGACGCAGTAGTACTTGAAGTACCGGATAAAAAACTTATTAACTATTTGGTTCGTAACGCTAACAGTGAAACTGAAATGGAGACCGATACCGACATTTCGGATACAATCAGTTCAGAAGAAGAAGATTTGGATGAATACACCATTAGGTCAAGATTAGTGTCAGGTTTAAAGACAGACCAACTTCGAATATCGAAACGATTTGATGCGACGGACTTCAAAGACATCAAGGTATATCCTCGAAGATCATCTAGAACGAAGAAAAGTAACAGCAAGTACAGACATTGATCTAGGTGTTTGGTCAGTATTTATTTTGGGTTTACTATGATGTATGTCCTCTGGTTCTTTTTATCGGGTAAAGTCGTCATGTACCCCCGACTGATGTAAAAGATTTTTTCTAGTAATAAATTTTTATGAAAAAAAAAAAAATTTAAAGCATAATATATATATATATATATATATATATATATATATATATATATATATATATATATATCCCAAAGTAAAAATGACCGTCACAATATAAAGCACTTCAAACCTTTTTTTTTTTTTTTTTTTTTTTGAAAGCACTTCAAACCTGGTTTCAAGAGTTGCACAATTTCGATCATGGTCTAAAACCATGAGTTATCTGAATCCTTTGTTAAGTAAAAAAAAATGATTAATTAATTAATTATTGGAATCGAGGCAATCTCTCAACCATAAAAGCAAGAAGCTCTGCAAATAATCGCATAAAATTTTCAGTGGGTACATAAAGAAAACACACAGTTTTTAAGCGTGGATGTACAAAGACATAATACAAAAACTTTAAGTGGGTATACATAGATCAACGCATTTAAAAAAAAAAAAAAAAAAAAAAAAAAAGCAATTGAAAATTTTGAGACTAGTAATTGATGGTTTTCAATCTATGTAATTATTTACAATGCGGAAGTAAATTTTAGTTATGAAATTTACGTGAAAATCCTCTTAAGAGAGAAAAACCATGGGACACTGAGAGCAAAAAACTATAGGATTGAAATAACCTTGCTCGCAGCATATGGAATGCATGAAACAGTGGCTTTGAGAGAAGCCTGTGATTAACTAACAAGAAATTCTCTGTTGTAAATTGAGTGTGTTTCAGAGTGCAGAGCATATCACGTAAGAAGTGGTGCTCTCAGTTTCTCATTCAGTATTTATGATTTTCAGTTTGTTCCTTTAACTATTCATGTTCATGGCTTCTCTTTGATTTCAAAAGTAGATAAATGATTTGATTATTTGTGAAATCCATTTTTAAGTGATTGTAGAAAACTACTCAATTTACATTTTAGTTATTTATGATATAACAAAGTATATATCAATATGCGAATAATTCTTGTGAAATACTCTCTCAAAACAACATGCTAAACAAACTTTTCATACAAATGCTGTGTACACAAATTATAAAAGAACACTCTGCGAATGAACATGTATTCCAATAGGAAAATTGTATTCAAAATATTAGAGATACAACATGGTGAATGTTACTTTTCTTTCAAGTAACCAAACTGAGATTTTTGATTTTCCTACTGGAAGGTCAGTTGGAGAATTGAAAGAACAAGTCCAGCAGCAATTCAATGTCCCCTTTGTGGATCAAATTGTGTTCTCATTTAACACTTGGAAATTAATTCGAACCAACAGTGAACTCCTCACTGAACAAAGTATAATTGAGGTCCACAAGCGTAAGAATGGAGAACAGCATTTAACAGTTGCAGGGCCATTTGAGGCCATGGGCATCTGGTGTTCACATGACCTAAAAATCTCAGGTTTAAAGAGGCTTATAGGTCTCAGTAAGAGTATTTCCCCAGTAAGAATTGGTATAATTCTTTATGGTGCTGAGGCAGATGACAGTGATATAGTATCTGATTTTTTGATGCATGGGAGAGAACCAAGTTTCCCTGTCTGCAAAATGCCAGCACGGAACGAAATTGTAGTTCGGGTGTATAACAAGAGTGTGTACAAGTATTACTTCTTCGACCGAGATGAAACGATCTTTGGAATCAAAGGAGAATTCGAAAGGGATTCCTTTAATCCACATCCAAATTTCTTTGTGGCTTGTGAAGGCCGAGTTTTACTAAGCGAAGCTACACTTGCCGGAAGTGGAGTACATGAAGGGAGCCTCCTAAGGCTTGAACCGTCGCCTCCGATCATGAATGGTGGCAGTGGCCACGTTGGAGGTTTAAGGGTCGGATGATTTCTTTCAGTATGGTGTCTGTGAGTCGAGAGTCAGTGAAGTTAAGGGTCAATTCTCAGTCGAGTCAAGAATCTATGGTTTTCAATATCAATAAAATAGTGTTTCTATTTATTGGTTTATTTAGCTTAGCAACTGAGCATAATATAAATAAATAAAACAATAAATTCAATAATCGATAAATAAGAAACGACTGTCAAAATGGTATGTATACCGTATCAGTTGTGGTAAGAGATCGAGTCCCTCATCAATCAATTGTAATGAACAAAACATTAGAAACGAATAATTTATTTAAGAAAAATTCTTTGTTACAAAAATGTGCTCCTCACTTCAAATTGCTTAAGAGATTTCGTTACTACCAATTTTGTAATGAAGAACATAATAAAAACGAATATTTCGAGTGGAGAAGAAATATAATTACTAGACCATTAAACAAAAATAACAACTAAGTCACGAGGCACAAGTCGAAAACCTTTATTTGGCTATCATGACAAAAACATAACCTTTATTTGGGATTGTCACTGGACTGCTCAAGAAATATATAAATATATGCAAAGAAGTTTTCAATAAGGGATTTACCATCTCAGCTTGGAACAGTTCATCTCAAGGTCCATCCCATGATTTATTGTAGTTGTAGATCACTAATGTTGATATAAGATCTTACAATCTACTAGGCTCTGCGGCATACAAAAGATTATCAGGAACATTATTTGGGTGTAAGGTCATATGCCAGGGTAATTTTTTTCCAGTCATGGAAGAAACTAAATAAAAATTGCGACCTTTATATATTCCAGCCCGACGTATATCGCCACGCAATCCATATACTGTATCCATCCATTCAACTTTCATTAGGTAGTACTGACCTTTGATTCCAACAGAGATAGTCCTATGTGGTCGAGTGAAATTACGAGGAAGTATCTTCAAAACCAGAAAGAGTCGCGTACGAGCATTAAATACAAGATATTCGCGCAATTGTTCTGTATCTTCTAATTTTTGCATGTGCATGTTACCCCGAAAGGTAAGCTTGTGGCGATGTGGAGATATGCCAATTGACCTATCGATTCTCCTTTTCAAATCCATGATGGTTTCTGTAGAAGGAACAAGATGATAATTAACAACTACTCTTTTCGAAAATGAGAGCTTTTCATCCGCACTATACTGATTTTCACCAAAATTTTCAAGATCAAGAACATGAACAACTTCAACAGTGAGTAAATCTGGTCTCTTTGAGAGGACGTGTGAACTCTTGGGGAAGATACGAACAATAGTTGGTTCATTTTCCAGCAATCCCAATTTCATATCATCGTTGCCACGGATGATTTGGTGATCAATAACAACAATCTGCTGGGAACATGGAATACAAAAGTAGTTCCAGCAGTAAGATTTAACTTCTGCAATAGTTGTTCCTTGTTCAAACTTGCGTAAACCAAATTTCGTGAGATATACATGAACATTACCATTCTCATGCAAACGATTCATACTTGATAGATCGATGATGATTAATGAAATGAATGGAGATCAATCTGCTGTTTAAAAAAGATAAAATGTAGAGGTTGTTATTGGGATAGAAAGATACTAGGAACTAGCAAAGAAAGAGTCGTACTATATCTGAGAGAAAAGAGGATGGAATAACTCGAAGCTATCTCAATATAGATTTGTAGGGGTCATTTTTTTCAATCTATAAATTGTGATTTTCACTTTGTAGGTTAACCTCAAGCCCGCTTGGTGAGAGTGCACTTCTCAACCATTAGATTAAATGGATTTAGATGAAAACCAAAAAAATATAGGGTTGAACAAAAAATCGACTAACCTGATTAAACCGATCAAAATCGCATCGATTGGTTCGGTTTCAATTTTAGAAAATTCGAAATAGATATGGTCGATTTTCAATTTTTAAGTGATTTTAACCGACAAAACCCAACAGGCCGAATATATATAATAAATAATATATATTAGATGTAAAAATCATATAATATATTTAATTTAGTCGGTCGATTCGGTTTTTTTTTTTTTTTTTTGAAAAGCAAGCAGGGTTTTAAGGACTCTTTATCCTTTATATTAATAAAGTAAAAGCAAATACAGAAACAATCTATCACACGAGAGAGGATTCACCATTACAAGCCTAAACAATGTCCAAAGTCGATCTTTGTATCTTTTGTTTGCTTTCTTAGTTCTTTTGGATTTTTGGGGACAAAGGCTAAAATCTTTGGTGTATGCAATTGCAGCCGATTCTATAACCACATCATCACTAGAGGGGTCTGGATCATGTTCTTCTTCACAATCCTAATAACTTTCTTGTCTCAACCTATTGTGGTCTGTGCGGTTCTTGTGCTCTTCCCAAACTTCTTTTAACCATATGTAGTCTTTCTTAAAGTCTTCCATGCCACATTCTTTAATTTCTTGTTGTATTTCATCAGGAACTTCGTTTCCCTTGTCATATTCATTTGTCATCATTAAGACATTCAATCTCAGGTAGAGAGATAGTGTTTTTCGCTTCGTTCAATTATGCGATGGTGAGTAGTTTCACATCGCGGTATCCAAATCTTTTTCCATCCTCCAACTCATTTTCATTGATCCCAGTTTGTCCGACTTCTAGAGTCATTTCTGCTTTCGTAGTAGTTGTTACTTGTAACACTTCATCATTGGGATTTGCCTTTCTACCTTCGTCAACATCTTGCACAGTCATCTCTGTATTTGCACATAGAGGCTCCGTAATGTTTGTCATTTTCATATTATTATTTTCATCAATACCTTGTAGAGCATTGAATGAATTATTTTTCAGCCTATGATTCTCATCCCTCATATCTTTTTTCGTGATTCTCGACTTCCGCCTCACCTCAACCCATTTTGCGGCACATTCTTTAGTTTCTTTGTCATTGTTTCTCCTATTGTTCAATTGAGTCTTCCTTTCAAAGTTCTTTTTTCTAGATGTTATCTTCTCCTTTTGTTCCATCATTTTATCATGTCCATTCATCATTTTATCTTCTAATTAAATGCGCTTTGAACTGGCACTACACCAAATTGGCATTTTTTAACAATCTAAAAATTAGTAACATTTTTTAACTATAACAATCCACAAGGCAATTTTACACATTTTCACAAACAAAGTGATTCAATAATTGTATCACCACAAATAGTATGGGCTTACAAGTCATGTTATTCATGGTGATCTAATTTATTGTTTCATTTTTTTTTGTAGTTATTTTTCATTTTGTTAACTAAATTTAGTTTTGACTTGAAATTGTTTTGTGGATTGTAATAGCTCAAAAATGTTACTGTTTTTTAAGTTGTTACAAATATACCAATTTATTGTAGTGTGGCCACATGCCACCGGGGCTGGTGAAACACTAGCCGGAAGCCTCGGAGCTATGAGAAACGAAGAAGTCATCATGTCTGGTAAGTTTGCAAAAACTATATAGAACAATGATTTGTTGTGTGAATTGATGATCAAAGGGAAATATAAAAACTCAAGTTTGGTCTATAGAGAGACAGGCAAAGAGTGAGCTGTCTTAGGTATTGTGGTTCACTCTGAGACTGCCACCTTTTTGCATGCTTGTGAATTCTATTATATTGTGTGAAAATATTTAGCTGAAGTTGCAAAACAAATCCAAAATCTTCTATTATGTTGAAATTGGCATGGTGTTGGTCTTTACACATCTCCATGAAGGGATGATACATGCCCAGTAATTACAAATCTAGCTAGGCCTGTGATATATATATCACCCAACAAAGCCATTCTAATTGAGATTAAATTTCTATAAAGTTCATTTACTCTTCCCTCCAAGGGTTTCATTCCTTCATCTAATTCTCCACAACTTCTTTTCAAAGACATAACAATATCTCTCAGTTCTACTTGTCGCAACGGACTATCTACTGATTAATTTTCTCAAGTCTGAATTGCACTTCTCCAACTCGGCGCATCTTTTCTCCATGGCCTCACAAGAATCCAATACAACTCTTGCTCGTGTCAAGGCAGTTGCATTTGGCTCCGATGCACCTTCTAAGCAATGTAGGATTCTTTTCAACGAATCAACATACTTTTGCACACCCTCCATCCTTTCACGTAGGCCATTACATGCATCAAGCAACTCAACAGTGTCGTCAATGTGCTCTTCAAATCATTTTTCTATCTCGATCACCTTCACAACCAAGATTTCCAAGTGATTCAATAGCCATACTGTGTGTGGCAACCGCGGTGTCAATTGCTTGCACAAGCCACTTAGTACTAGTGTAGGAGTCAGAGCATGGACCTTGACACCTCAAGGCATCAATTTCCTCCACAAGGCGAGAGTCAAATGCGCTTCGAATTGGCCACGGTGCCACAGGAGCTGGTGAAACCATAGCCTGAAACTTTAGAGATTGAGCTCTGAGAATTGAAGCAGTCCTCATTTTGGGTAAGTTATTCCTCTAGAATCCTTTGAAATGTGATGAATTGATCAAAGGGACATAAGGGAGTATATATAGAGAAATGAGGATGAATTCCTATTTGCGGACACCAAAAGGCACAATATGGGATCCCAATTGTTTATTGTAGGTCATTCAAGTTCCCTTGGGCCAATGGCATGACAGCTCAACGGTTAGAACTTGGCGGATGGTACCACTAGGTCATGGGTTCAAACCCACCTTGCGGCATCTTTAGTGGGTTCTGGGATCCTATAAAAACCCTGTTTGCCTTTCAAAAAAAAAAAAAAAGTTCCCTTGGATCTGTCACCAAATAATTTGGTGAGAGAACAAACTGAGCAGTCTTAGGTGTTGTGGTTCCTTATGAGACTGCCACGTTTGGTTTCTGTATGAATTTTTGGGCCATTCAGTGATACCCATTGAAGATCTTATGGCTGATATCTTGATTTTGTATATTATATGATAAATTGTCAACTCTCTAAAAGCTCGAACTTGTAAAGAAGGTGAATCCAATCATATATCAAGCGGAAGCGAGAGCGGAGTTGTGGGATTATAACTATATCGGTGGGTACCAATCGTACAACTACACCATATAAATTCACATGGTACTATCGTGGATAAGTACATGGGCAATTTAGGCCCATGGATAATTGGAGTGGGTTTAATATTCCAACACTCCCTCTCAGTGCAAGCGCGAGGAAAATTCTCGCAGCGATTGCGCTGGACGAGACTCAAACCCACGACCTCCAAGGACTAATGCTCTGATACCATGATAAATTGCCAACTCTCTAAAAGCTCGAACTTGTAGAGAAGGTGAATCCAATCATATATCAAGCGGAAGTGAGAGCGGAGTCGTGGGATTATAACTATATCGGTGTGTATCAATCGTACAACTACACCGTATAAATTCACACGGTACTACCATGGATAATTACATGGGCAATTTTAGGCTCATGGATAATTGGAGTGAGTTTAATATTCCAAATTTATACAAAGTGGTTACTGAAAGTGCAAATCATATCCACAATCTCCTCTAACTTTCTTCTTGAATTCAGTGGGATAGTGATCCAAAACTGGATCTGTTATACTGCATGATACAAATGAAGATCATCTTTCAATGTGCATGTAGAGTTTAAGGAATTCAAAGGTGAAGCTGTATGTAAAGAAGCCAGCCAATACTTCGTCAAAACATCCACAATTGTTTATTAGGATTGTTGGTTATTAGGATTGTTCAGTCTTAGGTGGTTGTTTAAATGTGAGTAGTTATTTAGTTTTATCTTATTCGGTTTTATCCTCTTGTAATTGGCTTAATATAAGCCTGCTGTTTGCATTCAATAATATGAGAACTTTCATTTCAGTCTTTTGCACCATGGCAATATCAGATTGTTTTCAACATATGGTATCAGAAAGGGCTAGGTTTTGTGTGAGTGAAAGAAACAACAGTTTCTTTAGAGTGTGGAGTTGAAAGGGATGGCAGGAGAGAGTAGTTTCATGCAGGCTTCAATTCCAAAATTTGATGGTAACTATGACCATTGGTCGATGTTGATGGAAAATTTCTTTCGTTCAAAGGAATATTGGGGCCTTGTGGAGAACGAGATACCTACAACAATCTCTGGCGCTACATTGAGTGAAGCACAGCGCAAAGCAATTGAGGATGCTAGGTTGACGGACTTGAAGGTCAAAAATTACCTTTTTCAAGCTATAGATCGGAATATTATAGAGACTATACTTGATAGAGACACAGCCAAGAGTATTTGGGACTCCATGAAACTAAAATACCAAGGTGAAGAGGGCACAACTGCAAGCACTTCGGAGGGACTTTGAGACTCTCCACATGAAGGAAGGAGAGAGTGTTGATGATTTCTTTGCTCATACTCTCACTATAGCCAACAAAATGAAGGCTCATGGTGAGAATACGAGTCAAACCACCATCAATGAGAAAATTTTGAGGTCCATGACTTCAAAATTTGACTATGTGCGGTTTGCTCCATTGAAGAATCCAATGATTTGGATGCACAGACCATCAACGAGTTGCAGAGCAGTTTGCTTGTCCATGAACAAAGAATGAATGGCCATCGAGGAGAGGAGCAGATTCTCAAGGTCACTTGTGAAGATAACACAATTAGCAGAGGAAGAGGTCGAGGGATGGTTAGCGGCAGAGGAAGACAGTCTTTTAACAAGGCTATTGTGGAGTGCTTTAAATGCCACGAACTGGGGCACTTTCAATATGAGTGCCTTAGTTGGGAGAAAGGAGCCAATTATGCAGAGTTAGATGAAGAAGAGCTACTGTTAATGTCCTATGTGGATCTGAATCAAGCAAAAAAAGAAGAGGTGTGGTTTCTTGACAGTGGATGCAGCAATCACATGAGTGGAAATAAAGAATGGTTTTCGAATTTGGATGAGCGCTTCAAACAAACAGTAAAGCTAGGCAACAACTCAAGGATGGCAGTTGTGGGGAAGGGAAATGTCAGAATGCAAGTCGATGGAATCACTCAGGTAATCTCTGAAGTTTACTACATTCCTGAGTTGAAGAATAATTTGTTAAGTGTGGGACAACTTCAAGAAAAGGGTATGGCCATTTTGATCCAACATGGGCAGTGCAGGATCTTTCATCCTTCAAAGGGTCCGATTATGCAATCCGATATGAGTGTGAATAGAATGTTTGTTGTGCTTGCAGCCATGATGCCTAAAGCTCCTACTTGTTTCCAAGTTGTGACAGAAAATGCAACTCAACTATGGCACTGCAGATTCGGGCATTTGAGCTTCAAAGGGTTGAGAACCCTTCAGTACAAACAGATGGTCAGTGGCTTGCCTTCACTTAGAACCCAGATTCGGGCATTTGAGCTTCAAAGGGTTGAGAACCCTTCAGTACAAACAGATGGTCAGTGGCTTGCCTTCACTTAGAACCCCTACAAAGCTTTGCACAGATTGTCCGGTTGGTAAGCAGCACATGGAATTCATTCCTAAAAGCAGTTTGTGGAGGGCTTCACAAAGGTTGAAGCTTGGTTATATGCAGAACAAGTGTACTACTGTTTTGTGTGACAACAGTTCAACTATTAAGTTATCCAAGAATTCTGTTTTGCATGGTCGAAGTAAACACATTGATATTCGCTTTCATTTCCTTCGTGATCTTGCAAGAGATGGCATTGTTGAGCTGGTGCACTGCAACACTCAAGAACAGACTGCTGACATAATGACAAAGCCTCTGAAGTTGGAGGCATTCTTGAAGCTTCGAAGTATGCTTGGAGTTTGTGAAGTTCCTGATGTAAACTGAATACTGAGAAGTGTTCAGTTTAAGGGAAGGATTGTTGGTTATTAGGATTTACTATTTGAGTTTTAGGTGGTTATTAGGATTGTTCTGTCTTAGGTGGTTGTTTAAACGTGGGTAGTTATTTGGTTTTATCCTCTTGTAACTGGCTCTATATAAGCCTGTTGTTTGCATTCAATAATATGAGAACATTCATTTCAGTCTTTTGCACCACAGCAATATCAGACTGTTTTCAACAGTTTCAACATCTGCAACTACGTAAAAAAAAAACTATTTATATCAAAGCTAAGCTCTTTGAGATCATGAGCCTCATAATCAGTGAGAAACATATTCAATGGTCATTAGTTCTCATTAAGCTATTTTTGTTCATGCGTATTATGTAGTTTCGACTTTCAAGAACATTTGGTGATCTTGTTTGGAACTTTTGTTAAGGAGTGACTTAAAAAAAAACAAGCAAAAGGGGAAAGAGATTGCGAAGGAGATTCAGACCTAAAGACAGAGAAGGAAGTAATTTGATTTAAAATAACTTTGTCAATAATGAGGTAAAGTATTACTATTATTGTGGAAATAAAGAAAAATAGGGTCATATCTTTGATCGACATTTTCTTCTTTTGAATTCTCTGGTTTTCATTTTATTGTTTTCTTTCAAAGATTTTTCATCCAAACACTGACCTTTCTTAATTATTAGGAGAGTTAAGCCACTAGACCTCCTTCAGTTTTGTTGGTATTTCGAAATATCAGTATATTAGAAAGCAACATTTGATCGATTTCATGTACAAATTCAATAACAAATTATTGTAACACTGTCTCATAGAAGAACAAATTTCATGGATCATTAGTTAGAAGTTAAGTATGTGAGCACATAATTGCTTGTCGATATTAAATAAGTAAAGAAATGGTTGAATCATAATAATGTCGCCAAGATCAGAAGTTGACTTAATTAGCAAGTTTTGAATCTATACAACAATTATTTGGTTCAAAATTGGTAATGATCTCTTTACACATCTCCTTGAGATCTCTTTACACATCTCCTTGAAAGGGATGATACATGCCGTCTAATTAAAACTGATTTGTCATTCTAGGCCTGTGATATAACACCCAACAAAGCCATTCTCATTGAGATTAAATTCCTATAAAGTTCGTTTACTCTTCCCTCCAAGGGTTTCATCCCTTCATCTAATTCTCCACAACTTCTTCTCAAAGACATAACAACATCTCTCATTTCTACTTGTCGCATTAGTCAAATTTCGCAAACCTTTTGCAGCCTTGATAACTTCTTTCAACTCTTGTAATACAACACTGCCTGATTTTCCTCTTTTCTCAATCTCATCCTTTAAATATCCTTGTGCAGTTCTTGCAAAGAGATTGACCATTTAGACGATGTTTGATTGCTTTGGATGGAAGGCAAGCTTCGTTTTGATTTGAACGACAGACAAATTCCAAGTACTCCACATGCAAAAAGAGCCATGGCCTTAGATCCATTTAGTACTTCTTGCAATGGGGTGTCACATATTATGTTTTTCTCTGTTTGCAATCCACACATGACGCGTTGGGCTAGCTTTTCTCCTAATTTTCTCAAGTCGGAGTTGCACTTCTCTAGATCAGAACATCTTCTCTTCATGGCTTCACAAGATTCCAATACTAAAGAGTTTTGTGGGAATGTTTTTCTTTTCATTGATAGTGGCCACAACCTTGGGATATATACAAAGCTAATTACATACATAGCAAAGCTAAACTAGGTAGCAAATAAGCTAAGCTAGGAAAGTATGTCAATCATACAACTCATCTTAACATAGCCTAGCCTAGGGAATATTTACAAAATAATCACAAAGATATTCTTAATATTTACAGAATAATCACAAAGATATTCACACATTTTTTCCACTAATACTCCCCCTCAAGTAGGAGCATGGAGATTGCAAATGCCCAACTTGCGAAGGACTAAATAAAATTGTGATTTACCAAGAGCCTTGGTCAAAATATCCGCTAGCTGTGCACCGGTCCGAATATGAGACGTAGAAATTGTTCCATCTTGCAAGGCATCACGAACAAAGTGACAATCCACTTCTATATGTTTCGTTCTTTCATGAAAAACCGGATTAGCCGCTATATAGAGAGCAGCTTGAGTATCACAAAACAATCGCATGGGACGCACATGTTGTATCCCAAAACAAGCCAAAAGGGATTTCAACCACTTTAACTCACATGTAGTAGTGGCCATGACCTATACTCGGTCTCCGCAGAAGATCGGGAAACAGTTGGTTGTTTTTTTGTTTTCCAAAAGACAGGAGAAGAGCCTAATAAAACAAAGTAACCAGTCAATGATCTCCGAGTCATAGGGCAACTTGCCCAGTCACTATCACAGAAGGCATAGAGTTGAAAATTACTCTCCCCGCGCAGCAAAATACCCTGTCTAGGACAACCTTTCAAATACCGCAAAACTCTCAAAACTGCGTCCCAATGTTCAACACGAGGATCACCCATAAACTGAGCTAATATATGTACGGAGTAACACAACTCAGGTCGTGTAATCGTCAAGTAGATTAGGCGCCCTATAAGTCGCCGGTATTTCTCCGGATCATTAAAGACGGCGCCATTGGTGGTGGCAAGATGGTGGTTTTGTTCCATGGGTGTAGAAGCAGGGTGTGCTCCAAGTAATCCAGCCTCACTTATAATGTCAAGAACATATTTGCGTTGTGAAAGAAACAAACCGTCCTTCCCACGTGCTACTTCAATGCCTAGAAAATACTTGAGAACGCCCAAGTCTTTCATATGAAATCTCTCACTTAGTTGTTGCTTGAATTTTTCGATTGCCAAAGAAGAAGAACCTGTGATTATAATGTCATCCACATACACAAGAACATGTAAAGCAACATCACCCTTAGAATAACTAAACATTGAGTAATCAGCATGAGATTGTTTAAAACCAATATCCTTCAAAGCAGTCGAGAGCTTAGCAAACCAATTCCGAGGCGCTTGCCTGAGTCCATACAATGACTTACGTAATCGACACACCTTACCCGAAGCAGCAGAATTAAAGCTAGGAGGTAGTTGCATATATACCTCCTCATCAAGATCTCCATGTAGAAAGGCGTTATGCACATCCATCTGGTGCAGTTCTCACTTTCTTGCCACCACTATAGCAAAAAATGTTATAACCGTGACCATTTTAGCTACAGGGGCAAATGCTTCATTGAAGTCAATTCCTGCAACTTGCCGATTCCCGTACACTACTAGGCGCCCCTTTAATCGTTCAACCGTACCATCAGATCGATACTTGACTTTATAGACCCACTTACACCCGATTGCCTTCTTCCCGGGTGGAAGGTCCTCTAAAGTCCAAGTTCCGTTTCTCTCAAGGGCATCTATTTCTTCTTGCATTGTTTTCCGCCAACCAGGGTCCTTAACAGCTTCTTTAAAGGATGAGGGTTCAGTCCCTGCTGTAATTGCTGCCAAAAACCGGGTGTGTCTCACAGAAAACTTATCACAATTTACATAATAAGCAATGGGAAAATGAGTACCTGAGGACTTTGACGGAGCAGTTGTAGGTGATGTGACAGGGTTTATAACTCGAACAGTGTTGGTGATGAAGCCCTTGAGTTTACTAGAAGGTTTCTTTATTCGATGACCTCGACCAGTTTCTTGCGGAACATTTGCTTCATTAATCACAACCTCCCCATTATTCGAAGTTGCACCAACACCAAGCTGCTGGACAGCCTCCAAGTCGCCACCCGCAGATGGTGTGACGTGTTGCACAACCTCCACAGCCCCGCCACCAGGTGCCGGTAATCTGACGGGCTGCTCAACCACCTCAACCCCGCCATCAATTCCTCCTGCCACAACCGAGTGCTCCTCACTCCCCCTTGCTAAGGGATCATCCTCAAAATAAGTCACAGTGTCATAATACTCCTCATTTTCAAACATATCATCAGTATTATTCAAATTGATTTCACTAACAAAAGGGAATTGTTGTTCACAAAAAACAACATCTCGAGATATAAAGAACATTTTTTTCTCTAAGTCATACAAACGCCACCCCTTTTTACCAAATGGATACCCCACAAATACACATCGACGAGAGCGAGTACCAAACTTATCCTTCACACGAGGTTGATTTTTGACAAAACAAAGACAACCGAATACACGAAGGGCATCATACTTAGGAGGTGAACCAAAGAGAATTTCGTGAGGTGTTTTTTTTATTGAGCAATGGGGTAGGGGTTCGGTTTATTGCATAGGCAGTCGTCATTATACTCTCCCCCCAAAAAGAAATGGGAAGATTAGCTTGAAAAAGTAATGCCCGAGCCACATTAAGAATATGCCTACGTTTACGTTCTACCCCCCCCCCCCCCCCCCCATTTTGTTGTGGAGTGTCGACACAAGAGGTTTGATGAATAATACCATTGTCAGCATAAAACCGATGAAGACATGTAAATTCCCTTCCGTTATCACTTCTTAGAATTTTAACATGCTTATCAAATTGGGTTTTAACCATTCAACAAAAATCCTTAATAAGTTGAGGCACCTCAGATTTTGCAGACATCAAATAAACCCATACAGCTCGAGAACAGTCATCAACAATGGTTAAAAAATAATGAACACCACAACTAGCAGGCAAAGTATACGCACCCCATATATCACAATGGATTAAATCAAAAACATCTTTAGCTTTATTAGTACTCAAAGGAAACATGCTTCTAGTTTACTTGGCTCTTAAACAAATATCACAAGGTTCATGAACAACACTAACATCCTTATTTCCATTACTCCTAATAATATCAGGCAAAAAAATTCTACTTGCTGAGAGGGGTGTCCCAGCCTTTGATGCCACAATTATTGTTTGTCCCCCACGGTTGCTTGATAAGCCCAAAGTTGTTGCAGAGGCCGAAACCAGTAAACCCCGTCACATTGTTCACCCGCTCCAATCAGAGTCCTCAAAGTGCGTTCCTATATGATGCAAAGCTTATCAGTAAAAGTGACAGAATAATGTAAATCGGCAAGCAAGTGAGACACCGACAGCAAATTACAAGTAAGATCTGGAACATATAATACATTATATAGCACTATATTTTTGCTCAAAGTTATCGTGCCTTCCTTAGTAGCGATGGTTTGTTTTCCATTAGGCAGCCCAACAGAAGTAGGAGAGACATCAATCAAATTGCTAAATAATCTAGCATTACCAGTCATGTGGTTCGAGCATCCGGTATCGATGATCCATTGATCGGGAAAATCAAACTTACCACTCAACTTTTCAGTCGAAGAAGACTGCCCTTTGAAGTGCTGAGCATGTTCATAAGTGTAGCCCAATGATCATCCGAGAGACCGGGAATGTCGCTACGATTTGACTCTTGTACGGGTGCCTGAGCATAGCCTGTACTGGCAGCAGGCTTCGAGGTGGTTGTTGCGTGTGCTATCAGCAAATTCAATAGCAGCGGCACACGTACATGTCGGGACAGAAGAATATCCCGCAAGTTCATCCCATATCTTCCGCAATTCGTTGTAGTAATTCACCACCGGGCGGCCGCGCTGCTTGCAATCACTCAAAAGTGTCTTCAACTCATGGATTCTTGGACCGTTTCCTATCGAGAAACGTTGTCGAATATCATCCCACATGTCTTTCACATCGTCGGGTTGGGGGACGGATGAGCATAGGACTGGATCAAGGGTATTATGAATCCATCCCACGAGTGTGGAATTAACCGTCACCCATAAGGACTCTTCTGCAGTTCCTTTCGTCGGCTTGGCTATGGTTCCATCGAGGAAGCCTAGCTTGTTCTTTGCACGGAAATTATTGTGCATCGAACGAACCCATTCATTGTAGTTCTCACCACGTAACACAATTGGACAGATTGTGATTTGTGATCCGTCGGAGGGATGGAGGTAGTATGGAGATGTGGAGTCGAGGGGTTTTGTGGTCTTGTCGTCACCCATGACGATTTGTCTATAGTCGGATTTCGTGTTTGAAGGTCGAAGGTGTCAATCGTTGGAGAACGATTGAAAAGAAAAAAAAAAATGTGTTCGTCGGTTGGTACTAGAGCTCCTGTTCTTGAGTGGCTCTGATACCATAAAGAGTTTTGTGGGAATGTTTTTCTTCTCATTGATAGTGGCCACAACCTTGGAATATGTACAAAGCTAATTACATAAATAGCAAAGCTAAACTAGGTAGCAAATAAGCTAAGCTAGGAAAGTATGTCAATCATACAACTCATCTTAACATAGCCTAGCCTAGGGAATATTTACAGAATAATCACAAAGATATTCACACAAATACAACTCTAGTTTTAGCTAACATGGTGGCATTTGGCTCCGATCCACCTTCTAAGCAATGGAGGACAATTATCAATGAATCAACATACTTTTGTACATTCTCCATTTTTTCGCGTAGGCCATTACATGCATCAAGCAAGTCAACCGTGTCATCAAGGTGCTCTTCAATCATTTTTCGATCTTCACCTTCACAACAAAGGTTTCCAATGGATTCAATTGCCATACTTTGTGTAGCAACTACAGTATCAAGTGCTTGTCCAAGCCACTTAGTACTAGTGTAGCACTCCGAGCTTGGACCTTGACACTTCAAAGCGTCGATCTCCTCCCCAAGCTTCCAATCGAATGCACTTTGAACAGGCCACGGCGCCACCAGTGCCGAGGCAACCCTAGCTTGAAAATTTAGAGATAGAGCTCTGAGAATTTAACAGGTCCTCATTTTTGCGCAAGTAAATTTTGCAAAGGGGAATTATATATATACAAAGGGATTGTCTAACTGGCGAGGAAACGCGCGAGGGAGGGTGTCGACAATTAGAATTCCCCATATACATGTGAGGATGGATTCCTGTTTGTCGACATAAAAAGGCAAGGCAAAAAGTGGCGCTCTTATAATTTCACTCACTCTCACACATGGATGTACAATATTCCCTTGGATCACTCCCCCAAATAATTTGAACAGTGAGTTGTCCAATGGTATTGTGGTTCACTGAGAGAGTGCCACATATTGTGTTTTTTTAATGAAATTTTGGAACGATTAATGATAAATGAAGATTTTATGGATGATATTGGTATTATTCAAAGGGCACAACACTATTCAAAGTCAGTTTTTGTTTCCTGAAATAACCCTCATGTTCTTTAACCAATTTAATTAGTCATTCTCATTTTTTTTTCTTGAATTGAATAAAATGGAATTTTGCAATAAACCCTTTTTTGGGAAATTTTGGAGAAAAAAGTATTCTTAAAGTTACTAAACTCAAGACAAAGCTCATAAGACCGCTGCTAATGTAAAAAGTGTTGGAGTTTGTATAGCAAATAACAAAAAGTCTCACATCTATTATGTGAAATCATTGTAATGTATTTATAAGTATTAATTTTCAACACTTAATAAATTATGAAGAAGCATTGGGCCGTGAGCTTATTAGTTATTTGAAGACAATATCTATCTTACAATACATATAGGTTTTTTTAAACAGTGATTACAGTGTGTTTGTCCTATGTGGCACCACTTATATCCTTGGCAGAAGTTTAAGTGAAAAAAAAATATCGATGTTTTCCTCATTCTCTCATTTCCCCTCTCTTCCTCTACCCAAACCCCTCCCACCAAGCATTGAAGAAGAAGGACGAAAGAAGAAGCATCCTCTTCCTCTACATCTCCTCTTCTTCTTCAGATCTGAAGTTGTTTTTTTGGCAGAAGTTGTTTCTTCTTCTTCTTCTTCTTCTTCCATTCTCTTCTTCCTCTCGCAGCCCTCTCGCAGAGCAGCCCCTCTCGCAGCCCCTCTTTTCATTTTTCACTTTCCTTTATTATCTAAGTGGTCGAACTTTTGGAACAGAGAGGATCTCAAGTTCTTCAGCCCCTTTCTTGGAGATGTCCAGCTCTTCTACCGCTTATCGCAAGGTTTCCCCAATCTCTCCCTAATTTCGCCCTAATTTCGATTCTAATCTTTCATTTTACTATTCCAAAACCCATTCTTTCACTCTTCCTAATATTGATTGGTGTTTTTGGTCTTGCCCAGTGTAATGGTCTCGGGTGGAGATTATCAAGTAATTAATCTCCCTCCAATAGGTAAGCTTCTTCATCCTTCACTCAATCTCTACGTTAGTTGGTGGAGTGGGGAATTTAATTTGTGTTGAAAATGAACTATATGTGAATGTTTTGAATTTGAAATGATATTAGAGTCATGTTCATGTAGCAGGTTATGATTTTCTTGGGGAACTTTACATATAAGGTGTTTGATGAGCAGCCTCATAGAAGAAGATATTACCTCCACAAATCCTTGACTGACTTGATTCTTCTCAATCAATTATCTCTTAGGTGTCGGTAAGCTTTTCTGCGAATTCCCATTTCGTTTCTCAATTGCTGTTTATTCATCTTTCCATTATGTTATGAGTTTTTATAGGAAATCAATCAAGTTTTTTCCTGAATTTCAATCATGGGGTTTGTGTAAATTTCAATGGGGATCCCATATTTGTGTGCTGAATGTATGTCGAAAGGTGTTTGGTTAGTCCATTACATATTGCATCATAGCATTATCATAATTCACTACTTAGATTATAGAAAAATGGAAATTTGAAGAATGATTTTATTCGTCATGTATTTTTCAATTTGATCTTAGTGAAGGGTGTTTGTATATCTGTTTGCTCAACTATAAGGTTTTGTTTCACTTTTATTGTTTCTTAGCATACAAAACTACCATTGATTGGTATGTGGTTTTAGTTGAATAGGCCAAATTCTTAACAACACTGTGATGTAGCTTAATAAGTTTTAGCTTATATATCATGTTCATGAACAATTCAAAGAGGGTTGTGTTCATGAATAGAGTCGTGAAGATAGAATGTACTATGAGGTAGTGCCAACGGCACGGGTATTACACTAGTATATATATAAATCAAAATATAGGGCCTTAGGCTTTTTGGGCTCTGTTGATTACAAGTTTTTTTCCACTTCAAGTATTTGTTTTGAATTAAGAAATGATGTTTCTGATCAACATACTATTTCAATTCAACAGACATAAACCGTTTTGCTCTACATATATTGAAGAGAAAAACGGGTTATTCAATACATTAATTTTTCCAGAGTTATTCATTCTTCATTCACTTTCGAGAGAGTTCGCATTCGGTAAATTTGCCAAAACCAACACTCTTGTGCTAGGGTGTTGGTATTAGATAGTTAAATACTGGTGGTCAGACGCCTAACGAACTACTGCACCGAGTATGGGAGAAATCTGTCTATAGGACATAGTGTATCCGCTAGCATCTATCTGCAAATCAAGACGTACCAACTCCGTCAATTCAAGATAGTGATTTCGCAATCCTCTATCTGTCATACAAGTTAGTAGATTTATTTATTTGATTTCATTGTAATCAATTTATAATACAAATAGTATTTGTACTGTTATATTATTTATTTCAAATAAATTTATATATTGTTCTCCAATAAAAGTACTGTAAATTAGCATTTTTACTGAGTTGCTCAATATGTGATTAACCAATCGCCTTTCAATATGTGAAAAGCATTGCAGATAAAGATAATGAAACTGTCTAAATGTCAACCACATAGTTTCATCAAGGCAACTTAAGATCTACAAACCTCTTTTTAATAGCTTATAGTAGATCAAAACCTGACTATGAGTCACGATGTCTCGAAACCACCCTCTGCTATGTCATAGAAATTCAATGAGAGTCTGATAATAATCAAGAATTATAGGCAGCCTGGGTTACTAGTTTTTTTTTTTGTCAGGGTTGAGTTCTTTTACATTTTTACCCTTTCTATAAATGATGTATGTGATTGTCTTTTAAAAAAGAAAAAGTAAAAATATAAAAAAAGTCCATCCCTAAAATAAATGGTAGCCCTAGCTACCTGCTAGACTTACTCAATGATAATAATAATTGGATCCACGGAAATCACAATAATATGGATTGCTTCGTTTCACCAAACTCTCTAAAGAAAAATAATGTTCTTCTGCTCATTGTTTATGGCCAATATGGAAAGTAGGACATGGTGTTGACAAATCAATACACATGTAGTTCACCAGGACACCAACATTTGCCTATGTTGTCTGCATGTCTGCCACAAATCTATGAACATAATTATTTAGTCGAAATTGTTCTCTATATGATTTGTTCCATATTATAATCGGATGGATCTGCTGGTTGGTACCTTAGTTATCCACTAGCCATACATAATCATGCTTCTAACTATTGATTCCCCTCACACTCGTCACTCTAATATTCTAGGAACTTCTATCCAGATCAAAGTTTTAGGCAAGGTATGTGATTTCATTTTTCGAGTTGATTTCAGTCTCATTTTGTCATATGTAAAAAAAACGTAAAGATTTCAATTGTGATTTTCAATTTAACAATATAAGTTATGTATTTTAAACTATTAAATATTACGTAAACAAATCTCACACGACTCGTAGTATCATAAAAACTACATATTATATAAGAATCACTGACGTAACAAATTATTGATACTAAAATAACATTATAGCATGTTAAAATATATAGAGATTAAAATTATTTTTTTTTCAAAAAATTTCAACATATTTCGGATTTCAAAAGAGATTTCGGTAACTTTAAAATAATAAATATTTCGTGAAATCTCGAGAAATCACATTCCTTGGTTTTAGGTAGCAGTGTCAATCTTGAATTGAAATTACTGATTAAAAAAATAGGAATTCAAAAGTGAATCCGTATGTCAGTGTCTCCTTTGAAATTCTCGAAAAACACCTTCCACATCCATTTTAAAGCAAATCATATCAATTTATTAAGCTTAACTACTTCACTTAGCCTAATGATCTCAATAGCCCGTTAAGATATGATCCAACCCCTTAGATTATAACAAACTCCATCATCTGATTTACACCTTATATTTATTTGTAGGCATCCACATTCTTTTGTTAAAATATATATATATATAACTGCATTTCAAAAGAGGTTGTGCTAGAATGTCAATATCCTATATTGCCTAAAACACATTCCGCAAATCTTATTGTTCATTAGTGTTCTAAAAATTGCTAGGCGAATGGCGAGCATGGGACTAGCACCCAGATGTCTAGGCAATTTTTTTTTCTGTATTATAATTCATAAAAGTTAAGTATAATAGTATGTAAATTACTTCCAATTCAATGTCGAGTGTCTTTTATTTATAATACAACCCCTTCAAAATAACGATGATGAGGCATCAAACAATCACCCAATCACAGTCATACACGTGATCGAAGCATGGTTTAGCTCAGGCTCAGCAAAGTCATTGTCCAGCCTATAAGTCAGGTGTTCAAGCCCACATTACTCCAGCTCAACGTGGCGAAAATCTTGGAGCTTGGCACATGAAGCCCAAGATCTATCTTATACAAGTCTTGGCCTAATCATGTATTGTGTCTCAAATCGAGCCAAGTACTAAAGGGAATTCAATAATGGACGGTTAAGATCTTTAGTAAAATCTCCTCCCTTCACCACACCTCGACTAGAGTCAATAAATGAGTGAAATACTCATTATATAATGTAAACAAATGGAATGAGAAAGGAACACACTTACAATTCAATTTACAGTCTACATCTATCCTTATTTAATCACCTGACTTTAGCATTGAATAGCATTGACGAATTTGAACGCATCAAGTGGACTTTGGTAGATTTGTTCTGTTTTCCATTTTTGTGATAACTGGTGTGGAGGCTTTTCGAAATGTCTACCCTCCTCCTATGAAGTAGGCCATCATTTATTAGATGGGTTTCTAATCGTGTGGGTTCAAATCGATCTACAATGGTCGATTTCCATTCACATAAATTCAGCAAAAAATTTATAAGAGGAAAATAAAATCGCATGGATATGTATACTTCGTACGTAACGAGGTTAATCTCAAGTGTGATTAACAGGGGGATAGTCAAAACATGTATCCTCACGTGAGATTTTTTTTTTTTTTTTTTTTTTTTATATTAAACCTTTAGTGTGGAGGGGCACCTCTGAAATGTCAGACTTTTATTACTTGTCAAGAAAATTGATTTACAATCAATACGGGGGTACATGACGACTTTACCCGTGATATAACCAAAACAAAAATTGGGCCGCATCCGAAAACCAAAATACATAAAGGCAACATATCACCAATGCTGGCAATGAAGAATTCTGACTCTATGAGCCACAACCATATTTTTTAACCTCCTTCTCGTGGCCTTATTACCAACCCTACGAGCATTTCAAAACATAAAATTTTCCATCATCTTAAGCTCGGGAGAAAGATTTACCCCTCTCACGTGAGATTGACAACACTAATTAATCAACTAATATTATGAACCAATTTATTCGGTTTTAAAAGCTTGGTGTAGGTTGGAAGGTGTGTACTGGTCATGGGGCGGTGTTAATTACTTGTCTAGTACTGAAGTCTCACATCACATGCAGCGGCAGTGTGAACTAATTATTGAGTCATGAAGCATGGGTGTGTAGGGTGACCAACTCAAAATAATTATGGTTACCTTTCCACACTTGGTAATGTAGACCCATAACCAATTTCCATTTTATTATTTTATCATGAAGTTGTAATGTCCAAAAACAATTATTCAGTTGGAACTATCATACTCAATCCCTCCCCCCACGTATATGACATGTATCTAAAATTGGTGTACCACACAGACTCCATAAATTAGGGTTGTACCATACACCAATATTCGTAGTTAATTTTATAGTCTACGTATTATTGCTTAGCCATTTATATGATCGTCCTAGCATCTATATTCTAAAATTATGGAGCCGACTTGCTTGACATAGGGCACCAGCATAATGTGTTGCATTTAAGCATTAACCTAGTCGTCAGTTATGCTCCCTGTTGCCAACCAGCCACAACAACATTTTCAATCCAAGACATAAATGCCACAATTCATATAGGTCTGTTTGGTTAACTATTTTTCATGAAAAATGGAATTTATTTTCTTTGTTATGCATTGAATCGGTTTCAATTTTTATATTTATTTTACAACGATTCCTTTTTACTCAATGTGAAACTATTCACGCCAACATAATATCAATATAAAATTGGCCATACGTAACACACAAATCAATGTTTTCGGACTAAGCTCTCTAGAATTTTTCCATTTATAATAAATTCAAAAATGGGTCCCAACTTTTCCATTTATAATAAATACGTAAATAAATTCAAAAGTGGGTCCCAACTCTTCTCATCCTCTTGAACCCTTCCTTCTTAATATCTTTCGCAAAACTCTCAAAAAAAAAAAAACAGTGAGAGAATTGAGAGCAAGTGAAATATCAAAAAAACCCTTTGCAATGCTGCCATGGAAAGTGAGGCTGGGCTTGAGCTTAGTAAGCAGAGTGACGGACTTCTCTCGTCGCAGCGACGGCACGGTAAACCGTCGTCTCCTCCATTTCATTCATGGAGCAGGCCGAGTCCCGGCCCAATCCAATAAAGGAGTTAAAGCGACGGATGTTACCGTCGATAAGGAACGTGACGTTTGGTTCCGAATTTACGAACCGATCCAAGATAATGATCAACTCACTGAGTCAACTCTCCCAGTCTTGGTGTTCTTCCACGGTGGGGCATTCTCGTTTCTCTCTGCGGACACCCCAAATTACGACTCGGTTTGCCGGGCCTTTGCTAGAAAAATTCCGGCTGTTGTTGTATCTGTGAATTATCGATTGTCGCCGGAGCACCGATGTCCCGCGCCTTATGATGACGGATTTGATACGTTGAAGTTTCTTGATGAAGGCAAGTGGAGTGAGTTTCCAAAGAATGCCGATTTAACTCGATGTTTTCTTGGTGGTGACTCGGCTGGAGCCAACCTGGCTCACAATGTGGCATGCCGAGTCGCCGAGACCGAGTTTAACAAGTTGAAGGTACGTTTCAAACCGATCCATATTAGATGTGATGATCTGTGCTTTGTTTAACAACTATTTTCAACCACATTTGACATGGGTGGATAATCAATTATCACTCTCATCCCATCGTTTTCTAAGTGCACCCACTAGTTGTTTACAAAAAGAAACGTACCAGAATAAAAAAAAGATAAAAGGGGAAAGTGAGAATATAACACTATTAAAATATCTTATATAGAAAATTTTAAGTTTCGTGTTTTCGTAATGTTAGATCAAAATTAACTCTATATAAGTGTAAGCGTGTCTATTAAGGAATAAAAACAATAACAATACAATTCTTCAAATATTTTCTTTATAGATATTAATAGCAACAAAAGATGATTTTGAAATACGAAACTACTGGGTAGTCTTTTTTTTTTTTTCTTTTGAAATAATGGCTTTCTTGATTTTCATGCAAAAGTAATCTTGAAATATTGAAACTACTAATTATTTGGCACGTAAACTAATGAATTTTTGTATTACATGTTTACATAAATTTGTTTTGTTCCATCAGTTTAAAACGTGATTCAATTTTTGCAGGTTATTGGACTAATAGCAATTCAACCATTTTTCGGAGGAGAAGAAAGAACTGATTCAGAGCTTCGACTCAAAGAAGATTTTTTAGTATCAGTAGACCGTACAGATTGGCATTGGAGAGTGTTTGTGCCAGAAGGCTCGAACCGGGATCACCAAGTGGTCAATCCATTTGGTCCTAACACCATTGATTTAACGCGGTTGAAGAGTTTTCCATCTACATTGGTTTTCGTTGGTGGATTAGATCCATTGCAAGATTGGCAAAGGCGATATTACGAGGGCTTGAAGAAATCCGAAAAAGAAGCTAAATTGATCGAATACCCCAACGCGATTCATGCTTTTTATATTTTTCCTCAAATTCCCGAAGCTTCACAATTACTTGCCGAGGTAATCGCTTTCATTAACAAGGATGGGAAGCTTAAATAAGTTAATTACGATAGATTTTATAGTAGAATACATGTGACTAGTCTACTATTTAATATGCTTGTTTTCGTTAAATTTATGTATTCATTACCATTTCTGTAGTGATTGTTTTCGTTAAATTTATGTATTAATACCTTTAAAGGGTAGGATGCACATGTATGATTCGAAAGTATAATTTACAGTCTCGAATTGAAATGATATATGGTTTGAATGCACGCGATTCCGATTATTAATTTTGTTTTTAGATGTAATATAATGAAGGAATATCAAGCATCGTATTCGGATCCTCCGTGCAGGCAAAGTTTTTTTTTTTCTATTAATGGTGTTAGGTGGGAGATTAGGTGGAAATGGTTTCTTCATTGTCTAAATTTTTCTCATTTAGTTGGATGTCCATGACCTCTGATTGCAACTTTAGTAAAGTCTAATGTCGTATATATGAAACATAACTATCAAAATAGTTGACGACAACTTGATGAAAACCATTTCACAAATAAGAATCCAAAATTTGTATTATTTTACATGGACATCTCAATTATTTGTGATTAACTTTTCGTAAGATGTCGGCCTTCATCAAAAAAAAAAAAAAAAACTTTTCATATAAGTTGTCCCCATTTTATTCTTTAGTTTTCATAGCCATTGATTAGACACAAAACACTATACCAAATTGATATTTTTGTAACAACCCCAAAAATAGTATTACTTTTGAAATTTAATAATCCACCTAACAATTTTACACATTTTCACAAACAAATGATACAATAATTGTAACACCATGAAGAATATGGTTATAAAAGTGATACTATTCATGGTGATGAAACTTATTGTATCATTTTTTTTTGTTACTGTTTTTCATTTTTTTGACTAAATTTAATTTTGACTTTAAATTGTTTGGTAGATTGTAACATCTCAAAAGTGATACTGTTTTGAGAGTTGTTACAAAAATGTCAATTTGGTGTAGTGAAAGAAAACGACCTTGGAAATAAGAAATACATAAACAAAATGTCATTGAGAGCAAAGATTGTGATTTTGCGAAATTAAGCCGAAATTTTGTTTTTTTGAAATTATGAAAAGAAAAAATTACATTTTTTAATGTTTTTTCTTAAATTTTAGGGTTTTTTTTTCCAAAAAATACAAAATCAGCTACTAAAATTTAAATTTTTTGTAAATTTTGAGTTTTTTTTTCTAATTATTTATTATTTTTTAAACCACCCCATAATTTCCTAATTATCATGTCTTATACTTATATTTTGATTTTTTAAACTACCCCTTGATTTCTAATTATAGGCATTTTAGTTTCATTTAATGTGTTTAATACATTATTTACTTGCATATTATTTTTTTCGCATATTTAATATATCCTAAAAATTCATTATATATTTTATTTATCCTCGAAATTTTTACGTTTTTTCTTTATGCCGAAATATTTCTCAAAATATTTCTTAAAATAAGAAAACCGAAATTAACTCAAAAAACAAAATCACAATCCTTGCTTGGGAGATGAAGTTTTAAGAGAAGTTAATATCAACATGAGAGAATTTTTTTTTTCTAGTACTATATTTGAAAGAAGCTATTGAAAGATATGGTAGAGACGTAATAAATGAAGATTTCACAATGTTAATGGCTTTATGGGAAAATAAGAACAATCGAATATAAATTGTGTTGAGTCAAGAGAAGTCAGATTCTGAATAAGAACACGAATCAAATCTTTCTAGCGAAGATGTTGAAATGGAATTGGCTACAAAGATGAAAGAAGTTCTCAAACGCTTGCACCTAAGACTTTAGCATTTGTCCTCGAAGATCTACTAGAGTTAGAAGAGTATTTGTCTACACATCAAGGGCGTCCCTGGGCATGGGCGTCTACCCAGGGCCCCAATTTCCCAGGGGCTCCATATTTTTTAATATATATATATATATATATATAACCTTAAAATTGAATTATAACCTAAAAATTCATTTATTTAGAATACAAACAGATAAACACACACGCTACTTAACGTAAATGACTAAACGCCATAGAAAACACGCTCATTAATGATTGTGACTCCTCTTCTTATTTTCCACGCTATTCGTTTCTCCTATTCCCTATCTAATTAATTATTTATTTCTTTATTCTCTCTAATTCTAAACGACTAAATCTTGTTCTGATTCGATGAACTCAACTTCATCTTATATTCAGTGATTCGTAAAGAAAATCATTTGTCTTTATGGATTTGAATAGAATTGACGTGAGAAGAAAAAAAAACCACTGACTAAAGAAAGAGAAATGGTAAGTTATAGAGATGATATGGTAAATTTTTTATAATTTTTAAATGGACATTAGATAGTACTAGTGGTTTTTTAATAGATTTTAATTATATTTATATATGTTGTCATCATGTGACAATAAAGATTAAATGAGTTAGCTATGATGTTTATTGAGAGCGACTTAGTGAAAAAAGTTGATTACAACACTATAATTAATGATTTAGCATTTATCTTCGAAGATCTACTAGAGCTAGAAGAATACAGTTGGTGAATTATTTATCTCCACATCATGTACTTAAATTACCAATGTTAGTGAATCATTGAAATTAGTAAAACCTTGGTAGTGGTGTTTCTCCTTCCGAAGATAAATTGTAATTGAATCTTCTTATTTTTAATTAATATAAAAGTTAAGGGGTCCTTAAAACCCTACTTGCTTTCCTAAAAAAAAACATAAATAAAGAAAATAAATTAAAATATAACTAAGGATATTCAAACAAATTTTGAAGCTCCTCATCCATGTCAACCATTAGGGGAAAGGAATAGTACCAGTTAAGAAAACTATACCTATTGAATGAATAGAGATTCAATAGTAAGTTGGGCCTAAGGTGCAGCCCTCCAGTTAGATTAGTTGGGCTTAGAAATACAGGTCCAATAGTGAGTTGGGCCGAATGGGAAGTCAGGCTCGTACATGAAGCCCGCCCAAGACAGCGAGCTTAGGTTTCCATGGCAGATGTGGAAACTATGTGTCAGCAAACAGAGACGAACACGAACACGAAGAAGGAACACTCGAAGAACAACAATGGAATCTTTAGCGACAGTTGCAACGGCGAATTGCAGAAAGGAGAAGAGAAAAGTGTTGAAGAAGCTAAAGAGGAATCAATGTCGGAAGGAGATGGCTTCGAAGGAGCGAACGGAAGAGGAAGATCCTGAAGAGCAGAGACGAATCGAATTGAAGGAGAGAAAGAAGAAGCGGAGATGATGGAGTGGCAGCGGAAGGAGTTCGAAGAACGAGAGCGGTTGTGGATCGAAAGAGCTACCAAGCAGAAAGAGGAAGAAGAAGAAGCTCGATTGAAGCAATTCGAAGAAGAAGAAGAATCGAGAAAACAGGTTTGGATTGTTGAGTTTAATTTTGTGTTTGAAAATTGTATGGATTTTGAAACTGGAATATTGGTTTGGTGATTAGTAACTCTGAAGCTTGGATTTCTGGTTAGTGTTAAGAGAAGAAAATTGAAATATTCGGAAAAAAAAATAATCTTGATAGTTGTTTGATTGCCTAGAGAGCTCCATACATTGATATATTTGGAGAAAGTTGTCACTTAATGCATGTGTTAGATTACAAATCCGGATAAAGGAGGGTTAGTGTTAGGCCTGCGACAGCTAAAAAAAAATAAAAAATCAGTCACATCCTTTTGCATGGATTTTGGTTCAAAAAGGTTAATGCCGGAAGACTACATTGCTTGGAGAACCAAAATACGTGTAGCCGCCCATGAGAGTATCAGGGTTTTGATGATGACGCTGAATGCACAAGATTGAATCGTCTAGGGGTGCCAACCTAGTCTGGTTGCCTCTCCTTTTTCCCCTGAAGGTTTATACTGAAGGCGCGACAGGGTTTTATTAGTTTCTACTTGTCTTTAAAAAAAAAAAAAAAAAAAAAAAAACACAGGTCAAGAATGCGTTATGGTGTGTACAACTTTGAAAACCAACTTGAGTTTTATGAGAACGATTAGTACTCACCTGCTTGACCCTTGATTCAAGTGCCATGAAAAGAGTCATGGTGGAGTGCTAAGTTATTGTATTCTCAGGCTGAAGAAGTTGTTATTTTTCAGAGAGTTGTTGTCCCATGTTACTCACTATTTGTGAGAATTTTGCAGGCATGCAGATGAATTTTAATTCTTTATTTGTTAATTTATTATTACTTTTCCGGAAAACTTTTGCAGATTGAAAATGAGAATGAGTTGAGTGAAGACAATGGTTGGGAGTATGTGGAAGAAGGCCGTGCCGAAATCATATGGCAAGGAAACGAGATAATTGTTAAGAAGAAAACGGTTAGGGTAGCAAAATCAAATTCTGATAAACCCCTTGCTATTGAGGTATTTGATACTTGTCAAGTTTTTTTTTTTACAAAATTATTATTTAATTTTCTTTTTGCCTTGAAAAGTGCTCTTTTCATATCTTAATTCTTGAAACTTCTTAATGTGAAAGCAGGATGCAAATAGACCCACATCATACCCTCTTCCTCCACAGTCTGAAGCTTTTCATTCTTATAAGAATGCATCTGTATCAGCAGCACAAGTCTTTGAAAGTGTTTCTAATCAAACTCCAAACTTTGGAACTGAACAAGTATCCATCTTCAAATCTCGCTTTTTTTTTTTCCTTATCAAAACTAAATGTTTCATATTTGTGTATTTATATAGTATTTGTTACGACTGCTGCTGGGATTATCATCGGTAACACAACAAGAAGAAGAAAATTTTATGCTAATTGTTCAGGGTAGTCTGAACAAGGTCACTAAAACACTCAGATTGAAATGAGCTTCATGCTATGCACCAACGTTCTTGGCCTTTTTCTTTTTGCCTGGAATTTGCACCTAACTTGTTGAGTAGAAATAAAATGTTGAAGTCGTTGTACCCTGGCATTTTCCTCTGTTTTCAACAGCTGATAACATCTTGGATAGCCTTGGTAGTTGATAGTCATTTTTCCTCAAATGAAAACTTTGTTCTCCTTTTATTTTGTAGGATAAAGCTAATTGTCCATTCCATATTAAAACTGGAGCATGCCGTTTTGGATCGCGGTGCAGCAGAGTTCATTTCTATCCTGATAAATCGTGCACGCTACTTATCAAGAACATGTACAATGGACCTGGCCTTGCCTGGGAGCAAGACGAGGGGCTTGAGGTCTGTAGCATATGATTTGCTGTGCTTGCGTATCCTCATTACCATTCTTTGGCAATTTACTATCGTTTATTACCATTTACATTGTTATGATGTCATGTTCCTGGTGCGCAATATGTAATACCAGGGACATTTGTTGTTGCCAAATGTTTTTGCTGTTCTTTGACTTAACATCAGAGACTCAGCTCAAGGTTTGATGGAGATTCAAGATTATGGCCTTGTTTGTGGATGGGAAGTTTATGTATCCTATGTCACATGTGATATCTTTGACTTGATAATGGCTATTTTAGCATGTACACATATTTATGTTAGTTATTTGTACTGCGAATATTTATTTTATGTGTTCAAACCTCACAGTTTCTTTTCCTTACCCACTTTTAAAATTGTAGGTTCTCTAAAAATTTCACATAGCTCTCTATATGCACTTTTGTTTTTGCTCCTTAACAATTACTAGTTTGTTGGCAATTGTCTGTACTCTATATCCTTCGATGATTGATGGGGTATTATGTTGTGAGCTATTGCATCGACACTCTCATGCAGGTGATAATATCTAAGTTATAACTTGGTAGATATTTCCATTTGGTGACCGTAGGCCATATATCTCGTGGGAAATGGACCTGAAGATCTATTGCAACATTCTCATCTCTGTTATGTTCATGTTTTTATCAGAAACTCTCATACACCAAAGTCAACATCAATTTAGCAGTTAATTTCCAACTTTTCTTATTATAGGAAATATGCTGCAAGGCTTTTAACATGTGAGGTTGTCTAAGATACTTATAAACTGTGCAGGTGTGGTAGATTTTGGGGAACATGAATACCTTTCCACTAGTTTTTAACTGTTAAAACACTTATAGGTAGTCTTGATTTGCATGCATATCCATCAATTAATGAGTTTCGAAGGTGCTAGAGGAACTTTGAGGTGCCATTTGGTGATGTAAGGTTCTTGACTAATTATTGTTTGAATCTGCCTCGTCCTTGATATGATAAGGAGTGTATTTACAGTTCACCCTATCGTCTGACACAACATCAAACCAGCTTCTCCTTTTTTTTTCTTTTTCTTTTTTTAAATTTCTCTAAACTAACATAGTTTGGGATCATCCCTTTTTGCTTGGCCTGTCAAATCAAATGTGTTAACTCTTATGCGAGAAGTTTTTGTTACACTATTGTATCAATATTCCTTAACTTGGCTATGACAAAGCATCATATGATGGACTTCTTGATGAGGTTGGCTACTGTTGGTTCACTGGTAATATTTAGTATGGTTAGCTCAATATATATATATATTTTGGAGGATTTGGATGGACCAGTTATTTAGTAGAACTAAATGACATACCACTAACGTAGATCTTTCAAGTGGATGTATGACTCTTGTCGAAATTGATGTGTATCCAATTTTAGGAGGATATTCTTTTTGACGTTGGTCCATTATAACTCATGCTGAATTCTTTCTAGAAACCCTTCTTTTTACTTTATGTTGATAGCATGAATTTTCCAACTGGCATCAGGTTTCAATTTTACAAGCACTACTGCAGTGGAAATCGTGATTTATGTTTCATGCATTTTGATATTAATTGTTTTGTCTTCTTGGTTGACATGTACTTCAGCATGCAGATGAAGAGGTTGAACGGTGTTATGAAGAGTTTTATGAGGATGTGCACACAGAGTTCTTGAAGTTTGGAGAGATTGTGAATTTTAAGGTCACTTTGCATAATTTTGTGATTTGCTTAAAATACCATCAAAAGAGCATTTTTAAGTTAGGAATTTCTTTCTTTGGAATTGTGTTCAGGCTTTCAAAGAAATCCCCTAAGATGTTTAAGATTTTATTACTAACAAGATTATGGCGTTAAATGTGTTAGCAAACTTCATCTTATGGTTAAAAAATTTGGATACAGGAAACAGAAAAGACAGTTATTATATGGATACGTTTAGCCAACCAAAAACAATTTCTCTGTCTTTTGGTGACCTATGAAAGATTTTTAGGCTCCACTCTCACAAGCTTTCTGTTTTATCCGTAAGAAGAATTTGTTTTCTAAGGGAAATAGTGTTATGAACCAACCAATTCTCCCAAAAGCCCGAGCTGTCCAGGAGGGGAAAGTCCATAACAAGGATCGTAACATTGCCCCACGTTTCCAAAGCCGATGTCCTCGTCGGCCCACTCTATCGACACTGGCCCAGTGAGCCTTCTCTCAGCTACCAGTATTCAACAACTTAGCACTATGCCCATACATAATGCTAAATTATTTTAATCTAGCCTATAGGTCGCCCCTGCCGGGATTCGAACCTTGGATGTGGGGTTTGACTCTGATACCAATTGTTATGAACCAACCAATTCTCCCAAAAGCCCGAGCTGTCCAGGAGGGGAAAGTCCATAACAAGGATCGTAACAAATAGGGAATCCAACTCAGCAGCGAATTAATAGTCAGATAGCTGATAGTTTATGTTATTTCACAGTATGTAGGTGAAGTTTTCCTTTTTCAGGTGTGTAGAAATGGTTCATTTCATTTGCGTGGGAATGTATACGTGCACTATAAGTCCTTGGAATCAGCTATGCTTGCTTATCATTCTATCAATGGCCGCTATTTTGCTGGAAAGCTGGTAATGTATTTGTTTTCTGTTTCAGTAAAACTCTTTTTTGTCAGTTACTAGTTTCTGGAATTACATTACAGTTAAATTATATCTGCTAGATTATATGGTGTGATTATTTGGCATTGCTGACCACATGCCTTGCTTCCATACACTTCGAATGCTCCGTATGTATACTTCCTTCTCTTTTAGGATTCTGGTTTTGGTCCTGAGTCTTGATAGTTTTGGAAAGTGTTTCGGAAGATGCAAGTTTCATGTAAAATTGATGTCTAGACCAAAAGCTACCCATTTTAAGTTAAAAGTGCAACAATTTTCTTTGCTTTCTCTTTCGCACATTAATGATGCTGAGGACCTTTTTGCTTGCCCCTTTTACTTACTTTGATGTCACTTTAGATTCCATTTGATGGATGAGATTTTGAACTCATCTCAGTGTATCCTAGGCCGCCACATGAATTGTACCAAACCTCAAAACCCAAAACCCAAATTTTGTGTGTAGGTCTTTGCCATGTGCCATGGCTTGTATTTTGGAACTTGCTGGTAAATTTTCACCAATTTTTTTTTTTTTTTCAATTTCCATTGCATTAGTTTGAGTTCCTATTCATCATCCGTTTGAATGATCTAAGAACATTATTCGTCCATTATTCTTGCCAATAATGTATGTACTGTGTGTTGACAGATAACATGTGAATATGTTGGGGTGACCAGATGGAAGGTTGCTATCTGCGGGGAATACATGAAGTCGATTTTCAAGGTAAAACCATTTCTGTTTATATTCCTTTTATGCAAAGCTTCATTTTTTATTTTATTTTATAAGCTTTGGCTAGTTGCTTTCTTGCTTCTTATGCTCAGTTGAGCTTGGATGCTCGTTCTTCTGGAATTATCTGGTTTTGTATGGATCAAGCATATGGAATTATCTGGTTTTGTATGATCCATTATACCTTTTGGTGTATTTCTTGAGTGATCTTTAATGGTTTTAACATCTTTCTTTTACAGACTTGTTCTCGCGGAACAGCCTGCAACTTCATTCACTGCTTCCGCAATCCTGGTGGGGACTACGAATGGGCTGATTGGGATAAACCTCCCCCCAAGTACTGGATGAAGAAAATGGATGCTTTATTTGGTCCTTCCAATGATGTTGGATATGACAGACACCGAGGTTCAGAAAGTCGAGGTCAACAGAGGGATTCTAATAAGAAGATAACACCGAAATCTGACAGGTATGGTCATAATCACTTTATCTGACTTTAAACTCAACAAAATAAAAATAGGATATAATTTTACCTTACCTGTTTAAACTCAGCAAAAGAAATAAAGAGATCAGGGCAGTCCAGAGTCTCGGTCGACACTTATGTGCCTTGCCATGAACACTGTGCTTAGAAATGTTTTAGTCTTGAGAGCAAATTATATGTATTTGAAATGTAACTCTTACCTATGAATATATGGTGAAATTCATCAACTTCACTGACCAGTTTAGATTCATTGATGAGTATATGCTCAAGTCATCAAACTTCTCCGAAAATAGCAATGCCTGAGGTAATATATTTGAAGTTCACCTTCTTTGCTGAAAATCCGTCCTTTACTCCTCTCCTTACCTGTGCAAAAAGTTTTGTTATCTGCTTCTTACTTGTCTATGAACTTGCTCCTAGGGACTTTGTTGGTCGGTTTAGAACTCTGAGCAATTTGTGATGTAGCTGATATGTCAGTTTTTCTTCAAACGAATAATGTATGTTTGCCGCCTTCAACAACTTGCAATTTCTTGTGCATTTTTGGATATAGTTTGTTTGCCTTGAGTCATATTTTTTCTTTTTCTTTTCCTTTGAGTAATGTATTTCATCCAGGGTCTGGTCTATCCTTCATATTATCTCCTCACATTATTCTTGGGGTTTGGGTGTTGCAGATACTACTCAAGAAGATCAAGATCCAGGGATGTAGACTACATTATTAGTAATTTGGATGAAGATAACTCTGATGGAAACAGAAGTCAACAGAGTCGGCAGTCGAGTAGGCATAGCCGCATAAGCACCTAAGCACCTGCCTAGTAGTAGAAACACAAGAAGCTCTCATGATGATCATGATTACTCTGTTGGGGATAGAGAGAGGCACACTAGACACACAGGCTCACATTCACGCCAGTCCTTAGCAATATTTTAACTGTGGTAAAATTTTAGCAAAGTAGTATTGGAGACTGGAGCTTTTCCCCATTGTAAACTAGGAATGAAGGGTTGACAACTTACATTTGGATTAAATGTGTAATAGTTGCTGTAAGATTTCATAGTAAGTTTACTTGTTATTGTACTTCTAATCATGTTTTTGTAGATAGCTAAGAGTTATATTTTGTACCTCGTGAAAATATCTCTGAGCATTTCCTTGCTGCATTAATATTGTATGCCACAAATAACAAGACCAGGCAAACGAGATTTTGGGTTTCGAGGGTGTGTACGAACTCCTATGATTTATGGAACTTGCAGTTTTGGTGTTATTGTTATGGAGGAGGAATGGTGAGTTATCTAAAAGCTATTTGTTTGAGGAAGTAGTGCTCATGCACAGGTTTCCTAAACCTTTGCAAACCATCTCCTAGGAAATAGTACAAGGATGCCTTACAAAACCTAGCTGTGTTTGTTTGTTGATAGCACTTGCAACCCCAAATGGATTCATATACATGTTGAGTTCAATCAACGATATTCTTCTATTGATTAGTTGGAGGCTTTTCGGTCCTGTGCAAGCTTGTGATTGGAAAAGTACATGTTCAGAATGAGAAGTATTGCAGAATGCCGATAGTCTCCCCAACAATGAAAACCTTAATGAAAACATCAGTAAGTTAATTGATAATAATTTGGGTCCTCAGACAAGGTTTTCAATACCACCCTCCCCGTGACGTACTAACTCCTAATCACTCCATTGGCTTTATCACATTCATTTCAACATCATCATCAGTATTCATCTCTACAAGAACAAGAATCATCTCTACACGAACAAGAACCATCTCTGAATGACGGAACCGAATTGGATCTCTAAGAAGCATTTCATTTTCAAGAGCTTTGTTTCAACATTCAAAAACTGAAGTGGAGGGAACATTCTAATCCAACTAACTATAAACTGGATATGATTTGAAGATGGGTCGGACCTGGATTTGTACCCGACCCGAAAGGAGAGCTTGGACAAACAACATTACTGTTCGTCAATCTTCTCTTCTCATAAGCAACTCCACCTCTCTCTCTCTCGATCGTCTCTCTCCATCTCCTCCTCCTTCTCCTCTGCTCTCTCTTTCCTTTCTCTCTTGGTGGTCTGGGGTCGGGTCGACCTTTAAGCAATCAATAGAAAAGCACTCACCTGGTTCTTCTCTTCAATTCAAGGTATGGTTCTCATCCCTAGCTTTCTCAAGCACATATTTTGATTCAAGACACTATTCCATCAACAAATACTTACATTCAGATCGTTTTTTCGAATACCCATACTTGATTTTAGTGATAATTACTGGGTTTTTCTTCTTGTTTGAAAAAAAACCAAAACAATGGGTACCATGGTTGGTTGGTTGGTAGAAAGGTAGTACCTCATTGGTGATGTATTAGCTAAAGAACCAATTGTAGGGGTTGGGAGTATGTATTAATGCATCTGTGTGTGTTGTTTAGTGTACAGAATAAGTTGCTTAATTATATTAATGGGGATTATTCCAAAATGCTAAAATTTTATTGTGATATCAATACCATTCAACTAGATTATAAACACAGTTTCAAGTTTGTGTGAATCGCAAGGCGCGACCTTTACTTGATTATCAATAATCTCCTCCAAGGCATCCTTGTTTTCTCTACTACAGGACAATATAACACTGGTGTTGAGTTCACCATCTGCAAAATTTAAGTGATGTTAAATGACTTGTTTATATGTAGTACATTCTTCTACCAGACTATGTCACAGAATACGAGATTATACTCTCTACACAACACTTAACAGACATGCATTGAAGTTGAACAATTCAAAGCAACATAAACCTGTATTCTAATCAGACTGAATGAAGCGAAGCTGAGGGGGGTCTCTACACCGTTAGGGCTTCGTGTCATTTGTCCATCTGCCTGCGAAACTGAATTTTGTTTGTCTGTCCCCCTTTGTTCCAAACAAAAACACTAAATGATTTCGCCCAAATTCTAGTTGGATTCGTCTTTCCCACCTCTAAAACCTAAATCAGTTTTGCTAGTTAGGAGTCTATAAAATCGTGCTACTGATTTTCTTTGTTCTTTCTTGTTGTTTTGTAGATTCAGGTCAGTGTTTACCATCACATGGTATACTAGTATGGTGAAGTGTGACATGTGAAGTGAGGATTCTTGTTCAGACCACACCTATTTATAGCTAGTTGGGAAGTAAGAACTCTTCCCTCCATTTAAGTTTTGAATGTTGAAACAAAGCTCTTCAAAATGCACTTACTTTGCAAGCACTTCATTTATTTCGTTATCTAAGCATCATATCCTCTACAAATACCCATTCAAGTGTCTCACCACTTTGCTTCCCCTAACCCAACAAGAAGAAAAGGAAGAAGAACCACCTCCAATTCAAGTTCCTCAACAACCCATCCTATTGGATAACTCCACTTACGCTAAAGTTCTCCAAACCTCCATAAAAACTGGATCTTTGATTCTTGGAAAGCTCACACATACTCACTTGATCAAAACAGGTTTCAATGCATGTTTGTTTTTGCAAAACAATCTCCTCAACATGTATTGCAAATGTGGGGAAATTGGTATTGCCCAAATGTTGTTTGATATGATGCCTAAACGAGATGTTGTTTCATGGAATTTACTTATTTCTGGGTATTCTCAAACAGGGTTCTCTGAAAAAGCCTTAGACTTGTTCAAGGAAGCTCGAATGGCTAATATTAAGTTAGATAAGTTTAGTTATGCTAGTGCATTGAGTATTTGCTCACAATTAAAGGATGTCATACTAGGTAGGTTGATTCATGGAATGATCATCGTTAGTGGATTGGGTTTACAAGTGTTTTTGACCAATTCGCTTATTGACATGTACTCGAAGTGTGGCAGGATTGATAATGCTAGGTTTTTGTTTGATAACTCCATTGGATTGGATGATGTTTCATGGAACTCTTTGATTGCAGGGTATGTAAGGGTGGGTTTAAATGAAAAAACATTGGAATTTCTAGTCCATATGCACCATTCTGGACTGAAGTTAAGTAGTTTTACACTGGGTAGTGCACTGAAGGCTTGTAGCACAGGCTGTGAGTTGGGGGAATTTGGGAAACTTCTTCATGCGTTTATAGTGAAACTTGGTTTAGATTTTGATATTGTTGTAGGGACTGCGTTGCTAGACATGTACGCTAAGATTGGGGATTTGAACAATGCAATCAAGGTTTTTAAGCTCATACCTGATAGGAATGTGGTCATGTTTAATGCTATGATTGCTGGGTTTTTTAGATCAGAAACTGAAATTAGTGAGGAATTTGCAAGTGAAGCTTTGAATCTCTTCTCTGGGATGCAAAGAGAAGGGATCCATCCCTCAAAGTTTACATTCTCGAGTATACTAAAAGCATGCAATGCAGCTGAAGCGGTCGAATTTGGAAAGCAAATTCATGCTCAAATCCTTAAGAATAATCTCCAATCTGATGAGTTCATTGGAAGTGCTCTTGTTGACTTGTACTCGATATGTGGTTTGACTGAGGATGGATTGAGATGTTTCCACTCAACCCCGAAACTAGATATTGTCTCATGGACATCTATAATTGCAGGGTGCGTTCAAAATGGCCAATTCGAGTACGCACTGAATTTATTTTATGAATTATTGGCATCCCAAAGAAAACCAGATGAATACACAATATCTAGCGTGTTGAGCGCTTGTGCCAACTTGGCTGCTGCAAGATCGGGGGAGCAGATCCAGGGTTATGCTGTGAAAGCTGGACTTGCACATTTCACAGTCGTTAGTAATTCGCAGATATGCATGTATGCAAAATCTGGTGATATTGATGCTGCCAATCTAACGTTTAAGCAGACAGACAAGGGTGACGTGGTCTCGTGGTCTTCAATGATCTCAAGCCATGCAACTCATGGTTGTGCAAGCAAAGCTTTGAGCCTCTTCAATGCGATGAAGCACTATGGTCTTACACCAAATCACATAACATTTCTTGGAGTTCTCACTGCTTGTAGCCATGGAGGACTTGTGGAAGAAGGACTCAGGTATTTTTAGATTGATTTTTGCTAATCTTAATATATACTCAAATTGTTTCTCTAGTTTTTAAAAGTGCTTAAATATCAGTGGCAAAAAAGGTGTGCTTTTTAAGCCAAGAAAACTAAAAGTTGTAGTTAGCAGTAGTTGTTTCAGAGTGTCTCCAACTAATTGCTAGTTTTATTTGGTTTTAGAAATTGATAATTGAGCTTATCAAAATCATAAAATTCTATTAAAACTTGGAATTTAATCCACTTGGCAAATATTAGATTGGGAAATACTTTCTGTTTACTTCATAACACCATATAATGATTTTTAAGTTAGGAAAAATGTACTTGGTAATTAGATAATCACTCTACATAAATCACTTAACATAAGAAATCTTGTACTTCTACATAAACTTTGTTTCAAAATTGTCGAGATGCCATTAATGTGCCAATATTCCAGGTTCTTTGAGAGCATGAAAAGAGACTATGGGTTGAATCCAAATGTAAAGCATTGCGCTTGCATTGTTGACCTCCTTGGGCGTGCTGGAAGACTATTTGATGCCGAAAATTTCATTATGGACTCAGGCTTTGAGAGTGACCCTGTAATGTGGAGAGCTTTGCTGGGTGCTTGCCGACTCTATGGGGATACAAACACTGCAAAGCGTGTCGCAGAGAGAGTGATTGAGCTCGAACCTCAGGCTGCCGCATCTTATGTATTGCTCTACAACATTTATACAGTTGCTGGCATAAAATTGCCTGCTACAGAAATCAGAGACTTGATGAAAGAGCGAGGCATCAAGAAGGAACCTGGTCTAAGTTGGATCGAAATTGGAACGGGTGTCCACTCTTTTGTGGTGGGTGATAGATCCCACCCGAAGAGTCGACTGATTTACGAAAAGTTGGAAGAAATGTTGGAGAAAATAAGAAAAATGGGTTACAATGATGAGAACTCCATTTCTGATGTCTCTCAGCAAGAATGCCAGGACAGTAAAGTGGTGAACTACCACAGTGAGAAGTTAGCTGTGACACTTGGCTTGCTAAGTTTGCCGAAGTCTGCTCCTGTAAGAGTCATGAAGAACTTAAGGGTTTGCCAAGATTGCCATACAACAATGAAGTTTTTTTCAAAGATGGAAAGGAGAGAGATTATTCTCAGAGATCCAATTCGGTTCCATCGCTTCAGAGATGGTTCTTGTTCTTGTAGAGACTACTGGTGACTGTTGAAATGGACTCCCCAATAAATGGCGTGATCAAGAGTTAGTGAGCATTCAGATCATTCCAGGCAGATTTTGTTTAAAACCTTGTCAAGGTCCCCACTAGCACCACTGGTTATGTGGATCAATTGCTGATTGTTGTTTCCGTAAAGGTTCTCGCTATTGGTGATACCATTTGCAATACAGTTCAAGAAGATGATGCTTTGGGTTCCAACTAAGACCTCCTCCACATGTGTTTACTTATGAAAGAGGTTCAAATTTTGGTTTATTTATCTATTTATTTTATGTTATAAGATTTAGCTGGTTGCTTTTGTGCTTCTCATGCTCAGTTTTGAGCTTGGATGCTAGTACAAATGGAATTATCTAGTTTCATATTTGTGTTATACCTTTTCATGTAGTTCTTGGGCGGTTTTTATTGGTTTTGACATATTTCTTCTGCAAACTTGTTCTCACAGAACTGCCTGCAACTTCATTCATTGCTTTTGCAATTCTGGCGGGGACTATGAATGGGCTGATTGGGACAAATCTCCTCCTAAGTACTGGATGAAGAAAATGGATGCTTTATTTGGTCCTTCTGATGATGTTGGATGTGACAGACACCATGGCTCAGAAAGCCAGGGTCAGCAGACGGATTCTAACAAGAAGAAACACCAAAATCTGCCAGGTTAGTCATAATAATTTTGTCTGATTGATGTACAGTAAAGATTGATATTTTACCTTGCCCGTTTAAAATCAGTAAAAGAGAAAAAAATAGAACAATAAAATTGTCTGATTGCTGATGACACCCTGTATTTCCTGCTACATTCCATATTCAACAAGCAGTTCAGAGTCCCAGTAAAATCTTTTGTTCCTTTCTATGTACAATTGTGCTTAGAAATGCTTTAACCTTAAGACTAAATCATATGTATTTAGAATGTAGCTCTTACATTAATGGATATGGTTAAAACTTATGAAACTTCTCTGATCAGATTAGATGCAGTTCCTTTTGTCTCTCGTTGATGATTAATGGTCAAGTTATCAAACCTCCCAAAGGCTAGCAATGGCTGAGCATAAATTTAATGTTCATTTTCTTTGTCAACAATCAGTCCTTTACTCATCTCCTTGTCGGCGTAAAATGTGTTGTCATCTTCTGTCAAATTGTCTCCGAACTTGCTCATAGGGATTGGAATGTTCTGTTGGCAGGTTTAGAACCTTGAGCAATATTTTATTGGCTATGATGTCAGTTATTCAACAACTGTTGTATTTTGTGGACATCAACAATTTGCGATGTTAATTCTTGAGCAGTTATTGATAGTATGTTTTCCCTTGAATCGGTTAGCTACATTTCTTTTTCCTTTGCTTCATAGTATAATATCCTCACATTACTCTTGGATTTGGATGTGTCAGATACTGCTCAACAAGATCTCGCCACTAAGGAACGTAAGATACAACACAATGAGGTCAACAATGAGACTGGTACATCCAGAGTACCAAGAGGAAAACAAGACTGGAGAAAGAAGCTTGTCAGTCCATCTTCAATGATGATACTGATTATTACTGAGAGAAACAATTGGAGTAGCAGCCCTTCACTGAATGATCAAAATAGCAGGAAAAAGGGAAAGCATGCCACTGAAAAGAAGAATGAAAACGCCAACAAAGGCAATAATGATAAAGTAAGTGGGCTTCTAGGAAAAGGTCAAGAGTAGATCTCCTGGTCGGCACTCGAGCAAATTGAAAATATATAGAAACCTGGATAGACATAAGTCTCGAAGCTACTCAGGCTATGCGGCCAATGCTTGTGTATCCTTTTTGTCTCTTGGTTACAGAAGATTCATAGTGCTGGAAGGTGCTATGGTCATATATGAGATGGGCTTCTCAGAACATGTCTCTGACTCAGCCCATGCCAAATTCAACGCTCCGTATGAGAAGAATGTGTGAAGCATAAGATTTGAATAGCAGCAATGCAAATATATAAATTAATTAAAATGTTTATTTTGCGATATTTTGTTTATAGATTGCATGGGAAGATGCACAAGGGCTTGCAAAGAGGCATATAGTATGCAAGCAAGGGTGCCTTGATGCTTCGGAGGATTTACCAGAGCTTTCAGAAGGTGAAAAAGAGAAAGGGGACGCTGACCAATCCGAAGCATTCAAGGATAATTTCATTCAAATAAATACCAAATGCGGTCTGATGATCAATAGCAAATCGAAGCGCCTATAGATAGTGTTGATCAGGTACTTAATGGCCAATTTAATATTTCCAGTGATTATATGAGGTGATGATGGAATCATGGAATTGTATTTGGTGCAAACATGTCATATAGGTTATAATCCAATCATTTCTTGTTTTAGCTTGCATGGGTTGGTGCGTGGTGATAATATGGATCTGGGAAGAGACCCAGACACGTGGCCAGGAAATAACAACAATCTTCGGAGGAAGTAAGGGTGTTCTATTTGTTTTTCCGCCATACAAAATGAGATGCATGATATGGAACACATTGACAAATTTCTAGTATTAACGATTATTGTTTATGGTTACACTACCATCAGTACCTCCTTTAAGTTGCATAAACTCTTTGTTCAATCAACTATGGGATTGATATAGTGATTGGGTTATGCCGTGAATGCTGCCTGTGTATAAAGGCAGATGGGAAAGTGGTAGCTAGCATGAGTCCCTCTATGGATTGACGTCTGTAGATGAACTGACCGTTGTATCTCAAGCTCTTGCAGTCTGTAAACTAACACATTAGGGGTTCTTGAGCACATCTCTTGTTTATTTTGTCTGGCCTTGCTGCATGGATAGCTTAGTCTTATATTCATTCGTCTAATAAATGGCAGCACTCATTACTTCCCTGTTTCTTTGTTGAAATGACTATCCCTTGCTTTGGGCAGGTGAAATATGTTGTAAAACTTGCCAAAGATCTGTATCAAGTTGATCGCCTGATACGTAAAATATCCTCACCTGATATGGACTCTAGCTACGGTGAGGAGCCTATTGAGATGCTCGCGTCTCCTTCAAATGTTAATGCAACAGTCAAAGGTGACAGCTCTGGAGCATACACAACCCGACTCCCATGTGGACCTTGTAATAGGTAATACAATGCACAATATACAGTTCCAGTTAAAAGGCGAAACTTTCTATACGATCATAATAACACCACAGATGTTGTCTAATTCCCAAGCGTACCTAAGTGAACTGAGACTGCAAAAGAAGTGCATCGCCCTGGAGATGCGTGCTGGTGCTCATCTCGAGGAGGGTGGGTGGTTACACCCATCCCTCGCTCCCTTTCCCTCGACCCCTAGAATTTTCGGTTATTGAAACAGGGAACCATCTCTCTAGGGAGGACATGATATACCGGTCCAACTCTGATCCAGAGCATAGATGATCCGAGTCGTCTTCCTGATTCTATCACTTGTTATTGTAAAAATTCCATTGATAATGTACACCTTTACTGAAAAAAAAAATTGCTAAACAATCCTGTACAATTATTATTTTTTGTAAAAGAAGAAACTCGTGAATAGAATTAGAAAATATTTGTGCCTAGGTGCCAGGGTGGTGCCCTCAGATAAATTCCGAGGTGGCAAGTGGTAACAGACTTTAACAGTATACCTAGCTTCTCATCGAGATTCTTCCTTCACATTTATCATCGAGATACTCATCCCATTCTGGCCTCAACTCTCTCTCTACCGCCTCTTTTTTTAAACCCCTCTCTCTCAAACCAAATCGACACTGAGTTGATCGAGAGAGAGAGAATTGGAATTGGAATTGGAATTGGAATTGGAATTGGAATTGGAGTTCGAATTCAATCTCGTCTCCTCTCTCTCAAAATCATCAATCTGTATTGTCTGGCTCTCTAAGCTAGGGTTTCTCTTGTTCATAATGGAGGCTCCTCTGCCTCTGAGAATTCACAGAAATAACTCTTCTTCCTTGTTCGATTGGAAACCCTCGCCCATCGTTGCCCTAGCTACAACAAGCGTCGATGACTCTCAAGTCGCTGCAGCTCGCCAAGACGGTTCTCTGGAGCTATGGGCTGTCTCTCCCGGTTCAACCACTTGGCACTGTCAACTGGTACTTACTCACACTCATTTGATTACGAGTTACTTAGGTTTGTTTGGTTGGACGGACTAATTTTTTTATTTGGATTTGTGTAGACGATACAAGGAGATTCTGATTCCAGAGTCTCCTCATTGGTATGGTGTCCTCCTACGGGATCATCGCCTTCTTCTTCTTCTTCTTCAGGTCGGCTATTGTCTTCCAGCATAGATGGTTCCATTTCTGAGTGGGATCTTTTCGACTTGAACCACAAGGTACTACTCCTAATTTCCCACTAGTTTTCTAATTTCCGAATGCTTGGCCTAAGAGCAGCATATCCGATGGAGAACCCTTAACCTCTTTGAGGGTTTACTCCAATCCAATGAACTATTTAACAAAACTTTGAAAAATGTCAACCAAAAAATTATTGATTTGCAATAGTCATTTTAGCAGGACTATTTGGCTCTGCCAACACTTTACGGGCAATGTTTGGGTTGAAACCTAAACACCATTGAGCTTTACACCATCCATTGGACTATGAAAATGCATCCTCAAAGCTCAATCAAACCCCAAATTTAGCTAACTAGTGAACTGAATTTGCTGGATGGATCGAGAGTTTGATAACTAGATTTGTATTAGTTTTTACTCTTTAAGATATTGTTTAAACAAGTTAATCCATTTCCTTCACATCTTGTAGACTGTACTAGATTCTATTGGGGTTTCAATCTGGAAGATGGCCGTAGAACCCATTGAGGGCTCACATAAATCTACTCCAAATGATCCTCACAGGGCAGCCAATGGATATGCAAGTATGGAATCTGCAGATAGTGATGATGATGAAGCTAGTGAAATCGATGATGTAAACTCTGTTGAGCTTCACGTGCAACCAATTCTGAAAAATCAACGGTTAGCGGTTGCCTGCGATGATGGCGGCTTACGATTATATGTGGTCCCTGATTCAGGGGGATTAACGTATAATAGGTCATTTCCTAGAGCCAGTGGTGAGATATCCATCCTCTGGTCTCTGTGTTACTAGTATATTGCTTCTTGCTTTGTTCCTAACGACTTATTGATATACATATTTATGTTTGTGTTGGCTTGTGTTTTAATTGGTAGGTCGTGCGTTAAGTGTTGTATGGAGCCTGGATGCAAAGTTAATATTTTCTGGGAGCAGTGACGGGTACATATCTAAGTTATTAATGTTCACTGAATAGTATATTCTCCAAGTCTTCTAGGGCACAATTGCTGCCCCTCCAATTAATTTGGTTATACTTATATTTTTATAAATATCTTCTTTTGGCTAATTTTTTTAAGGTATTACATCTACTATATCATCTCACGAATACAAAATTTAATTTTACAGGTTTATAAGATGTTGGGATGCTAATCTGTCCCATGAGATCTATAGGATAACAGTTGGACATGGAGGCTTTGGTAATGGACCTGAGCATTGCGTATGGTCACTTCTTTTCCTAAGGTAAAAAACGAATTAGGTTTATGTGACTATGTGTCTGTGTGCACTCTAATTTTCTGATCCATAAAGTCAGATGGTTTCAGATCAGGGACGCTTGTAAGTGCAGATAGCAGTGGTAGCGTGCAATTCTGGGAAAGTCAGTATGGAACTATGTTGCAGACACATTCTCTCCATAAGGGTGATGTCAATGCTTTAGCAGCATCTCCTAGCCATAATAGGGTGTTCTCTGCAGGTTCTGATGGTCAGGTAGTTGAATCTGACTCCCCTTATTTGTTTGTCAGATTGAATTTTTGTGATGAGCTCCACCCCCCCTGTCAATGACATATCATATATTCATCTAAGATAAAGTTGTCTTAAATGTCCTGTGCTGTCTCTCTATGTTATTTATTTATTTATTATAGTGGAACTTTGTTTACCTGTCTTAAATGTATGACTCAAAGTGTATGGACCCAACACTATGAAACTCAACCTGACAGATTCTAATAGACCATGGGCAATCTTCTAGTTAAGCTCCTTTAGGCATGAGGATGAGGTTCCATTCAGTAAGAACTGTTAGTGGACTAATAAAATTATTGATGCTGTTTTATTTATTTATTTAGATGTTGGTATGATTGTTTTATGGATTAAATTGACTAACACCTTCTAAGTCTTTTGTCTCTGTAGGTTATTCTATATAAATTCTCTAGTGATGCATCCGGATCTGGTAATGACAGGGCTTCCGCTAAAAGAATAAAGAAGTGGGTATATGTTGGTTATGTGAGAGCTCATACACATGATATCAGGGCATTAACAGTTGCAATGCCTATCAATAGAGGTTAGATTTTGTCACTTGAGGTACTCTCTATTGCTTTGCAAATGTTATTGGCATCGTAAAATGTCCTTTAGGGAGTTTTTTTTAATTTTTGGTTGCACTGGAAAATGTCATAAATGTGTTAGTCCATTTTAATGCATATTTAGGTTGTCGTCCTTTTATGCCAGTCTAGTCTATTAAGAGCTCACACACATGACTGTGATCAAGGATGCACGGACACGCGTGTCGTGTCGGACACGGTTACGACACGGCGATTCGGGAATTTTCAAAAAATTAGGACTTGGCGACGCAGTCAAACTTTACCTTTTATTAATTTTTATTTTTTTATAACTCATATAAATATAAACAACAACGTAAAGCTTAAAATTGTTTTAAATTTTTTATTTTTGAAGCTGGAAGAGGAGAGCTTAACAAGAGAGAAAATTTTACAGAGATGCACAAATAGTCAAAATTTACTGGAGAGTATCTAATTTACAAATTATTTCAAAATAGTGTGTGGTTGTGTATCTAACAGCAAAATAGTTATCAGAAACAGAGATCAAATTGTAGAGAAATTACATAGCAAAATACCCATTTTTTGTGTGTATTGTATCTAATTTAGAGCGAGCGAAGAAACGACATTGATGACGCCTGATGTACTACCAAACGAAAATCTTCAGTCAAGAACCCTCGGACCGAAAACGGCGTGAAGATGTGCTCTAATTGAAACAACTCTTTTCCCCGGCTGAAGGAATCGAAGAATTGACTATTGCAATTGAGTGCAGCAGAACTGGTGTTTTTTCAAGTACTTCCAAAAACCAGCAGAGAAAAACATTAAAAAAAACCAAGAAAAAACCACTGGCCATGTTGAGACCGTGTCCTGGCCATGTCGAGACTGTGTCGTGGTCGTGTCGGTTTTAGTCAACGTGTACTGGCCATTGACTGTGTCGGATACGTGTCGGGAGCATGTCGAACGCGAGTCCGTGTCCGACTCTCGAAACAGGAGTTTTCTGAAGAGTCCGTGCATCCTTGGTTGTGATACTTTGATAGATAAAAAGTTTCTTTACAAGGGACCAAGTCTAATTTACAAGTAACGACATTTGTGTACATGTTAGCATTACATGCGCATCATGTGTTGACTGATGGAAAAGGACGGTTAACCAACGAAAAAAGGACCGTGACCTAGAAGTATTAAAAAGGGACTAAACCTATTTATGACACTAACCAAAGGGATGAAAAATAATATTATTATCATCATGTATTAGTTGTTACCAGTGATGTCAAGTCATACGACTTGAGTGGCGACTCAAGTTGGATCATATACCATACGACTCATATCTCAGCCTTGAATCTTGAATCACTCAAATTTGACGAGTCCGCACAGAAATCACCTCTTTTTTATTCCAATATGGCAATATCCACCTCCCCATAGCTGTTTCGACATGCTTCTGTAGGTTCAATGTGGCGGCGGTAAATTTTTTTTTTGCATAAAGATAAAGTCTTATAGGGTCTAGGGTTTTCTTTCTTAGGGCTTTTATGTTGCCAACTTTTCAATTTTTGGCCTAAGTTTCGAAACTTCAATAGGGGCATCCAAATGTTGGATCCAAGTTAGTGTTTGCTTGATGTATAAAAATGGACCATATACATATTTTTAGTTATTAAAAAAAATTTGATTGGGTTGTGAAGAATAAAAAAATTAACATTTATAACATGTCTAGATGCGCTCCTTGGTGGTTACAGGATGCTCATGATAAATAGTAATGGAATATATTGGTGTTGGTAGAGAAGACTCACTTTCACTGCACAAGTTGGGGCAAGAGATAGATCTAAAATGTATTAGGCTATAGATGGTATCCTGAAAATGTTTGAAATGCAGAGAGCAAAGTTAGGTCTGGCCCCAAGATCTATTGAACGAAAGTGTCTTAGGTTAGTGGCTCAATCTCGAAAATGTTTAAGGCATATAAGCTTCCATGTATTTGTTTTGTTCAAGCGTGATAATAAGTTTTGGGGTCTGATTAGGTGTTCCTTGTGCTATATTGAGTTTATGATTTTTTTCATTCTTCTAAAAGAGTAATATCCCTTAAAGCTTGCCTTGCTAAAGATTTGGACGGCATGTGCCCCTGTTACATTGCTGGATAAACATAGGAGAATTAATGCACTATATATATATCAGGTGGGATCCGGGGACAAACATTTATGACAGAATTTTACACGCAATATATATCGTTGGATGACATCTTATCAAACGGTTTAGATTTAGTGTCGAGGTTAAAATTCTTTGTATAAATGTTTGTCCCCGGATCCCACCCGTGTATATATATATATATATATTAATGTTATGTTTTGAATCGCAACTTGACTCTTATGCCAACAGATGGGATTTTACTCACTGGACAATTGGAAAAATTAGACTAATAAGTCTAAGATCTTCCATTTTTCAACAGACCCTTACAATTTTAGACTCGATTTATGCTTTGACAACATTGGTCATTACATATTACTATTATTGTTATCATTGATATTGACATGACTATTGTTAATTCTGTATAACTCAATTCTTCATTTACACAGATCCAACACCACTTGAGAAAATATCAACGAAGGTCCGTCATCGTAAAAAGCCTGTTGTTTCCTCTTACCATAAGTGGGCCCATTCTGGGAATCCCATGCTCATTTCCGCAGGTGATGACACAAAGCTCTTCGCATATTCTGTGAAAGAGTTTACTAAGTTCGATCCCCATGACATCTGCCCTGCACCACAAAGAGTTCTGATGCAGCTGGTGCTTAACACAACATTTGGTGGTGGTTCACTGATTTTAGTTCAGTGTTTTAGTTTATTGGTTATTTTGCATATAAATGTGAAGAGTAGTATTCTTCCTGGAAGGGGCTATGGTGGGAGTAACACGACACAGTTAGCTGCTAGCGTTAAGAGCAAAGCAGAAAGGAAGATCCTTTGTAGCGCTATATCTTTCTCAGGTGTATTCTTTGCTTTCTCTGACAATGTGTCACCTCACCTATTCGAGTTGAGTTTTGACATGGGGAAGAGTGTGTTTTGTGTCCATCGGAGGACATTACCCAGGAAATTGCCATATGCCCATTCCATGGTTTTTACTAATGATTCTTCTCGGTTGATAATAGCAGGCCATGACAAAAAAATATATGTAAGCTTCCATTTATCTTACTTAAATGCCTTTCTTGTTCATGATTCTCCATAGTTTAAATGTGTAATTTAAAATGATTTCTCTGCAGTTATTATTTTGGTATGGAATTGACTTTACCTAGTATTTTTGTTCATTTTATGAATTTTATCAGAGAACTTGGATAAAGTGGCATTAGTGAAATGTTAGTTGTGAACTTGTGATACTTTTTTATAGATGCAAATAGTATCATAAAGTATGTGGAAAGTTAAGTGCATTGGGCATGGGCTAGAAATCTATTAACACATGCACACATTTGAAAGAACCTATGGAAAGACAGAGACACCTACTTGAACTCAAGAATTTGTTAGACCTCAGTGCACTGTCTAAACATCAAGATGAAAGCTTTTCTCCATTATATTGATTATCTTTCACATCTAAAATGTAAACCCTTAAAGGAGTTTATTTTATGAACTGACGCTAGATGTTATTTGAAACATTGAAATCATTAATCAGAGTCGACATTTTTTATTGAATTTGTACATGAGTCATATATCAAGAGCTTTTTTCCCTTTTCAGGTTGTGGATGTGGACTCAGCGGAACTATTACACACCTTCACACCTTGCCGCAAGATGAATAACAATAATCAAGCCCCTATTGAACCACCCATAACAAAATTGTTTACAAGTTCAAATGGTCAATGGTTGGCTGCCATCAACTGCTTCGGATATATATATGTATTTAATCTTAAGATGCAAAGGTGAGGAGTTTCATCCGTGCTGCTATTCCCTTTTTCATTTCTCTTATGCTGTTGAAGAAGGTATATCCAGTGTTGTTAAGGCGGACGCCTAGGCGCGCCTCGAGGCGTTTTGGCAAAGAGACGCCTCAAAATGATGCAAGGCGGAGCGGTGAAGTGAGGCGTCCGCCTCACGCCTCACCGCCTCAGACCGCCTCGGGCCGCCTCAGCCCATTTAGAGCTTAAAAATCAAAAGCCTATTGCAGCCCACTTGTCTTTTAAGGTTAAGAGGGGGGTATTTAGAGTTTTAGACAAGAGAACGACTCCTTGGGGGCTATTGTTGTTGCTGTGTGTGTTTTTTTCCTTCTAATCAGGTTCCTCTCCTTCAAATTAGGTGTTGCCTCTTTCATATCAGGATGTTTCCTCTCTTCTTCTTCCTCCTTCCTCTTCTTCTTCACTCTCCTTCCTGTGTTTTTTTATACGATTTGTTCTGCAGCTTTTGCTGTGTTTTTTTTATATGATCGGTTCACCTCCTTTTTTTTTATGATCTGTTATGTTTTTTTTATATGATCTGTTCTGCTGCGTTTTTTTTCTTCACAATAAACAATAATAAGTAATATTTCAGTGTATGGATCGTAATATTTTAGCATATGGATCAAAATTTGGTGCAAATTTCCAAAGTTAAACCAATGAGACTTGCTGGGTGATGCCTCACCAAATTGCAATTTTCCAAACACTGTTTGTTTCAAATTCAACCATTAATTTTCCAAACACTGTTTCAAATTTCCAAAGTTAAACCAATGAGAAGTTGATGAACTAGTTTACATTATGCTTTGATGCTTTTCTTGTTTGTTTCTTTTTTAGTGATTTAGTCGATAGGCAAGTTAAGTACACTTATGTAGTGCATCTTTTTGCTATGCTATGCAACTTTATTATGTTTCCATTTCAATTCTAAATAGTTGTATGACTTTTTGTACATATTGGCATATGCAAGTTATCAAAATGATGATGAATATTACTTATCTAAATGTATTTCAATTTATTATAATAAAAAATCTTTAAAAAATGTTAAAGACCGCCTCAAGGAAGTGAGGCGTCCGCCTTGCCTCTGAGGCGTTTTCAACTCATCCGCCTCCCCGCCGCCTCAACGCCTTAACTACACTGGGTATATCCTTCAAATGTCTAATTGTAGACTCCTAGGTGTGTACTACCAGCAATTTAGTCTTATGCTGTAGCATATATAGCCTGTATAGCATGACTTTTATTCTCTATCTGCCTCAGATGTATGTAGAAGTTGGAGATAGCGTGCCAATCATCATTTTTTTATTGGCTAAAAAAAAAATTTGCTACAAAACCAGAAACAAAGGAGTTTCGACACCTCTGGTAGGGGTCTCGTCTCATCTGAATCTTCAGAAAATGAGGTCACCATAAAAGTACCCTCCGGGGACAATTCTTCATCTCAATCTGCAATAAGTTAAACTGCACACCTCTGGCAGGGGTCTCGACTCACCCTAATCTTAGGACACATAAAATAACCCCCCGTAATTCTTCATCACAATCTGAAGCTTGTCGAGGCATTAACAAATTTATTTTTATTTAAAACTTTTGTACTGTTTGATATCATGTCAGCCAGCATTGCATCCAACTGTCATGTTTGCAGTCATTATTTGCTTGTTGTCACTTTGATAATTTATTTATTTATTTATTTATTTTGGGCAGGCAACACTGGTTTATATCCAGGTTAGATGGTGCATCTGTAGCTGCAGGGGGCTTTCCTCCCAGTAACAGTAATATGTTCATCATCACAACCGCTTCCAATCAGGTGTGGGCATTTGACGTGGAATCCAAGCAGTTAGCAGAATGGTCTAAGAATAAAATCTTTGCCTTGCCTAGGGAATTTCAGGAATTCCCTTCAGAGGTTATTGGGATGTCCTTTCCACCTTCTACGAGTTCAACCTCTGTTACCATTTACAGTGCCAGGTTTGCTGCTCTCTTCTATATTTGATAAATTTGACCAATAATCTTTGGATGTTTTAGAATTTTCACTGTAGTATCAACCTAATGCTTTGGGTTGCCATTGGTGTTACTGTGTTAGACATGTAAATGAGATGTGTCAGGGTAGTGTTCATTTCATCTAGGTAATCTCCTATTTAATAACTGCCTGTTGTCTTCTTTACTTGTAAGGAAAGTACGGGGGTCTTTATGGAGGAATTGTTATGTTCCATTTTAAACTTGGCTTGGAATTGACTCTCTCCCTTGCGGGGTGAACATTTGGAATGATCAGGAAAAAAAAAAGAGCCAAGAAACTGTATCCAGTTTTGAGAATCCTCTCCTTTCAAACATGTCAAAATTTGACATTTTTGGTTATATAGGTTATTGGTGGTTTATATCAACTTCTGGTAGCAGTTGGCTAGAGTCTAGAATCCCAACATTGTAATGTACATCCTCATCACACACTAGTCATATGCAGCAAGATAGAATGCTGAGTATGGCTGTGTGTGCAATATACTATATGTTCATAAAGAAGCACTCAACTCTGCCAAACCCCGGCGTCATGCTTTATTGTATACCTTACATGTTTTTAAATGATTTTCATGTCAGGTCAATGTGCTCCATTGACTATGGACTAGAAAATAAAGAATTGAAGAAATTGAAGCGCAAATACAAGGATATTGATATTGTTCTACCACCTGAGCACAAGCAGCGTGAGTTCAAAAATCCTATTTTATTTGTTGGACATCTGTCAGAGAATTTCGTTTTTGTCATGGAGAAGCCTTGGAGAGAAGTAATTGAGACATTTGATGCACCGGTGCATAGACGTGTTTTTGGAACATAGTTATCTTTGTTGTCTTGGTTACTTTCCGGGTACTGAGAGCAATTTTATGTAAAATATTTTGTTTCAAATTACGATCACATCCAATTTTTTGCACTTAGGTTTCGTTGAGATCCACAATTTTGTAATTGTATAAACTTACTGTTTGGTAATTTGAGATGTTTGAGTTCTAGATCAAAATTGTAGTTGTCATTAATGAATGGATTCAGGCTGAGTAATAGAGTGTGATCCTACGCTGATAATCCTCTAAATCATATATTGATGAATGATGGTCATATATATCTGTCAAGTGGTATATGAAGTTTGGTTTGAGTTCCGGTTGATCTTTAGACGATGTAGTAAAGGTGGAAAAAGGGCAACTCAAAAACAACTTATAATCACCTAGGCTTTCCACCTTCAACCACTGGTTTGTCATTTGATGATCTAGATTGTAAATTTGGAAGAATCTATCTCTCAAATTTTGATAAACTAGCAAGAGTTCGCCAGTAGATGATGCAACTAGGTACTGTTCATAAATATGTTCCATGTCTATCGGCAGATCAATTTTGTCTTCTGTCTTTGGGTTAGGAGCACCAAGACTGTAAGATACCAAATCAATGCGCAATGGGACACCATAACGTTTGAAAGCGCAGTATTCATGCTAAGCATGACTCGTAAGACCTGAAACTGAATGGAGTTTGATCCAAACAACATTTTTATTGCTGTGCATAGGTATAATACCAAAAGAATCTGTGGCTTTACATACCCGAGTTTGTGGATGAGGCATTAAACCATATCGTCAACATGGCAAGGCTCTTAGGGGATCAAGTGGAATTCAAGAAGCCAGCATTGCCTTGTGCGATACAAGAAAAGTACACAGATGGTGGGGAGGTAGCAGCCCAGTTGTGTGGTGCCTTGAATATTCCAATGCTGCTAATCAGACTGTCATTGGGGAGGATTAAGTTGGAGCAGAAACAGGGGACGCTCTGTAGGGAGGACATTAACTCGGCTTAACAAGATAATGAGGTGGATTGAGGCAGAGGAGATGGGGCTTGATGCTGGTGAAACATGGTGACCAGTACAAGACAGGAGATAAACGAGCAACATGGTTAATATGATGGGTTCGATCCAAAGCTAGAGAGCTTGGCATGGTTGAATGCTAGGTTTCAGACCTTAGGCAATTTGTTATCATCTTTCCAATTCAAGATGCAATCAAAGTGTTGTCTAAATGTGTAGATAATAAAGAGACAATTGCCTAATCACAAACAATCAATGCTGTCATCTGGCCACTATATTCATCATACACATACTAATACCATCTTGTCATTGTGACCATCTCCAACACCGATGCAATCCAATGTTTGTCGTAACTCTGATGGTTCTGTTTCCTTATCTACTACTGCTATATGTTTCCATTTCTATTCAACTTGCCCTGCTCTGTTTCTTCCATACAGAACAGAAGAAGGCAATGTCTATGCAACTGATGCGATGGATGGTGGGATGAGGCAAGTGGGAGATGGGCAAATATAGAGGTGGATGCAGACTCCAGAGGTGGTGTGTTTTGGTCAAGGTGGATCACCATTGTATGGTGAAGGATCAAACGAACCATCGAATGAACCAGATGTGTGGACTAGGTCCCATAGTAAATCATGGGCCAAAAATTGAATGGCATCTAAGTGATTTCATAACTTTTCTTCTGGTTTTTTTTAACCCCTTCCACCTTAAATGCTACCACTGATAGGGTTAGTATCCTGGACTTGTAATTTCATCCGCCACATATCTACTGCCCAGCTGTTACCTCATTGGAAAAATTACATTACACCCTATTAACATCATGAGAAAAAAAAAACAATTCTTAAGAGCCAGGCCCCTAGCACCGAGAGCCTCAAGACCCTCCATCATCCTATTTTCTTCATTTGTTCTTCTTCTTTTTTTCATTTTTTTTTCTTTATATTCTTCATCTATTTTCTTCATCTTCATCACGTTCTTGAGGCTCCCCTGCGCCGGACTTTTAAGAATTGTTGAAAAAAAAAATTCAATTAAGTGGTGGAGTACATATGTCAAGAGACTTAGTGGGCATATATATACTCAAAGAAGGATAGAAAGATAGGCCTGAATAGCCACAAATGGGGGAGAGGGGAGTGTTTAACAATTGGATATTCTCTTAAGATATCCACCTTTTTATTGGTCTTCAACCCATGCTGCCCAGTTCATCCTTTGAAGCCATAGATGTTAACCTTTGCATTTCTCATGTCCGTATGTGCTGCTTTTTTCCTCTCTTTGCATGAATTTATTTAACCTCTCTTTCCTTGGGAGATTCTTTTCTTCCTGATCTTCCATCCCTTTTGGAAAGAAAAAAAAATTATTTGATCAATTCTTATACAGCAAGTGGTTGATCGTTCTCGCAATGCCGCAAAAATAGTATATCTTTTGCCAACAGCATTGCAATCTTAATCATCGATAGTGATTGATGCTATAGAATCACTTGTGCATTGGACATCCAATTATTTGTTATATCAAAAAAAAAATTTCCTGTCAATGGGTACTAGCTCAGCAGTAAATCTATGGCGGATAAAATCACAGGTCCTGGACACCAGAGGATTATATGCACCCCGTAAAACGATTTATTGGCCATTCTTTTTTCAAGTTTTTTAATCTCCATTACAAAAAAGCTAGGCCTTAAATTGGTTCAAATTTTTTCAAGAAAGGTAAGGTTGGCATTGGCATCTCTATAAGGTGTGGTTTGCATATGCCCTTGAAAATGGTTGGGTTTGGTTTCCTTATAGTTGACAAAAGTACAAAGTTCTTATGCTTAATTTTGGCATGAATTCACTCTATAATCAAAGGGAATAAGCATCATATTTAATCCACCAAAATAAAAAGAGAACATTTTCAAATGTTAAAGATATGGTGAGGTAGGTGGTCTTGTGATATGAACGTGAGATCAAGTGTTTCGATGCACAAACAATATCCTCTACTGGATCAAACTTCGCGATTAACGATTGAAAATACATTAAGATCTTTGACCTAACATTTGATTTATTTTAATATCCCCCCAAAACCATGAAATCCTTTGTAGAGTGTGTGATTTTATTTTAAGTGAGAATTTCAGGTTTTCTTCCTCATACCCTGATTCTAGAGAGCGAGGGAGGGCCCAACACCGACCACCCTCCTCGAGATGGACGGTGATGCTCATCTTGAGGAGGGTGGGCGGTGTTGGGCCCTCCCTCACTCCCTAGACTTACTCCCTTATATTGAAATATTGTGAATATTCTCTTGATTATGCTATTGATAATATTTTCTTGATCATGTGAATACTGTATTTTAGGAACTAAATATTGTTTTTAGGAAGGTTGCTTATTGGGTCAATATTGTATAACATCTTTAAGGAAGATTAGCAGATTATTAGGGTGGTTAGGAGTTGCCTAATATTGGTGATTAACTTGTATATAAACAGCAGAATAGCAATGAGAAAGGCAGAACATCATTCTCACAAAATCAGTTATTTTGTTTTGTTATTTGTTATGGTATCAGAGCCATAGCCATTAAACACCGATCATGGCTGGCGGCGACATCCCTACCGGCGAAACTCGGAAGACGATTTCACCTTACTACATCACTTCTCTTGATAATCCTGGACTTTCAATTACTCGGGTTCAATTGAAAGGGGACAATTATGATGAATGGGCTCGTTCGTTTCGAACGGCCTTGAGGGCCCGGAAGAAATTCGGGTTCATTGACGAAACTATCACACAACCTGGCGAGCAGCTAGGAGACCTCGAAGACCGGTGGACTATCAACTCGCTTTTGGTGTCCTGGATCCAAAATACCATCGAATCTACGCTACACTCCACTATCTCTCATGTGGAAATAACGCAGACCTCTGTAATGACATCAAGGATCGATTCTCCATTACTAACGGACCGCGGATTCAACAACTAAAATCTGATCTTGCAGATTGCAAACAGAAGGGTCTGACCATAATGGACTACTATGGGCGACTCAAGCAACTTTGGGATGAGCTGGGTAATTTCGAACAATTGCCGACATGCAAGTGCGGGAAGTGTACCTGCAATCTCGTTTTGATTTTGGAGAAAAAACGGGAAGAATAATAGTACATATGTTTCTTATGGGTTTGGATGAAAATTTGTACGGAACGGTGAGATTCAACATATTGGCTCAAGATCCATTGCCAAACATGAACAAAGTATACTCAATTATCATCCAAGAGGAGCGAGTAAAGAAAATCGCTCGCGGCAAGGAAGAACGAGGAGAAATCATGGCCCTCGCCACACGAACCCGACCTGACGGAATAAATCTAGTACGATGTGTTCCCATTGTAAAAGGACGGGGCATGAATCTGAAAGTTGTTTTGCCTTGCACGGATATCCAGAGTGGTGGGGTGACAGACCCTGAAGAGATGGGAAAGGTGCTGGTGCTGGTCGCGGAAGAGGGCAGTCAAGTGTTCGAGGCAGTGGCCGAGGAACCAAGGGTCTGCATCGTGCCAACGCCGCTCAGACCGGTTCTGCTGGGGCAGGAGTGACCGAGACAGATGCATCTCCACTGCCCGGACTGAATACCGATCAGTGGCAGACGCTTATCCAAATGCTGGGCTGGTCAAAACCCGCAACGACCGATAAGATGACTGGTAAGCCTTGGATTATTGACACGAGAGCTTCGAGTCACATGACTGGCACGATCGGGGATCTCCGTGACTTAAGGGAGATTGCTCAATGTCCCGTGGGATTGCCAAATGGGAGTAGCGCTATCACCACTAAAGAGGGGACGGTCATTCTTGACAGAAATTTTTCTTTGAAAAATGTCCTTTATGTGCCGAGGAGCTTGTACAGCCGGATGGGGCTGCTGGGCAGTCGGCATGTGCATCGGATGGGGCTGTTGGGCAGTCGGCATGTGCCGAGGAGCTTGTACAGCCGGATGGGGCTGCTGGGCAATCGGCATGTGCATCGGATGGGGTTGCTGGGCAGCCGGTTTGTGCGAACCAGGAGGACGACCCGGATAAAATTCAGGAAGATATGTTAGACAGGGGTCAACGCAGAAGGCAAGCCTCGGTTCGACTTCGTGATTATGTTACTCATACCATTCAGAAAATGAGTCCATCCGTATCAACATCACTCGTACCACGGCATTCCTCAGATAAACCCTATCCTATAGCACACTATGTGAATTGTGATATGTGCGACATAGACATTTTCTTGTAACCTTGACAGCGGAACGGGAACCTGTGTGCTATTTTGAGGCCGCGAAAGACAATCGCTAGAGGGATGTCATGCGACGAGAAATTGACGCTCTTGAGATTAATGAAACCTGGGTTGTAGCAGAGTTGCCACCAAGAAAGAAAGCTCTATGATGCAAGTGGGTATTCAAGATCAAGTATAATTCTGACGGTACCATTGAGCGATTGAAGGCTCGACTGGTTATTCTTGGGAACCATCAAATTGAAGGAATTGATTATACAGAGACATTTGCTAAACTGTCATGAATTGTAGCCAAGATGGTTACAGTGAGGGTCTTTCTTGCCGTTGCGGCTGCCATGAATCGGAAAGTTCATCAGATGGATGTCCATAATGCATTTCTACATGGTGACCTTACGGAGGAGGTATACATGAAACTACCACCCGATTTTCAGGTGGGGACTTCCGGGAAGGTGTGCAAGCTTAGGAAATCATTATATGGGCTGAAGCAGGCACCCCGGTGCTGGTTCACTAAACTGTCAACTGCTTTGAAGAATTATGATTTTCAACAATCTTATTCAGATTATTCTTTGTTTACTCTACAGAGAGGTGTGGTTCAGCTCAGTGTTCTTGTTTATGTCGACGATCTTATCATCTCTGGGAGTCATCCGGTTGATATACAAAAATTCAAGGATTACCTCAGTGCTTGTTTCCACATGAAAGATCCGGGTCCTTTAAAGTATTTCTTGGGGGTCGAAGTGGCACACGGACCAGATGGGTTTGTACTTTGTCAACGCAAATACACGCTTGACATCATTTCTGAGGCCGGATTGCTAGGGGCAAGGCCCGCGACGGTGCCATTGGAACATAATCATCGACTCGCCTTGTCCACGAGTCAAGAGCTCGCTGACCCGGAGCCTTACCGTTGCTTGGTGGGGCGGCTAATTTATTTGTGTTTTACTCGACCCAAATTATCTTATAGTGTTCATGTTTTATCTCAATTTATGCAGCGTCCTCGGGCGGACCACTGGGAAGCTGCTTTGCGGGTGGTCCGGTACTTAAAAGGTAATCCGGGTCAATGTATACATTTGAGTAGTAAGTGTGATATGCAGTTACATGGGTGGTGTGACGCTGACTGGGCCGGATGCCCTTTGACTAGGCGGTCCCTCACTGGTTGGTTGGTGTTTCTTGGGGACTCGCCGGTATCTTGGAAGGCGAAGAAGCAACATACAATATCCCGTTCCTCCGTAGAAGCGGAATACCGGTCTATGACTATGACTACATGTGAGTTGAAATGGCTAAAAACTATTTTAGCTAGCCTCGGGATGCCCCATACACGTCCTATGTCTCTTCATTGTGATAATCAGGCGGCTCTCCATATATCTCAAAATCACGTATTTCATGAACGGACAAAACATATTGAGGTCAATTGTCACTTTGTCCGTGATGACATTGTTGCCGAAAATATCAGTCCCACCTTTGTCCCGTCCAATGTGCAACTCGCTGACATTTTCACAAAAGCGTTGGGCAAACGACAATATGAGTATCTACTTCGCAAGTTGGGCATACGAGATCTCCATACACCAACTTGAGGGGGGGTATTGAGATATTGTGAATATTCTCTTGATTATGCTATTGATAATATTTTCTTGATCATATGAATATTGTATTTTAGGAACTAAATATTGTTTTTAGGAAGGTTGCTTATTGGGTCAATATTGTATAACATCTTTAGGGAAGATTAGCAAATTATTAGGGTGGTTAGGAGTTGCCTAATATTGGTGATTAGCTTGTATATAAACAACAGAATAACAATAAGAAAGGCAGAACATCATTCTCACAAAATCAGTTCTTTTGTTTTGTTATTTGTTACCTTATCATATGATTCACAGGAAAAAAAAAAATCCTTCGATCAGGAATATTAAAAGTTTTCTTTTTTAGAGTAAAACTGAAAATTTAGCTTAAGTTTCGACAGATTTAAAAAAAAAACAATTCTAGAAAGCATGGTCCCAAAACATTGATTTGTGTCTAGGAGGGTGGTTCGCACGTGATCGGACCAACTCTACCCTTCTCCAAACCCATAAAGAAATTGGTAGAATGGTCCGATCACGTGTAAATCACCCTTCCAAACACAAATCAATGTTCTGGAACTAGACTCCGTAAAAGCTCTTGTTAACACACTACCTTGTTTTGTTACTCCTAGTCAGATCTTCTGTATGAAACTAATTCAACTAATGGATAGTTATGCTAAATGATTTGAAACCAAAATACTTGGAGTCACATGGCTAATCTTCACCACCATGTTAACCATTTTTTATATTTTCTTAAGACAAACAGTGATATTTTTCTGGTATATGGACCATAATATTTGTTATAAACGAAATATCCATTCGATGCCAATGATTTCCCAATAAATGAAAGGACTACTAGCTTTTGAAATATCATATTTTCGACATAAACCCAAACTCAATACCAAGTTGAAATCCGTAGAAAGCCTTTATAAAGGAATCAAATTCCTCCTCTCCAACTCGGTTTTCAAGTTCAAACACCCTTCCTTCAAACCATTCTCAAAAAAAAAAAAAATCCTTCTCTTGTATACTTCTTTATTTCTAAATTTCAAGTTTATCTAGAGGAAAAAAAAATGGCGGGAAACGAGTGGATAAACGGATATTTGGAGGCGATTCTGGACGCGGGAAGCAACAAGAAAGATGTTCAGTTGAGATCAAATCAGAGTCCAATGAGTTTAAGGTTGAGTACGAATTCATCGAGCTCTCAATCGTCTTCTTTGGTGTTTAATCCTACAAAATACTTTGTCGAAGAAGTTGTTAATCGTTTCGATGAAACAGACCTCCATAGAACATGGATCAAGGTATTATCTCTCTACTTCCTTTGTTTCAACTAGATGAATTTAGCAGAACGTCCATGTCTTCCAATTCATGAAGTCTGTCTGTGTAACGTTTTTCATTAATTTTTGTTACGTACAAGTCTTTTACTTTTGAACACTTTGTCATTTCCAAAGTTGTTGTCATGATAAGTTACCATGACTAGATTGCCAAAGGATGCTACCAAGTTAAACACCCAAGCAAGTTTAGTCACACAATATCAAAGCTGGATTTTTATTGGATTCCATAACCATTAAATGCTTCTGACATTTTGAATCACGAACTTGTGATTCTATCCATCACAAGTCAACCGCTGAGCTGGTACTCCATTGATAATATCAAAGGTTGTTATTCACCAAGTGATGGTGAATTGGAATTTCGGAGGGTTTACATGGCTAATTGTAGAAGGGTGTGTAAGAAATAAGGAAAAAAACGGAAGGGGTAATAGAGGTTTTGTCTTTTGGCCTCTAGAGGGTGCCAACATGGAGAAGATTGAATTTCATGGAAGCATCTGTGATTCTGTGGCTCCTTTTTTTGCCTGCTTTTGGTGCCATTTGTGCTGTTTGGTTGTTTGTACGAATCTCTTTATCTCCTACTAAATGACTGCCCATCATGCATTTGGCTTTGGCTTTGATTTATAAAGCAATGGACATTGTCGACGTGTACATGCACGAAAGGTCTTATGTTCTTGTGTAGGGATGGCAACGGAGCGGATATAGTTTTAGCATTTTGTTAAATAGAACCGACCTAATAACCCAACTTCCACATGATAAAATGTTAAATGAAAAAACCTAAAAAAAAGCCCGTTACCATCCCTACTCTACACTATCATGGACGCCATGGGATTGAATCACTAGGTGTTATGGTTCATCCTATAAATACTGATAGGATGGATCGTTCCCTATTAATACTAAAAACTTTCTAGATAACTTTTCAGCCTTAAAGCTACAGTGATTCATTTGGGAATGAAATTTGATGTTAGCTGTTACTGTTACTGATCCTAATTGTAAAGGGTTTTAAATGACAAGTTTTACTGTTTTTGTAAAAATTAGATCCATCAAAATGGAAAATATGAAACTAGGAACAGACTAGGCCTATAAATGTTGGGCTTGGTCAATTTTAGGCCCACTGCATGAACTGCCTAGTTTGTTTGAAATGCTGAAAAATTTGCATATCTCATGAGTTGTTTTGATTATTTTTGTTGCCTGATGAAATCTAACAGTGCAAACAATGCAAAACAGGTGATAGCAACAAGGAATACTCGTGAACGCAACAATAGACTCGAGAATATGTGCTGGCGAATTTGGCATCTCGCTCGCAAAAAGAAACAGGTGCTCAAACTTTACACTACATTTTCCCTACTACTTAAGATGCTAACACATTTGTTCATCCTCACTGAAATTTTCCATTTTATTCCTACTTTTATGGTGCACTTCTCACTTTTTGCTATCTAGTCTATACATGTTGTATCTTATTCTTTTGCATGTTTACTTTCTCTTGAGACCAGGAAAAAAAAAAAAAAAAAAAGACTAATAAATCAATAAAAAATGAAATGTGGTATTATACAGCTGAAAATGAGTGCTCCCGCAAAATGTGATCAATGAATGAAATTAGGACAGCAAGAACACTTCAAAAAAAAAAAAACTGAATATTCCTCTATCTTCAACTAAAGATAATGAGCCAACCTTCGTGAAGTTGGTAGTTTAGATGTCCCCCCCTTCTCCTTTCCAGGAAAGATTTCTAGTAGACTAGAAGTATGCTCAGGACTCGAACAATAATCTAGACTGCCATCGTAAGACTAATGTTTATTTGGTGACATTTTGTTTATAGATTGCATGGGAAGATGCACAAAGGCTTGCAAAGAGGCGTATAGAACGCGAGCAAGGGCGTCAAGATGCTTCTGAAGATCTATCAGAGCTGTCGGAAGGTGAAAAGGAGAAAGGGGACAGTAACCAACCTGAACCATTCAAAGAGAAATTTGTTCGGATAAATTCTGAAATACAAATGTGGTCAGATGACCACAGCAAGTCAAAACGCCTGTACATTGTATTGATCAGGTACCTAGTAATCAGTTTCCACATTTTCAATGATTATATGAGCTGATGGAACTTCATTTGGTGCAAAAATGTCATAGATAACACGACTATTTTTTCTTGTTTTAGCTTGCATGGGTTGGTGCGTGGAGATAACATGGAATTGGGAAGAGACTCAGATACGGGTGGCCAGGTAAGTAAAGAGTGTTCTACTGTGGTTATGACCAAAATTTTACCATGAAGCTAAAATAATGAAGTATGGGTTATGTGTGCATCGTGTGCTATCTCAGGGGCAAACCCACCTATAAGCTCCCTCCCAAATGGGGCCTTCCTCGCCTCAAAAGAATCTATTAGATGAACAAAATGGCCTATGCAGAAAACTGAACAAAAGCAATTGCAGACTTAGGAATACCAAAAGATACACCTGTTTGTATAGGCAGATGGGTGAAAGTGATGCTCAGAAGTAGCTAGCTTGAGTCTCTCTATGGACTAAAGCCCTTGCATAACATAAAACTCTTTTACGCCTGTACATGGCAGAAATTGCAAGTTCTCCTGTCGTCTGTAAACAAAGAATCAGTTGTTCTTTAACAATCTCTTTGGCTTGCCTCATGACTAGCTCAGTATTTTGTTTATTCGTTTGATAAAAAGGTGGTTATCTTGTTTATATGTATATCTTGTGGTGACCAGGTTAAATATGTGGTAGAACTAGCTAGAGCTCTAGCGAATACCAAAGGAGTGTATCGAGTTGACCTCTTGACACGTCAAATTTCCTCACCTGATGTGGACTCTAGCTACGGTGAACCTATAGAGATGCTCTCATCTCAATCAGATTTAGATGCAGCTGAAGGTGAAGGCTGTGGAGCATACATAATCAGACTCCCATGTGGACCTCGTGATAGGTAAATAACTTATATGTTAAACATTCTCACTTGATGCATATGAATTATAGTATACTCACAAAACTGATGATGAAATTTTATAGACCAAATTTACTGTACATAAACATTCTCTCTTTATGCATAATCATTTATGGCACTACCACACTTGATGATTTAACATATTCTTAGCATGTAGATGCAACATCAATTGAGAGGATAAGTTAAACGAACCTGGGATTAACTGATAACCAAAATCATGACATTGTGAAGAAAATGGCCTTGCTGTGCTTCACAATTATATCCTTTGGCCTGCAATACAAAGACTATAACATGCTTATTTGCAACATTAGAGAGGGGATACGTCAAGAAAACCCACTTTTATATTTTTAAATCAATAGGTAGTGACAAATTAGAGACAAAAACCGGTTTATACTAACATTTTTAATTCACATGTCCGAGATCCACTATCAGGATACTGTGTACTACCTCTACCATGCTTCATGCTTTCACCGACTCAATATAACACGACCAGTAATATGCTAATATGCAATATCATGCTTTCACCGACTCTATATTACACGACCTGTAATATGTGCAATATCATGCTTTCACCCACTCTATATTACACGACTTGTAAATGTGCTAATATGCAAGTTTATTGATAGGATGAATGAAAGAATCCACATTTTAAGTGACAGCCCATTGGATATCTCAAGTGCCGTGGGATTATGCATGCTAAGCATGACTTTCAACGCCTAAACTGAATGCAGTTTGATCCAACAAAAACTTTTTCTTCTTTTTGCATAGGTACATACCGAAAGAATCTCTGTGGCCTTACATACCTGAGTTTGTGGATGAGGCACTAGGTCACATAGTCAACATGGCAAGGGTTCTAGGAGACCAAGTGGAAGGTGGGAAGCCAACATGGCCTTATGTGATTCATGGGCACTATGCAGATGCTGGAGAGGCAGCAGCGCATTTATCCGGTGCCTTGAATGTTCCAATGGTGCTAACTGGACACTCATTAGGCCGGAACAAATTTGAGCAACTACTGAAACAGGGGAGACTCTCTAGGGAGGACATTAACTTGACTTACAAAATAATGAGGAGAATTGAGGCAGAGGAGACGGGGCTTGACGCTGCTGAAATGGTGGTAACTAGTACAAGGCAGGAAATAGAAGAGCAGTGGGGTTTGTATGATGGCTTTGATCCAAAGCTGGAACGGAAACTCAGGGTGAGAAGGAGAAGAGGAGTGAGCTGCCTCGGCCGAAACATGCCTCGTATGGTGGTATGTAGTTCTCTTCCTCACCTTAATGTAGTCCTAGGCTAACCCCTTAATTGCCTAAGGGTTGGGTTGGGCCGGGCCTGCACGGGATCCTCACACAAATGTCAAAGTCTGACTTGAGTCTAGAACATCAGATTCAACAAACCCCATATATAGGATTGTTTGATGCACAGATCAAAAGCAATCATCTTTTACAAAGGGTTTGTTTGAAAAAAAAAAATCTCCATGGAAAATAGTGAAAAAAGAGGAGGGGAGAGGAGAGAATGTAGAACTTGAGGTTGAAGATGCCCTTCAATCACAGGTTTTCTCTCAAAAGAATGGAAAACTCGTGAAAAATCCCTCATTTTTTCTCTCAGTCAACCAAACACACCCTAAGTCAAATTTTGTGATATAAAATAAGATACATGGTAAACCAATACTTATAATTAAGGTAAATGTGTCATACATAAATGACACTCCTTTTTTTCTTCTCTACAGTAAAATTTCAAACGGGATGGATAACTTTTTCATTGAACAATTGCATTAATTCTGTAAGCATCAGAGAAAATGTAATTATGTTCAACTTCTAGAATATGCAGTGAGCTTGGTTGCAGATTCCTCAATGCATGTTGCAAGAGTCCTCATGTGTGACTAACAATATTGGATACTACTTTATCAGGTTATACCTCCAGGGATGGACTTTAGCTACGTCGCAAAGATGCAAGAAGCAGATGGAGATGGAGATGGGGATTTGACATCATTAATCGGGGCTGATAAAACTCAAAAGAAAAAAAACTTACCGCCAATATGGTCTGAGGTATTCTATTGCTTGAGAAACCTTCCTTCTGTGATACATACATCTAAAGGTCCTTAAGTTACAAAATAATGAGATTAGGGTAAATTGCAGATAATGCGATTTTTTACAAACCCTCATAAGCCCATGATACTCGCATTGTCTCGCCCTGATCCTAAGAAAAATGTCACCACACTACTCAAGGCATTCGGGGAATGTCAACATCTGCGAGAGTTAGCGAATTTGGTAAAACCTACATTTCCAATTTTTACTCCTACCTTTCTTTTGTTCTTAGAATCCTCCTTGATTATTTTTGTTAGTTTGGTACTGTTGTCAACAATGATGACAATTTTCTAGATGATTATGTGCAATTACATGGTTGCAGACTCTTATACTTGGAAATAGAGATGACATAGAAGAGATGAACAATACCAGCTCAGTTGTTCTTACAACCGTGCTAAAGCTCATAGACAAGTATGACTTGTACGGTCAGGTGGCATACCCCAAACATCACAAACAGTCTGATGTTCCTGAAATATACCGTCTAGCTGCAAAGACTAAGGTACTGATCCTACTAATGAATCTTATCTATACAATCTATTCAAATCGATCAGCACATTAATAATACTTATATTCAGGGAGTTTTCATCAATCCGGCTCTGGTAGAACCCTTCGGTCTTACTCTCATTGAGGTACAGAATTCACTTGTGATAATCCAGATTAAGTTCTATAACTTACCCGAATTTCCCACCCTACCCCAGTTAGATGGTGTGCTTATTTGGCTGTATTATTGTTTTCCAGGCAGCTGCTTATGGTTTACCTATGGTTGCAACGAAAAACGGAGGTCCTGTGGATATTCATAAGGTACAAATTCTCAACCGCTGTTTGATTAACTCACTAGATTGTTATAGTTCAGACCGATATATTTGAATATGATCCAGCACATGGATCCATGAACCCATTACATTGAGTAGGCTTGGCTAAAGTGGTTTCTGAAACCTCAAAACCTTTACTTAGTATGTATCAATGCATTTGCTTAAGCACCCGATTGAACACTTCTCAGGCACTGAACAACGGTCTCCTTGTAGACCCCCATGACCAAAAAGCCATTGCTGATGCCCTCCTCAAGCTCCTTGCTGAAAAAGGCCTATGGCTTGAGTGCCGTAAAAATGGTCTTAAGAATATTCACCGTTTCTCTTGGCCTGAACATTGTAAAAACTATCTCTCCCACGTTGAGCATTCCCGAAATCGCCACCCAACTACCCGACTTGAGATTATACATAACATCGAAGAACCGATGAGTGACTCCCTGCGGGATGTTTCAGACCTCTCTTTAAAGTTCTCTGTTGATGGAGATTTCAAGGTGAACGGGGAATTAGACCCTGTCACCAGGCAGAAGGAGCTTATAGACGCATTAACTCGTCGTCGACACCAGTCAATGGTGGGTAATAGTAGCAAAGTGGGTGTCAGCTACTCCCCGGGCAAACGACAAAGACTCTTTGTTATTGCTGTTGATTGTTATAATGCTGATGGAGGGATATCTGATGAATTAGCTACTATCATGAAGTCAGTCAAGGCAGCTTCAAGCATTGGGAGGACAGGATTTGTGTTGTCAACAGGTTCAACATTAGCCGAAACAATGGAAGCATTAAAGTCTTTCCAAGTGGAACCCAGTGACTTTGATGCCTTGATATGCAGCAGTGGAAGTGAGATGTATTACCCATGGAGAGACTTAGTAGCTGATCTGGACTATTCAGCCCATGTGGATTATAGATGGCCAGGTGATAATGTGCGCTCTACAGTAATAAGACTCGCCAAATTAGAAGGTGAGGATGATCTAGTGGAGTATGCGGAGGGGAGTAACAACAGATGCCACACTTACTTGATCAAACCAGGAGCGAAGGTACATTTACTATTTCTTATTTTTCTTTTCCATTGAGTATATGCATTCAATCCATCACCATTAATTCCATTCCTGCACTTACGGACGAAGTTAGTTTACCTCACAGATGTGTACTGTATCTTTTGTAGACTCAAAGAGTTGACGATATGCGACATTGGTTACGAATGCGAGGCTTCCGATGCAACATCGTTTACACAAAGGCTGCGACACCGTCTTTTTTTGTCTCAATTATCCAGGTATTTATCAGTACGATGGGGGATTGAGCTCTCCAAAATGGTAGTATTTGTCGGAGAGAAAGGAGACACCGACCATGAAGACCTGCTTGTAGGCCTCCACAAAACTGTAATTCTTGGAGGTGCTGTGCAGAACAGTAGTGAGACACTTATGCGCAGTTCAGACAGTTATAAGTTCGAAGATGTAGTACCACAAGATAGTCCTAAACTAGTCTTTTTGAAAGAGGGTTACGACACTCAGGATATCTCACTTGCACTTGAGAGTTTTGGGATCTAAAATTTCAAGTTGTATGTTTCATATTTGTACCACATTTTCGTATTGGAGATGGAGTATAAGTTTCTAGTAAATATAAAGCCAACTCCGGACGGAGGGTGGTTTAGCAAGTCAATCCCAATCTCAGTACACTTTGCAGTTGTAAATCAAAAGATATTTTCAAGTTTTCACAACTACTCGAGTCCTTCAAGCACTTGTAATTTTACGATTTCCTTGTAGAATGTAATATATGTACCCAAGTAACTTCTCTAAATCTGTGGAAGCAAATCACTAATTCAGGACAGGGAATGCTAGAAACATGTACTAGATCTATGTTCCTTCACTAATAAGAATGTGTCAGTACATGACGTAAAATTTGTCACAACTAAAGTCTTTGCAGACCAGGAAAACAGTTTAATAAAGTGACCATCAACAGAACATAAACTGATGTAGCGATTGACGTAACAGATAATACTTCCTTTTAAATGTTCAGATGAATTTCCCATCCAACAGATTCGATTCTAGCTTGACGTTATTGATACAACGGATGATTATATACATTGTTCAAATACCCCAATTCAATACCACCATTCTCTTCATCATCATTGAGTAGATGATAATCCATAGTTGTCACTTATTTAGTAACTTATATATTCATATTTATAACCCCCAAAAACTAGTCTATGTTATTCTTGAGCGCTCCATAGTGTCCCACATACAAGGCACTATGACGCTCGAAAACAACCCAAGGCATTTTAAGGCACTCTAAGGCTGAGGAGTTTTTTTATTTGGGGGGGGGGGGGGGGGGGGGGGGGGTGGAGACCCTTGGAGAGACGAAGCGCCACCACGCCGGAGCTTCATGTAACATAGACACATGCATCTCAGACATTCCCTCGACCAAATTTTCTCAGTTGCTTCTAGCTAAGAATAGTTTTTATTTTGAGAATCCATCTCAGCTAATCCCCCGATTGCAATCAATATACTATAAGATGGCCCGGCCCTCAACATGTGACTGCAAGGTAAAACTACCACTCGAGGGAATGTAAAACTATCATAAGGTAAAACCCTTATGATTGTAACAGAATCTGGCCTCAAATTCCCTGTTGAAAGCATTTCATGAAACAACTCCAGTGATTTATGGTAACTTCCACTCAAGGGAACTGCACACTGCAATATTATCCACTAATTCTGACTGCTTCAACACATAGCAATAAATCTCCCTTCCTAAATAGTGTGCTTTTTCAGGTTCCATGGAATCACAAACAGGTAAAATATTTGTCATTGTTGCAGAATTAGGCTCAACAGGAATCTTCAACATTTGTCGAAATAATTCAAGCGAATCCGGAAATTACCCAATATGCCCAGCATTGATTACATTCCATGAGACATCTTTGTATGCTATCAAAGAGCCAATTTCAGTTTCATTTAAAGCAAACACCTGTAGTAAGGCAGACGGTCAAGCATCGCATAAAACTGTAGTAATGAAACAGAATATAACAGGTATGCAAGCAAGGGTAGAGGTAAGATAGGTCTTTCCTTGAGTGGGGCACTCAATAAACCATGTTTTCAAGTCATGATTAACTAATCAAACTTGCAGTCAATCTACCAGTACTGTTTGTTTGCAGTCAAACTCATAATCTAAAATCATCTATAACTGTGGGTAGGTGGTGGGTTTGGGCCACCACTGAGCTTACTGTAGTGTAGGGCAAAAAAATTTCAAATTTTAGGTGCCCCAAGATAATTATGTTTAAATTGTTGTCGAGGATCGGCCTGAGCACTAGGAGTCACTTAGCACTTCCAAGCAAAAAAAAAAAAAAAAAAAATATATATATATATATATATATATATATATATATATATATATATTAAAAAAAAAAAAAAGATTACCAAGTTTTTAGTATGTTGTGTGAAATACAATTATACTCCACTTTATAAACATTCAAACAAGTCACAAAAGGTTAAACAACAAGTCAGCAACAACAAACATGAAGAGGCAAAGGTGTGATGGCTCAATGATTAAGCACGGGCGGATGTAATGTATGGGGGAGACTAAAGGGCTGATCTACTGCTGCTATCTGCAGATCAATTGAGGAAGAGATCGAGGAACCCACCCAGCTGTTGCGTGTCAAGCAGATGTGGAAGAACCTTGCACCTAAAGATTTGATAAATGTTTTAAACCCCAACTGGTATGTGAAATATTAATGGGTTTAAACCCTACTTTTTTTTACCAAGGGAAAACCCTTGGGCTTATGTTTTGTTTGATTTCAAAGAAATGGGTTTCAAACTCTTATTTGTCAGGTAAGAGGAAAAAGTGCTTAACATGTGCTAACCTAGACAAGCGCCAATGACTAACGTCTAAAGTGTTTCACCTAGGAAAAATGAGGCTTTAGGATTTCTGGTGAGCTACCTTGTGGTCGCCTCTGACTCCATATGGGGGCAACTCAACATTATATCAATTGACATGCGTAATAACTCGTCCCAAATATTTAGTACAACACTATATTTGAAAAATCCAAGCCATTGGCAAAAAAAAAAGGTTCTATCATTATCTGCTTCCTTTCCCAGTCATACTTGCGTTCGTTCACCAATGGCTGGTGAAAATGACAAAAAATACAACACCTTTCCTATCAATTTTAAGGCCACTGGTCTGTTCAACAGAAAATATACGAATTAGAAGGGCATGCTGAATCTACACAACCATTTCAGTCACAAGTGCAAAAGAAAAAAGGAAAAACATATGAACTATGAAGCCAACATACTCCTGCTTTCGTAAACTTCGGCATTGTAGGGGCCACGGAGAGAGCCGCTTTCCCCTTGTAAATAGTATAATCAGCATATATCCTAGGAGACTGATTCCCTGCATTCACTGAGTTAAACTAAACCAAGATCAGCCAGTAACAAAACAACAGGCAAACTAAACGAGCTCAAAGAAATTCTACTAAGCACTAAGCATATTACCATTCTTATCTGGTCTAGCAAATGAATTACCAGCCTACGACGAAATGTCATGCGTCCATAAAGAAGATATGCTGTTGTTGATCTTTCCAGAACCTAATTTCTCGCACACTGCGCTCCTGATCAACCAAGAAAACCATCAGGAGACAACTTAACCAAAAAGGGAGAATACCCTTTGACTAAACTCGAAACTCTTAACATGGGTTTCTCTTTAAATGCCCCATAACAAATGTCGAGCGTTGGAAAAATGGAGGGAAATGGGACAACCATAGAATGCTCGGAAATTCTACACAAGCTATAGTTCATTCAAAGATTGTCTCAAAACTCAAAAGCAATTGTTTATTTCTTTTTATTTGTTTTGGTGTGTTTGATTTTTGGAAAAAATTTCAAAAAAACAAATGTACATGGAAAAAGAAAATTCAAAAAAAAAAAAAAAAAAAATTACTGTTTGATAGCACCAAAGAAAAAAAATTATTAAAGAGGAGAACATTTCTATTTTGCAAAGAATTGTTAGAAAAATCTGTACAACAAGGCTTTGAATGTTATGACGTTGAGTCCCTTGAGGACTTTGAGTCAAGGAGAATCGTAAGTGACTGAACAGATCGAACAGGGAAACATTTTCGAGTGGAAGCATCCACAATCCCCTGTCAACTTGGAGGAACTTTCTTGCTTTAGAAATAAAAAATTATAAATAAAGCATATGAAAAAAATAAAAAATAAAAACCTTCGTATGATGGAAGAAAAAAAAATCTTCATATGATCCCCCAAGAGTGTTTTAACCATATGCTAAAATGTCAATAAGATATATTACTCAAATCTCCTGGTTGATTTTCTCTTCCATTGCTGTGTTGAAAACCTTTGTGGCATTTTTATACCAAACATTTGTTTTGCATTGGCAATAATGGCAATGTCAGTACAGGGAAAGTTTCTGCTAAAAGAGGACACGATGATAAAATGAAATAATTTACACTTTATTCCCAAATATATTCAGTCCCTACCAAATCAAAGGAAGCCTTCGACACACAGTTGCTCAAATCTACATCATATATATGACAGACATATCACACATAGCGGAAGTTACTTTTGATTGACCAACCAATGTATTTGACGCGAATGTTTAACAGCAGAACGGTCAGTTGCCCTGGAGAACATTTTCTATAAAAATTTAAAGCAGAATCTCAGTTGTTCAAAATAGCAAAACGAAGAATTCATAGATTGTTGAACATGACATCAAATACTGCCAGTTTAGAGAAGAAAGTACACCACTAATAAAGAGAGCATACTGGAGAAAGAAAACGATAATGCAACTTGACATATAATGTATCCAATCCTCTACTGAAGCATTCCACCTCTCCGATCAGTCACTGGTTGCTCGAGTCACCATTGTCAGAATCTGGCGGAATCACCTGCTTGATCAATTTTGTAAGGGAGTTGTCCAAGTCCATCTCTATTTCCAGCATATCCTCCAGATACCTACGGGTAATTTCTGCCTTTTTCTCTTCATATATCTCCATGAGCTTCATTTTCCCTTCATCAAAATGCACAACATGTTTCGCATGATGCTTTAGCCAAGCCCCCTCTATGAGGGTTTTTTCCTCCCTGGTTGTAACATTCATTGTTGTTAGCATGTAAGTAATGAAATACTACAATTATCATATATAAAAAAAATATGTTCCAACACATTTGTCAGGTCATAATCAAAGCTTCAAGTCATGTATGTACAACAGCCAGAGCCTAATACAATGTTATTCTGTGATAGACGGCAATTGTATCAGCCACCAGAACTGAATGGTCTTACAGGGTGGATAACATGGGTATTTAGAATTTTACAGCGTTGCAAGCCAACTAAAAACTATAAATGTCAAAGCAAAATGATACTTATATAATGGTAAATACGATTGTTGAAACAGCCACCAATTCACCAAATAAAGACTGTTAATTTCTGGAGGGTGTATGATAATACCTTTCTTCTTTGCCGCTCATAGAATCTCTAGCTGCTGTAAGCCTTTTAAGACGATCCTTCTGAAGAAGCTCTTCAAAGAGATTCTCTTTATCCTCCTGCACTGCTCGAATGGATCTTAATTGGTTTTCAAGTTGCTGAATTTTCTGATCCATCTCTACATGAGAACACAAAACAAAATCCAGATTATATCAATCTAAAAACTAACTTTTTACAGTAGTAGAATAATGGAAAAACGGGCAGCATGATCAATCAATGGCATCTATGCGCAACTATGAGCCCAATCATGCAGCAAATTTAAGAACACTAATCCCAGAAATAGCATATAGCAATCTAGCAATCAACTTGGACTTAGACGAGGGATCAACCGACAGGTTTGAATAATATGGCTAGTTAAGGTCTGGAATCACCTACTTGAGTGAGAGGAAAAGACTGGAGAAGGAATTAATCAGGAGAGAAAAGCCTGTCTGAAGAATGCCTGGAGAAGAAAGGAGTTAACCCCCTTAATAATGTTTGAGGGTTGCAACCAGTTAGTAGTCAGTTATATTAACCACTAGCAACCACCTCTTGGCTATCTACAGCACCATATATTTAGTTATATTAACCACTAGCAACCACCTCTTGGCTATCTACAGCACCATATATTAAATCTATACCACCCTTCGATCTCACTTTAATGGGGAATATGTATTGTCACCTCTGTTTCTATAGGATCTCACCACAATGTTCGTACACGGACTAGGACTACTTTTAAAAATTCAAAATTGGAAGATTTATTAATATTAGCAATAGTACTCTTTAGCAATATTAGAAATTCTAACATTGTTGAAATAGGGATTCCAATTAGAGTTCTAATATTTGTTTCCTATTAGGTTCAGGATTGATTTAGAAGGTAGGTTAATTTTAAATAAGGGCGACCTACGCTCAGTATTACGTGGTTGACTGAATAAAAGTTATTTGTTATTATTTTATTCCATTTATTGTCTATTTCGTTAGTTATGTTTATTGTAATTTCGTTTATTTACTAATCCGAATCTATCAATTGGAACCAAAGTCGAACGATTTTTTGTTATTTGGTTTGATTCATAAATAAAAAATTTCAAAAAAAAAAAGTTCGAAAGATGACAGACGAAGAATTTGTGAAAAATATGAAATTGAGGTAGGCAAGATTGAGGACAGTTTTTGCAGAATTTAGGGCAGACATGGATGTAAAGAGGATGGGACAAATCCAAACAGCACCATCACCACCGTCAGTGGCAGCATCACAGGATCCCTCCCTCATCACTATCGACTGGCAGCAACACAGGCCAACAGACCAGTGAGTCATCGCAAGCTCTCTCTCTCCCCGCAGGCGGCTCCTCCCAGTCGATCAAACCCATCGCTTGCCTCCCACCACCAACTGGGGTCCAGTCGATCGCAACTCTCCAGCCAATCTGAAGGTCAACACACAGTCGATCGCTACAACCCAAAACCCCTCACCTGAACAAGTCAATCGACCTCCTCGATCAGTTAGTCGACCTCCACCTGTTTTTCCCCTTGACCTTCACCTCGTCGATTGACAACTTCAGGACGATCATCCTCCTTGAAACCTCCTCCCCTCCTTGCAGCCAGCGCCAACATCCTCCCCGTCACAAACGTTCCAGTCACCCTTCCCTCAGTCGATCGCCAGGACAGTCATCTCCCCCCCAACCCCTTCCTCCGTCGCCCAACTCCTCCCTCCTCGACTCCCTCCATCACAGCGCCAAAGCCCACAATCCCTTCCTCCTTTCTCCAGGGTTTGAGTTCAGTTGAAGGAGAAAAAAAAACCAAATTTCAATATTGTCACTGCCTCATTTTCATTTCAAACCCTAGTCCCATCAGGATGTTTACACCCAACTAATCAGTTAGTACTACCACAAGGATCCGCCTTTTCTAGTTGTCATGGTCAGGTTATTCATGTCCATTAGGCTGAGTTATGTGCCACTGCAAAATTCATTTTCAGGTCCAATTTGGGACAGTTTTAAAGCTCATTCCCGAAATTGGCACACCCCCCACATTTATATTTTGAATTGGTTCTCCTTCGAACTGGGGACTTCTCTACGGCTTTGTCTTTGGTGGCTTCATTTGGCTTTACGTGTTTGGGCTCACAGCAATTATAAAGGAAAGGTTAGAGGTCGACTTCTGCTTGGCCACTTTACATTTTGTTGTTGTTTGTGCTCCTATCACTTCATTGGATTTAAGCTCGAGGACGAGCTTCTTCAAACCCGGGGGGCGGAGGGGGTTTGATCTAATTAGGATATTTATTAATATTCGCAATAGTAGTATTTTAGCAATATTAGATATTCTATTATTTTTGTAATAGGATTTCAATTAGGGTTCTAATATTTATTTTCTATTAGGTTTAGGGTTTGATTTAGGAGATAGATTAATTATAATTTATAAATAAGGGGGTAGGTTGCCCCATTGTTATGCAGTTGATTGAATAAAAGTTCTTTGTTTATTAGTGTATTTCGTTTATTTAATAATTCGAAATCTATCAAACATGATACTGAATCCAACAAACTAATCACTCCAATAAGAAACATAATTTATGTTCGTCCATCAATCAGATCTAGATTTCAAAATCGAATGACCTCTCGATAATAAGATAATTGATACCAACAGTTCTAGAGCTCGTACTTTTTCTGCGGTAAAATCTCTATCATTCGCATGATACTAAATCCAACAAACTAATGACTCCAATAAGAAATATAATTTATGTCCATCTATCAAATCAGATCAAGATTTCTAAATCAAATGACCTATCTATAAATTGATGCCAAAAAATCTAGAACTCGTACTTCTTCCGATAGTAAAATTTCTATCAGCGACATGATAATGAATCCAACAAACTAATGACTCCAATAAGAAACAATTTATGTTCGTCCATCAAATCAGATCAAGATTTCAAGTCGAATGACCTCCCTATGATAAGATAATTGATACCAAATATCTAGAAATCGTACTTCTTCCAGTAAAATTTCTATCATTCACATGATACTAAATCCAACAAACTAATGACTCCAATAAGAAATAGAATTTATGTCCATCCATCAAATCAGATCAAGATTTCAAAATCAAATGACCCTATCTATAAATTGAGGTTAAAAATTCTAGAACTCGTACTGCTTCCGAAGTAAAATTTCTATCAGTGACATGATACTGAATCCAACAAACTAATGACTCCAATAAGAAACAAAATCTATGTTCATCCATCAAATCAGATCTAGATTTCAAAATCGAATGACCACTCTATAGTAAGATAATTGATACCAAAAAATCAAGAACTCGTACTTCTTCTGATGGTAAATATGAGGCGATTGATAATAGACTGCAGTTGTTCTGCAAGATAATTTCACAAACATGAGATTTGGTCAGGGAAGCTTGAAAAAAAAAAAAGGTACTAGATAGTGCCCAGAAACAATATGAACAAAATTAACCCATTGGCTGCAAGGGAAACCAAGAAAGAAGAGCATGATCCTTCCCAATTACAACAAAACAACCACCAGGCAAAAGATGGAAGAAATACCAGGAATTAGAGCTTGGAGGTGAGAAGATGGAATAGAGGACCCTGAATGGATTTGCTTCTGATGTCCTTTTTATAAGCGTCTGAACCAATTTTTGGTCTAAAACAGCGATTTCCCTTCTAAACCTGCATCACGGAAAGCATTCGACGTGCCCTATAAAACATTGATGAGGTAGAAGATAAGAATGGAAAGGCGGACACCAAAAGCTATTAAATTTGATTTAAGTAAATGCTAGAATGAAGCAAGTGACAGGTGCCAAGTGGTTTCAGTGCACCCTTCTATCCGCAGGCAAATACAGCCCATCGTAAAATCATCCAATTTGATTTATAATTAAAAACCACAGCAAACAGAAGGATGGAAATTGTTGGGCGGTTTCAGCTTTAACTGAAATCACGCTGTGGAAAA